>CM065816.1:88886571-89486571 GCA_033398695.1 Orobanche coerulescens | reverse complement strand
TAAATTCTGCAGGAGCATTCGTGAGTCTAAAAGGCATCATTATAAACTCATAGTGTCCATATCTAGTTTGGAATGCGGTTTTAGGAACATCTTCATTTTTAATCTTCAACTGGTAGTATCCTTGTTGAAGATCAAATTCGGAGTATACCATGGCTCCTTAAAGTTGATCAAACAGTTCATATATCCATGGAAGAGGATACTTATTCATAACGGTGATGTTGTTGACTTCCCAGTAGTCTATGCAAAGTCTCAATGTCCCATCCTTCTTCTTAACGAAGAGTACTCAACCTCCCCATGGTGATACACTGGGTTGAATAAATCCCACATAGAGTAATTTTTGTAATTGTATCTTCAACTCTTGTAGCTCCAATGGTGCCATTCGATATGGTGCTTTTGCTATGGGTGCCTTCCCGGGCATGATCTTGATATTAAACTCAACCTCTGTATCTGGTGACAAGGAGGTTAGTTCTTCCGAAAATACAGCAGGGTATTCGGATACCACTCGGATGGTTTTTATACCCATCATACTCTTGGGTTTGTTGATAACGGAAGCTAGAAACTTGGTTGCCCCTTTGGTAATAGACTTTCTAGCTTTGACAGCTGATATAATAGGTGATAGGTTGATTCTAGCATTCCCAACCAGTTCCACTACTGGTTTGTTAGGTTCGCAAAACCTAACTATCTTAGAGTGACAATTTAATTGTGCGAGATGTTTTGACAGCCAATTCATTCCTAGAATGACATCATATTCTAGTATAAGGAGTACTACTAAATCCAGGGGAAAGCAGTTACCACCGATCACTATATGACATGCATTGTGCACCCTATCAGTTAATCGACTAGTACCTATTGGGGTGGACACTTCAAGGCATATAGGCAGATAGTCTAATTGCACGTTTCGTTTTTTAGAAAATTGTGGTGCAATGAATGACTGTGATTGTAATATCTGCAAATTTTCGATTTTCGGTAAATTTCTTTTTTCGACCAAAGTTCGTTTTGACAACTCTATCATGACCATTTCGTCATTCGGAGAATATTTAATTCTGCACTTTTTATCATCCGAGTTCGTTTCGGTGCTGCTTTGTTGAGTTCCGTGCTTTTTAGCGACTTTTCCGCGCTTGAGTTCGGTTCTTGCGAATCTCGTTCGAAACTGTCGTTTGGGGTTTTTCGTAAGTTCATTTAACGTTGTTATACGTGTTGTGAGCTTCGTCTTGATTATTCGTTGACGTATGGTGATTTTCGGGCATTTGGGCCATTTTCGTAATTTCCCAAAGTTTGGGGTAATTACCTTCCGTTGTCGAATTTGGAGCCTTCGGGTGGTCGGAATTGTGTGTCCTACTAGCTCTTAGATTCATCTTTGTGAGTACTTCGTAACCGTATCTTCGGTTCGTATTCAGGTTCGGGTTTCGGTGTCGTTTTGTTGAATTCAGGATTACTAAACGACTTTTCTAAGTATGAGTTCGTCTTTGTTAGATCACCATTAATTTTTGGTAACTCCAAAAATTATAAATCTTTGCAATATTATAGAACATCGAGTTAGCTTTTCAATGGTTCAAACGGTGAGTCAATCGGAGTCCGGACGAGAGAGTTATGGTCGTTTCAGTTTTTGGCCGAGCACTTCCAGGAGCCTTTCGGCCGATAGGGGGGTCGATAGACTCTACTGCCGGCATTCTGTATGGGTATCGGTTGGGCCTATCGGCCGATAGGCTGGCCGATATGTAAATTTCTTCACCTTCGAACTTCCAGGAGCCTTTCGGCCGATAAGGGGGGTCGATAGACTCTACTGCCGGCATTCCGTATGGCTATCGGTTGGGCCTATCGGCCGATAGGCCGGCCGATAGGTTCTGCTGTGTTACACTATAAATGTGTTGTTTTGAGCGAACAGCTCATTTCCTTCCCCATTTTTCCACTGCGTCGCGAGAGAGAGATATAGAGGGAGAGAGTTCTTCATCCGGGGGTCGATTCTCATCATTTCTTTTCGGTTGTGAGGCTCGGATAATCAATCTAACGCGTGTTCTACGGATCTTAATACTTGAATCACTCAAGGTAATATCTCTTGAAACCCTACCTTTGGGGATTTTGGGGTTTTGTCCGATTCTTTCCGTTTCGTTGATGGATTCATGATGAATATGATTATTCTTGTTGGTATTCTTAGTTTCCCTACGGATTCATGGTATATTTCGTGATTTTTACGGAATCGAGAGGGTTTGGTTGTGGTCTGCCCTCGTTGTTATTTTTGTGCGAATATACATGAATCGTAGGCGGGTTTCCGGGTGCATTCCAATTCCGTATTCATTTAGAAATGGTTGTGATTGTATTCTTCGAATCGTTAGGTTCGGTTTCATTGGTTCCTAGCGTTCGTCGGTGACTTCCTTTCCGTTCATTGCGTCGTCAATAATTCAAGGCAAGTATTTTTGGAAACCTTTATGCTTAACGTGAAATGGTAATGTATATTGCGTGTGATTTGCTCACCTCGGGAGGGTCCGACGGGATCACGGAGGGAATCTATGGCTTCGTCCTGGATTCATGAGTTTGTTTCGCTAGCCAGCTCGGGAGGGTCCTTAGAGGCCTCGAGTGGGATTCGTGGCTTCGTCCCGGTCCTAGGTGACGTGTGGTGCTTGATTTATTTTGTGAATGTGGCCAGCTCGGGAGGGTCCTTAGAGGCCTCGAGTGGGATTCGTGGCTTCGTCCCGGTCCTAGGCAAATTAATTGTGACTGTTTGTTTCCGGAAAAAGACATGTCTGGTTTTGACTTTCGAATTGATATTGGTGCATGTACTATGAAATGTGTAAGCGATTGGTTTGCCTTGAATACTTGTACTAGCGTAATTGCTAACCCCTCTGGGGACCCGTTGTCGGGGAAATTCTTGTTATGGATTTCAGGTTATGTTCAGCCAGACGAGCGGGCGCTGGGATGGTACGAGGATGTCGGCCAAGGTTGTTGACATGTGCAATCGAGTCTTGTTATTTCTTACTGTCTCTTTTGATGTGGATGTTTTCCAAATTGTAAACTTATAGATTGTACTCGCGAGTACTTAGGCTTTCCTTTCAGATTGTGATTGGTATTCGTTGGAGTTACTGTATTTGTCGGTTGATGTTATTTATGCCGGTTGTACCGGACGTGTTGTTTTATGTTCTTATTGTTAACAATTGTTTCCTTGCTAACCGAGGCGGTTAGTCGAGTGGTGTTTTCTTGTGTTAGCCTGGTGGGTCCCATGTAGGGGTCCACGGCGCTGTAATTCTCCTCGAATATCTTGGGGGTGTTACACTGATGACCCCGGATCAATGAGTGTATGTGCTGAGTGGTTTAATATGAGAAGTGTACCTTCCACCACATCATTGTTTCCAGGAGCCTCTTGCCCGGCTAGGGTAAACACACGAGCCGGAGCCTTCCCTTTATTGTTCCCAGGCTTTGCGACAGTAGCTGGTTAATTCGTTCGGTTTTCCACTTTCGGGAAATCCTTGATTTGGTGTTGTGTGCTGCCACATTTCAAGCACTTTCCCAACATCTTCCAGCATTCACTAGCTTTATGTCCTTTCTTTTCACAATGCGGGCAGAGAGGTTCTGCTTTGTTAGGGACTTGTGTTCTCGTTCCGCTCGGGTTTCCCTCCTCTTCTGTCTTGCGAAATTTATGTGGAGATTTCATTTTTGACACATTCGCCGGTCTCATAGTATTTCCAGGAATTTGGTTTTGCTGTTGTGCCAGTCTTGTTGTTCCATTCTCAATTCGAGTTGCTGCTTCAACTGCCTCTGCAACCGTAGTCAGGCGAACAACCAGGAGACTCTGCTGAAGTGTGAATCTTAGCCCTCGTGTAAATTTATAAAGCTTATATTCCTTAGTTGACACTAATCCAGGCGCATATTTGGATAACCTATTAAATTAAGCCTCGTATTGTGCGACAGTCGAAGACCCTTGCTTCAGATGGTAAAACTCATCTCGTCGAGCCTCTCTAGCTGCTGCTGAAATGTACTGGGTTTGAAAATTAGTTAAGAAGTTGGCCCATGTTCTGACACGATCCTCTCTTATCTAGCGCGCACTAATGACATTCCACCAATCATGTGCTGCAGCCTCAAGTCTGAATGTGGCCAACGATATGCTTTGCTCATTAGTATACTGTGACACATTAAATATGTTCTCCATTTTCTCCACCCATGATCCCGCCTTAATGTCATCAGGTTCTCCGTCAAATTTCGGTAGACTGAAGCGTAGGAATCTTTCAAGCATGCGATCTTGCGCCCCACCAGTAATTTGGTTATTGGCTGCTTGTTGATGTAGGATGTTTGTTAGTTTAGTTAAGGCTTGTGCAATAGCATCATTCACATCCCCGCCGCGTGGTGGTGATGGATTGCGATTGTTAGCTCGTTGATTTGGTTATTCATCACAGTTAACTCACAGTCATCCTCTACGTCTATCGGCCATCTATAATAAGTTGATAGAATGTGATAAAAGTTAGTTGTTGTTTGAATATTTGTTAATGAATCAAGTTAATATAAAACTAAATGACTGCATATCAAATTACAATCGTTGCTATCAGTAATTACGTTATTATATTATTCAACACCATCATATTCGAACAAGTTTATCGTTAATACATAGCCGTAACATACCAAAATACAAAATTCAGTCGTTCAGTCTCACATTCTAGGAAAAACATCAAATAGCAATAAATAACATAACTTTGGAACCAAGTCTCTAATCCTCTCTGGAACTCATCCTCACATCCTCCTCGGGGTCTTCCTCGGGGTCCTCCTCCGGATTATCCTCGAAGTCCTCCTCCGGATCCTCCTCAAAATGCATAGGGTCCATCAGTGGAGCCTATGACGCCTCCCCTACCTCAGTCGTGGAGTTTGGGAATAGTCACATCACCATAGCTAACTTCTTCCTGGCCACCATCTGGAACTCTTCATGCTCGCGACGTGTGGAACGGATCGTCTTCTCTAGCATTTTGATCTTATGCATCTGGAAGAATTTGGTTCTGCGAAGTTGGGCAATGGTCCGATCCTTTAGGCGTAGATGACTCTCCAGGGATTCCACTTTATGCTATAGCTCCAAGTACTCCGATCTCATACGCTATAGTGCTTCAAGTAGTACGTTCCTCTGACTGCGTAATATCGATGCGTCCTGATGCACACGTGTGATAGCCTCCCTCAAAGACTGGATCTATCTCTCACGGGTGTCAGTCAAGGTCACCGCATCCACGAGGGGTCTCTTAACGCTCTCAATCTGAGCCAGTGCCTGTTGTAGCTGCTCCTCGCTAATCAATCGTGGTGTGTCAGAGTCAGTTTGGGTCTCATCAACCGGCTGCTTACTGCTAGCTGAGTCCATCTAAATAACAAAACAACTAAGTCAGTTTCAATCACGGTCTATCCCAACCAAATATAAAGACAACCAAGCATGAATAATCATCAGGATTGTGAACTTGATGACTCAATGAATATGCTCATGACATATAAGTGACAACGACACTAACACTTCATGTAAAGAAAGAATGAAGTTTAGTAGAGTTTAAAGGAATTACTCAATTTCATCAATTCCAAGTGAATAGTGACGTGATTTGAACAATGGAATGGAATGATTCCCATTCATTATGACGGATGTCTAACAACTGATATGAGTTGAGAATGACATAGTCACTTAAGTAGCTGGCTAAAATTTGAGATCTGAACTAGCTTCACTTTTCAAGTAAATAGCAAAGAGTCCGAAAGGGATTAGTTTAGGCTTCTAAGTCTCGATTTTATATGTTTACTTCATCCTAAGTGGAAATCACATCTAAGTCTGAAGAATCTTATCCTGGTTAGCCCATTGTCCTTCTTAAAAACCGGGCTCTGATACCACTCCTGTCACGCCCCCAGACATCGGGAAGGACGAGGGCGTGACACATCGGTCGATCATACGATTTATTGGAATAATCATACAGAATAAATAGCGGAAGCTCAATAAAGAAAAGATAAAATTCAAGGTAACAGTCTTAGCCTGATGATCCTAAGATTCGGTAATACAGGAAAAGATAATATATGAATTACACTGATTACAATGTTGCAGTGAAAATAACAAAACGAGTACAAGTACGGAAAAACAACTTGCTTATTACATTCAAGATAACGACAGAAATCTAAGTATTGGCAGCGGGATGATCTAATCAGTCTCTCCCACAAGGTCTTCTTCTCCTACATGAATCTGCTCACCGTCTGGTTTAAAAGGGAAAATGGTTGGGTGAGACAAAAGGTCTTAGTGAGTGGGTGATCGTGTGCAAGTGCGGCTTGTTTTCTTTCAAAGATTTGGGTGATGCATATCCAACGACTTGTAAATGATGAAATAAGATTTGTCTTAGTTTATCAAAATAATTTGTATAATTTTAGATATAAGCTTTACTCATTTGCTTAATAATACTAATTATCCAACCCCGTGGATAAAATTAACTTTCCAAATATTCAATCATGCTAGCAATCAGATAATCTATCCATCAATCAATCAATCAGTTAGCATCGAAACCTGCCGAATTGTACTAGGAACCTAGCTCTTCCTTTTGACTCCAAACGTTGGCCTTAGCCTCACTTTATCGAGCTTGTGCTCTTCACATTAGCCGTGCTTCCTTATCTCTTATCTGGGTAAGACATGTCCTGATCGTGGGTCTTTCTCCCGGATCATGTCATAATCGCGATTATGCCGCAGTCTACGACTCAGGTCCCTCAGAACACTCCATTCCTTGGTTATGGGAATAGGCAAAAATGGTAGCCTAGCTCGTGAACCGCAGCAGCGCTGCTCGATCCAACACTCGGGCTAACCGTCCCGACTCGATTTGGTATTCTAGAGGTGGCTCCTACAAGTTCAAGAGGTGGCCCCCGGATATCAGGTCAGTCGCTCTGTTTCATATGGGTTCAAGAGGTGGCCCCCTTCCATCGGCGTGGCACTTTGTCCAGATAGAGTTAGAGGACGGTCCCGTCCGTGGCACTTTGTTTGTATAGCACTTAGTTCCCGGACAGTTACACTTATCAGTTAAATGCATCACGGTGTATGCACAAACATACAATTAAGGTCACGTAATTAATTAGTAGTGACCTTGGTATGATTTGATTATACAATGAAATTGGAAGTTTATTTGGTGGCACGAGCATAATGATATTATGGGCTTTATTGAAAACACATTCTTAGGATAAAACATTATGTGAAGGAAAATTTTACTCCTAATTTAATTTTAGAGTTTTGGTGAATTTACTTCGGATTGTTCGAGTTCTAATGGTCATGAGATTTTATGGACAGATAAAGTATGATTATTTGATTTCATAATTAGGAGAGTTCTCAAAATTTCAGTTTCGGAACAGATATTTCTGAAATTATGAATTTGCCCCAAAATTGTGAGAGTTGATTTTTATGGCCGTAATAATTGGATTTCAAGATGGATGGTGATCACATTTTACGGGAAGGTTCATATCGAACTTGGAATTCCAGAATTGTGAGGGTGTTCTAGAATTTCAGATTTGGTCTGAAATTCCAGAATTTTCAAATTTGCCCCGAATTTATTCAAAATGTCATTTGACCCCTAAATTAAAATTAGTTCTGATTTTTAATATAAAATTTTACGGACATAATATTTATACTTTAGTAATCCATAATTTCAGTCCAGAGTTTAAAATTTATCCTAGGCTTCAATTTTTTCAAGAATTTGCTATTTGACCCCAACTTTAGTTAATATATCACTTTAGCCCCAAAATTAAAATGACTTCCGAACTTCATGAAATTTTAAAGACATATCGTTTGTTTTTAGATGAATCATATATTTGGTCCAGAAAGGTGAAAATTTGTCTTGGTTCCGGAATGTTAAAGAATTTACGTTTTGATCCCAAATTTTATCAAAATTATGATTCTTAACCCGTAGACGTCGGAAACGAGTTTCCATTTTTATAAAACATTAAGGACAGAGACTAAACATGTTCTTAAGTTTTATTTGATATTATAAACTTAAAATATACGAATATTACCTACTAGGTTCCTAATTTTAAGGAATCACACGATTTTACATTAATGTCAATTTTGACCCGTAGACTTAGGAAACAAATTCCGATTTTCGTAAAATTTTATAGATAGATCATTTATCACATAATTGAGTTATATGTTCTGTCCCCAAGTTAAATTACACATTTATATCAAAAATGTCCATAATTTTCTTTAATTATACATAATTACGATTTATACTCGTTTTGTCAATTCAATTTTTGTTAGGCAACAATTTAGACATCCAACTTCACATGCATAACATATATTACACATAAATCACTTCAAGTCAAAATTTCCAGAATATTCAATATATCATGCATGATCATTTTTTATCACTTTTGCAAGAAATTTAGTCACATCATTTTAATCATCAATATTTGTTAATTTCTCAACACAAACAAGTTGTAAATTATCATGCATGCTTATGACATATAAAATGGAGAATAAATAGACCATATAAAAGAACATGCATCTTCATTTGAAATCATTTCACATATAAATTTGAAAACAATTTTTACACCTACCTTGATTCTTGATGTTGGGATGAAAATTGGGTCTTTGTAAGACATTGAGAGTTCTTCTTCTCTCTTTACTACATTCAACCAACATAAGGAATTCATGCACTAGTTAGCTAAGTTATATACATATATGTATAATTATATAAACCTATAAGTGCTTAAGGTAAGTAACTACATTACCTTGTTTCCTCCTAACTTTTTTCTTCCTCCTTCCTTTTCTCTTCTTCTCTTCTCTTCCTTTTATTCTCTATTTTCGCCTCTCCCTCTCTCTCTAAATCTGCAGATTTTTTTTTTGTAAAGGATGACAAGAGTTGTGCATGAAAGTATTTATAGGGAGGGATGAGAAGGCTTGGTGTATAAGAGGTGTGACAAGTGTTTTTTGTATGTAAGGCACCTCACCCCATTACTCACCATGGCCGATTTTATTAGTATTTTTTATTAATTTTATTTGTTTATAATGGTGTAGGTTGTGTCATGTGGTTTGGGTTAGTTATTTGTTGGGTAGGGTTAAGGTTAAAGGTGTTTAGGTTATTCTTTGATCTTGGGCCCTAATTAAACTTTCAATTCAATTTCTATGGTCCATTAGTAATTCCACTTATATTTAAGAGTTTGTACATAGCTCAATAGGTAAACTAATACTTTACTTTAAACATTAATTAATTTATTATTTAATTTATAATACAATTTCGAAATACTTGAGTAAAAATAAAAATAAGTAAATATAGATTTCATTGAGCTACAAGGCAAATGTTATTTTATAAAAATTGATCATGATACAGTACGTCGTACATGTAATATGCTAATAAAATGATGGGGTTTTACAAATATCCCTTCGTAGCATGCACTAACGTCGACTTGACTTACAGTAGTTGAATGGTCAACTTCGGTTCCAACGGTAAAATATCATATTTAGCGTGCACTAAACACTATCCTTAGCGTGCGTTATCGGATTGGTCAACAATCTTTACTGTTGACTTTGACAATGATACGATCTTGTCTCGTCTCTTTGCAACAAATGATATTTGAACTTAGTGTGCGCTAGATGGTCAAATTTTACTATCCATATTTAGCAAGATTTCGCGTTGAAATTGTTGTCCAACGGTTGAATGGCCAACGGGTATATTTCAAACTTTAACGTGCACTAATGGTCTTCTGGTAATGTGTGTTAGTCTTCAATTTAGCGTGCGCTAACTATTGCTTCTTTTCGGTCCAGAGCTTACTGTCTTGTATTTACTTTCGAGTAGCATGCACAACTTGTGTATATAGCGTGCGTTAGCCATTTCTTATAGTGTGCACTGACTTCATTATAGCGTGCGTTACCTGTTGCTCCTTTTTCAGTCCAGAACTCACTGTCATTACTGTCTTGATTAAATATGGAACAGGTAGCGTGCGCTAGGTACTTATATGCATGCAGTTGATCCATATAGCATACGTTGTTTCTCCATTAGAGTGTGCTAAATATCTCTCTGACCTTACTGCCTTGAATCTGGAATTCCATGTAGCATGAGCTAATATGATACGTAGAGTGCGTAAACTGAACCCCGATAGCGTGCGCTAACACATATATGTAGCGTGCGCTATTTGTTTTCTGAAAATATTGTCTTCGATGAGATTGTTGACGTTTGAGTTTTGATGTCTTTTGTTTAAATGTTTTGAAAATGTTCATCATCAAAATAATTTGTTCAACAATCTCCCCCTTTTTGATAATGTCAAAACATTTAATATATTGCTGCAAAAAATGTGAATGAAGAAAATTTTTGAATCAAAGTGTTTTGTTCGATGGAGTTAGTATTTTCAGTTTTCGAGTGTTTTTCTCCGCTTTTTTGACATGATCAAAAAGGTACTCTCCCCCTGAATCAAATCTTCCTCAACAAATTGAAGGTCATGAATTACGATTAAACAACCGAGAAACCAACTATATTGATAAGCAAAAGTCCAAGCGTTTTAATGAAATGAGACAATAAACAAGAGCGTTTGAGCTTCAATTTTAAGGTATAAGCTACAACATATCAAGAGCAAGATAATAATCATACGGTAATAATGAATAGACAATATTAGTATGAAAATGTCACAAACCAACAAAGTTCACCAAATCCGAAAACAACGAATCCGAAACCAAAGAAAGTCCCATATAAAATCTTAATATCATCAAAATACACATTTATTTTAGTTTGTCTTAAAATGAGAAGTCAATACGCGAGATTCTATGGGGCTTGGTCGTATTGGGAAGTAGAAAAAGGAAATGACGGGTTGGAGAAACGAATGAAGTCTTCCAAAAGAGTTTTAACATAGTGCATTTCTTGGGAAGCTTCTCGGACTTCGGTACGAAGAGCACTAACATCATCACGGATCTCTATTTGCATAGTTTCAAGGATACGCATCTGGGCAACTAGATCACCTTCCTTGCTTTCTTCAACGTTCACTTTCCGCTTTCCTATTGGCTTTGGATGATGGAAAAAGGATCCCGTTTGCAATTCCCTCGATGTTTCTGGCCCCCTTCGAGCGATGCGCTCAGTAGGGGTTGGCATTCTAGTCCCTTTGGGTACCTCATCATCGTCCTTAAGATATGAAAAGAGAATCCATCCTCGGTTTTTAATTTGGACATAGTGCATTTCTTTGAGCGATGAGTTGGAGACTTTTCGACATGGCAGAGTTACGCCCGTAAGGAGGGCTTGATACGGCCGTAAGGCCGTTGACCTTGGAAGGTTATGGCCGTAAAATAGGTGAGTTACGGCCATAACTCGGAGCTGTATTTAAAGACTTGGACAGGACTTTGAGCTCATTTTCTCATTTCTCCACTTGAGTTCCGAGAGAGAAGTCTTGAGGGAGAGATTTTGTCATCATCAATCACTTGTGTGGTCGGATTTCATCATCTTCATTCTTTTGGGAAGCTTAGATAGTTGATTTAACATGAATTCACCAGATCGAAGTGTTTGGATCTTCAAATGTAAAATTCTTCAACATCTTGGATTTCAATTTTGTGTTGAGATATGATGTTTTGGATGTTATAATCATGTTGCATAAAGAGATATACATATGATTATGAGTTAGTATGAATATTCATTGGATTATTGAAGGATTATTCAAGAATACTTTGAATATTGAGTTTAATTTGGGGGGTTTCGATTAGTTGTTGTTGAAATCACGAATTGGATATTCATATTGGATTATTGATTGTATTGAAGATGTTTTATTGGTTTGAAACACTCCTTGGGGATTTGATATTGGTATAGTTAAGGATTGGTTGTAAACAATCGAAGATTGGTTACAACATGTTTGATATAATGCCCCAATGAACTTGGTTTAGTCGTATCGACGTTTTGAGTTAGTTATAATCGTGTTTGATTGGTATGTTGAACGAATTGTTGGTAATTGTGTTATTCAAGGTTGTTCGAGTGACCGACACCTCATTTAGGACGTTTGTTCGTGGAAGGACATTCTTCACCGGTGTTGAGTAAGTTAATTCTTACTCGGTTAAAAGGATATTCATTCTTTTCGTTGTTGTTTAGTCATAATCATACTTCATTCATAATGTATTAACCATATTAAGACTTGTAATTGTCAAATAATCACTTCATTCATGAGGAACGACAGTTCTAATCATTTCATTGAGTTATCATTCACTTCACCATTATTTCATCTCGGTGAGTCATTCTTGACTTTGTCGTATTATTATTCATTAATTTTCATCATGGTCATTCTCGTTCATATGACCTTCTGGGTTCTTATTGTGTGGCCGGGTGGTTATGTGTGGAATTTTTAGTCGGGCACATGATGGTCATGTGTCCGGGTTCACCGACACAATGGACTGTGCACACGGTAACGTACCTCCGTGAGACTAATTAGGTACAAGGACAGGTGTGTCCGGTCACTCGTCTTGTGCACATGCACATACCAATACGGGCGTACTACGATGCCCCTCTTCAGCTTAATTTCATAATTAAGATATATCATGATTGTGTATATTCAACCCTTGAGGATTGTTGTTCTGTGTAACTGACCCCGTTGGAGGACATTGTTTTTAGGTCATGGCAAGGTAAAGGCATGGGAAGAGAACTTTGACGGCGAGGAGTCCCAGTGATACTAGTTGGGGGCCCCAGTCCTTTCAGTCATTCATGTTGTCTTCATTTTATTTCCGCTGCAGGTTTCCGTTTGGATACTCATTTTAATTTAGTGTTGTATATTTTATCTTCATATAAAATATACATGTATTCTGTATTATCTTGGGTGTGTTGATATAATGTGGTTCGGTACTACAATTATATTATTTAAGTCATTAATTTTCATTTGCCTGGTGGGTCCCAGTCGGGGGTCCACGGAACTATAATAGTCGCCTAGTTTGGGGTGTTACAGAGTTGGTATCAGAGCGTGGTTTTGAATACTACCTTCCGAGTCATGTCTCATTTGAAATCATCGTCATCAGACTAGTATCATTGGACTTTCGCGTCACGTGTAACCTGTGAAAATGCAGAGCTCCTCAGATGAAAGAACTGTAAGATTTCTAACGCCATGGTATAATTTCTGGCCAAATTAATTGAGAAAGCTCTTACTGATGAGCTTACTACTAAGGAAATTGCTGAGCAACAACCTTTATCTACTAGCAGGAAATAAACGAAGCGTAATCAGTCTGAAGGTGGTTAGTCAACCTTCAAGAAGTCTCGTGTGGGCTCTACTTCTTCTGAGCGACCTCCTACGGTGTATAAGCCCCCAGAGTCTCAGTCCCGAGCGGCTAGTTCGGCCATCACCTTTTTCAAATGTGGAGCGCTGGGTTATTTCAGCACAAGGTGTTCGAGGCAGGCTGTCACCTATTTCAACTGTGGGATTGCTGGGCATAAGGTCAGTGTCTGCCGAAGAGAATCCAAGCATACTCCGGTGGCATCTTAGGCCCCGAAGCAATCACTGGTTCAGAATCAGGCCACTCAGTCCGTGCTGTTTAAGACGACGGGAGAATATAAAGGCGGAGCTCATACTTATCAGACAGGAGCATCCGGTTCAGGGGCTGGCAATCCCCGAATTCACGAGATGAAGAGGACCGATGATCCAGAGGCCCGAATGATCTCAGTTATATTCGAAATTCTATCCCAACCTGCGTGTACCCTTTGTGATACTGGTGCATTGCATTCATTCATTTTCGAGTCATGTTTGAGTAGACTACTTCTAGATAGTTCCACTAGTTGTGAACCTTATGTCGTTGGTCTACCAGACGGTAGAAGAAAATTCGGAATTCATGAGGTAAAGAATTAACCGAATTAAGCTTAATGACCGCGATTGGTTGGCGGATATAATCATGGTGGATTTACCTAAGGATGATGTAATATTGGGTATTAGTTGGATGGATCGTCATGATGCCATCCTCAGCGTTCGTAAACGTATGGTCACTATCATTTCAATCGTTGGAGCCGAGTGTGTATTTCAGGGAGGTAATCCCCGTTGTTCCGGAAGAATCATTAATATGATGAAAGCAGTGAAATTACTCAATCAGGGTTGTTCAATCATTTATTGTATCATTGTCATCGATTGACCGTTTTAAGGCAATCGAGGTGTTGAATCATTCATTGTATCATTGTCATCGATTGACCGTTCTAAGGCAATCTAGGTGTTCAATCATTCATTGTATCATTGTCATCGATTGACCGTTCTAAGGCAATCGAGGTGTTCAATCATTCATTGTATCATTGTCATCGATTGACCGTTCTAAGGCAATCGAGATGATCAATCATTCATTGTATCATTGTCATCGATTGACCGTTCTAAGGCAATCGAGATGATCAATCATTCATTGTATCATTGTCATCGATTGACCGTTCTAAGGCAATCGAGGTGTTTAATAATTCATTATACCATTGTCATTGATTGTCCGTTCTAAGGCAATCGAGGTGTTCAATCATTCAGTGTATCATTGTCGCCGATTGGCCATTCTAAGGCAATCGAGGTGTTCAACCATTCATGGTATCATTGTTATCGATTGACGATGTACTCCCAGACGATCTACCTGGTTTACCTCTACCAAGGGATGTGGAATTCACGATAGAGTTAGAGCCTAGTACATCCCCATTATCGAAGGCACTGTATCGGATGGACCCGACCGAAGTGCAGGAACTAAAGAATCAATTGGAGGATTTGACCGAGAAGGGTTATTTTCGACAGAGTGCGTCCCCGTGGGGAGCACCAGTGTTATTTGTCAAGAAGAAGGACGGTTCTTTTTGTTTGTGTGTCGATGATCTCTTAGGTCAACTTCAGGGAGCTTCAGTATTTTCTAAGATCGATTTAAGATCTAGATATCATCAGTTGTGAATTTGAGAGTCAGATATCGCAAGGACGGTGTTGCTAATACGCTATGGTCATTATGAGTTGTGGTTATGCCGTTTGGGTTAACTAATGCACCTGCGGTGTTCATGGAGTTAATGAATCAGGTTTTCATCGACTATTTGGATCATCTTGTGGTTGTCTTCATTGACGACATTTTGATTTATTCTCGTGACCAAGAGGAGCACGAGGCTCACCTTCATCAGGTTCTCGACGTGTTGAGACGAGAGGAACTCTATGGAAAGTTTTCCAAGTGTGAGTTCTGGATGTCCGAGATGATGTTTCTTGGACATGTAATTTCATCAGGCGGTGTACGTGACGATCCTCAGAAGATGGAGGCGATCCGAGATTGGCAACCTCCGAAGAATGTTAAGGAAATCTGAAGCTTTCTCGGATTAGCCGGTTATTATCGGCGATTTGTGGAATGATTTTCTAAAATTGCTCAACCCATGACAAACCTCATGCGGAAGGATAAAAAATACACGTGGTACAACGCGTGTCAATGGAGTTTTGAAGAACTCAATAGCCGGTTAATTTCAGCACCTGTACTTTTCTTGTCGCAAGGGACAGAGGGATTCGTGGTTTATAGTGACGCATCCGAACACGGTCTTGGATGTGTATTAATGCAGAATGGGAAAGTTATTGCTTATGCTTCATGTCAATTGAGACCTTATGAGGTTAATTATCTGACCCACGACCTAGAGCTAGCAGACGTGGTGTTCGCATTGAAGATTTGGCGCCATTACCTTTATGGCGTTACCTGTCAAATATTCATCGATCATAAGAGTTTGAAGTATATATTTACTCAGAAGGAGTTAAATATGCAACAGAGGCGGTAGTTGGAACTAATCAAAGATTATGATATTGAGATCCTGTACCACCCGGGAAAGGCGAACATGGTCGCCGATGCCTTGAGTCGTAAGTTCATTCGGGATAAAATGCTTGCTCGCTTAACAGTTCAGAAGGAGCTTCAGTAGGAATTCGTAAGACCCAAGATCGAGGGTTGGTTACAGCGAGTGCAAGGGCCACTTTGCATGTTAGAGATTTCATCGCCACTTGAGGAGGCAATCAGAGTAAATCAGGATTCAGACCCATCATTGTGGCGCATCCGTGAGGATGTGGCTCAGGGGAAATCCCCTGGATTTTAGGTCCACGAGGATGGACTTTTGCGATTTAATAATCGGTTATGCGTACCGGTGAATGACGAGTTGAAAAACTCGATTTTGAGAAAAGCTCATGCTACCCCTTATTCCATTCATCTGGGGTCTAGCAAGATGTACAAGGACTTGAAACAGAATTACTGGTGGAGTATATGAAGCGAGAATTCGCGGAATTTGTTTCGAGATGCTTAACCTGTCAGCAAGTCAAGATAGAACATTAGCGACCGGCGGGTATGCTGAAACCTCTCCCTATTCCAGAGGGGAAGTGGGAAGATATTTCTATGGACTTCATCACGAGTTTGCCGACGAGTCATCTTGGCATGAATACAATTTGGGTAGTTGTGGACCGTTTAACTAAGTCAGTTCATTTCCTTGAGATTAAGGATATGTGGGATCCGGAGAGACTTGCCCAGTTGTTAATAAAAAAGATAGTGAGATTGCATGGTACTCCTAAGAGTATCGTTTCTGATCGCGACGGGCGATTCGTGTCACATTTTTGGAAATCAGTTCATCGTGCCATGGGAACTCAGCTTAATTTCATCACAGCTTTTCATGCTCAGTCCGACGGACAATCAGAGAGAACTATTCAGACATTGGAGGACATGTTGAGGGTATGCGTCCTTGATTGGAAAGACGATTGGGAAGCCCAACTACCGTTGATTGAGTTCACGTATAATAATAGTTGGCATGCTTCGATTAAGATGGCACCTTACGAGGCCTTGTACGGTCGTCATTGTCGATCTCCTTTGTGTTGGGATGACTTGTCAGAATCAATCGGCACCGAGACCGATATGCTTATAGTTGCCCGTGAGAAGGTATCTTTGATCAGGAGTCGTTTGTTGACTGCTTAGAGTCGACAGAAATCATATGCAGATAATTGTCGTCGACCATTAGAGTTCGAGACAGGTGACCACGTTTTGGTCAAGGTATCCCCGAGTCGAGGTATCTTCCGTTTTGGGAAGCGGGGAAAGTTGAGTCCGAGATTCATCGGACCGTTTGAGATTTTGGATCGAGAAGGCAGTCTGGCCTATCGAGTGGCTTTACCTACGGAATTGAGCCAAATTCATAATGTGCTTCACGTCTCTCAGTTGTGGAAGTATGTTGCCGATCCGAGTCACATACTTCAGTTCGATGAAATCGAGATCGTATATGATCATTCGTATGAGGAGCGCCCTGTACGAGTTTTAAAGCGGCGAATCAAACAGTTGAGGAACAAGACGATTCCTTTGGTCAAGATTTAGTGGTCTAGACACGGAGTCGAAGAGGCTACTTGGGAAACCGAGGATAGTATGCGGGAGAGTTATCCCGAGTTGTTTGACCCTTAGTTTCGAGGACGAAACTCTTTTTAAGGGGGGAGTATGTAATACCCGGTTGTAATTCATTCATTATCATTCAGTAATTATCAATCAGTAATTGTCACTAAGTAATTTTCACTCATTAATAATCACTCATCATTCATGATTCATTCATTTATATTCATCGTTGTCATTTTGTAACTGTGTATCAGTTACCGATCGTCATTCATCTCCGTTTGAGGATCGAGATGAGAGTATTATCATAATCATCGTGAATGGTAGTCTTGTGTTAGAAGTATTATCTATGGCGTGTTGTTGGACTTAATTACATTCATACAAGTATTGTATGTCGGATCATTCACCGGTTATAGCGAGTAGATGGAGTTGTCGGATTTTCGGCACTTTCAGCAAGGAGTTACGGCCGTAACTAATCATGCATTACGGCCGTAACATGCATTCGTTGGCTTAAGGTTGTTTTGGCCGAAGGTGAGATACGATCGTAAGGATAGGTAGGCTACGGCCGTAACGTGCGTTCCTGGTTTTCAGGAAATGTCGGACGAAGAGGGCTTACGGCCGTAAGGGTTGTGGCATACGGCCGTAAGATGAGGCAGGTACGGCTGTAAGGATTGGCCGGTTACGGCCGTATGATTCGAGCAGGGTGCCCGGTCAGTTTGGATGAAGGTTTCATACGCCCGTAAGTCTTGCCGAGTACGGCCGTATCAGTTTAGATACGCCCATAAGGCATGTGCGGGTACGGCCGTATGTCTATCGGCAGACTTTTCGACAAGGCCGAGCTACGCCCGTAAGGAGGGCTTGATACGGCCGTAAGGCCGTTGACCTTGGAAGGTTACGGCCGTAATATAGGTGAGTTATGGCCATAAATCGGAGCTATATTTAAAGACTTGGATGGGACTTTGAGCTCATTTTCTCATTTCTCGACTTGAGTTCCGAGAGAGAAGTCTTGAGGGAGAGATTTTGTCATCATCAATCACTTGTGTGTTCGGATTTCATCATCTTCATTCGTTTGGGAAGCTTAGATAGTTGATTTAACACGAATTCACCGGGTCGAAGTGTTTGGATCTTCAAAGGTAAAATTATTCAACATCTTGGATTTCGATTTTGTATTGAGATATGATGTTTTGGACATTATAATCATGTTGTATGAAGAGATATACATATGATTATGAGTTAGTATGAATATTCATTGGATTATTGAAGGATTATTCAAGAATACTTTGAATATTGAGTTGGATTTGGGGGGTTTTCGATTAGTTGTTGTTGAAATCATGAATTGGATATTCATATTGGATTATTGATTGTATTGAAGATGTTTTATTGGTTTGAAACACTCCTTGGAGATTTGATATTGGTATAATTAAGGATTGGTTTTAAACAATCGAAGATTGGTTACAACATGTTTGATATAATGCCCCAATGAACTTGGTTTAGTCGTATCGACGTTTTGAGTTAGTTATAATCGTGTTTGATTGGTATGTTGAACGAATTGTTGGTAATTGTGTTATTCAAGGTTGTTCGAGCGACCGACATCTCATTTAGGACGTTTGTTCGTGGAAGGACATTCTTCACCGGTGTTGAGTTAGTTAATTCTTACTCGGTTAAAAGGATATTCATTCTTTTCGTTGTTGTTTAGTCATAATCATAATTCATTCATAATGTATTAACCGTATTGAGACTTGTAATTGTCGAATAATCACTTCATTCACGAGGAACGACGGTTCCAATCATTTCATTAAGCTATCATTCAATTCACTATTATTTCATCTCGGCGAGTCATTCTTGACTTTGTCGGATTGTTATTCATTAATATTCATCATGGTCATTCTCATTCATATGATTTTATGGGTTCGTATTGCGTGGCCGGGTGGTTATGTGTGGAATTTTTAGTCGGGCACATGATGATCATGTATTGGGTTCAACACAATGGGTATGCACACGATAGCATTCCGTGAGACTAATTAGGTACAAGGACAGGTGTGTACGGTCACTCGTCTTGTGCACATGCACATACCATTACGGGCGTACTACGATGCCCCTCTTCAGCTTAATTTCCTAATTAAGATATATCATGATTGTGTATATTCAACCGTTGAGGATTGTTGTTCTGTGTAACTGACCCCGTTGGGGGACATTGTTTTCAGGTCATGGCAAGGCAAAGGCACGGGAAGAGAACGTTGACGGCGAGGAGTCCCAGTGATACTATTAGGGGGCCCCATCCTTTCAGTCATTCATGTTGTCTTCATTTTATTTCCGCTGCAGATTTCCGTTTGGATACTCATTTTCATTTAGTGTTGTATATTTTATCTTCATATAAAATATACATGTATTCTGTATTATCTTGGGTGTGTTGTACTTGAAACTCCTCATCGGAGTAATTAATGATATAGTGTAGTCCGGTACTACAATTATATTATTTAAGTCATTAATTTTCATTCGCTTGGTGGGTCCCAGTCGGGGGTCCACGGCACTGTAATAGTCGCCTAGTTTGGGGTGTTACATCCCCCTTTGCTTTCATCTAAGAAATCACAATAGCCACGAAGTTGAGTTTCTCATCATTCAACACTCGATACACAACTAGATAGTCAATCCCAACTAGCTTGTGTTGGGTATTAACCTTGGGCATTAAGCACTTCGTCAAAGCCACCAACAAGAGACGAATATTAATTCCAAAATCGTTAATATCAAACACGTTGTCGGTTATCTCGATAACCGCTTTTGAACTCAAAAACTCCCTGACCTCTAACTCATTCAGCTCAGAATCCTCATCATTCAACGATTTCCCAGAACAAACAAATCCATCAAAGTTCAACCCAAACAATTCAAACAAAATCTCTGCTGAAATTTTCACGGAAATACCACCACAAATACTTTGAAGAACTAACGATTATGAACCCTCAATATCTCTCACATGTATACTAGCATAAAATTCTCGAACTAAATTTGGGTAAATCGGTTCTTTGCATTCAATAAACCGATCAATTCCTAACGATGAGAAAAATTCACGAATATGAACATTGGCCCGTTCCAAACTTCCAAAATTAAAGTAGTAACAGTCAGTTATGTGTTCTTGTGGAAGAATATTGGTGAATACCTTAAAGGCTGCAGACGAGATGAATCGTGTTGAGTCAAAATCGGATTCCCGAGGGCATTTGGCAGCACTCTTGTATTGTTTCTTTCTTCATAGGCACTCTTGATCCACTTGTCATTGAAGTTAAGATATTGAGGAGGAATTTGAATGAGAGTGAGAGAAATTGAGAGTAATTTCAGGTTTTTCGATCGCAAGCCGTTTAGGTTTAATGAAGAAGTAAAAATGGGATCGGCCGACTTTTGGGTTTTAAGTAATCTGTTGACCCATTAATGTGCGCTATATGAACGATAGTGTAGGTTATTTAAAAGTAGATAAGCCAGTGGACTGTCCAGTGGCTTCAGGCCGTTTTGAATGAAAATGATTAGCGTACGATAGGAATATGGAGTTACGTGCGCTATCGGGTTTAGACTAATTCTGGAGAATATATGTAGCGCGCGTTAAGGATACTATCTAGCGCACGCTAGGCGTAGGATAGAGTCTCAAGAATTGATTTCTTATAAGACAAATAATTTAAAAATAATCTTTTAAAAATTGTCGATGTGTCCCATACTGAGTTGTAATCTAATATAGTTAAAATATTCCTCAGGTAAGGGTTTTGTAAAAATATCTACAAGTTAGTCTTTTGTACTGACAAAGATTAAACAAATATCTTTCTTTTGAACATAATCTCGGAGTTAATTTTTGACCCATAGTACTTGCGCACAAGTGCTACCTGCGGCTACATACTCGGCTTCAGCTGTAGACATTGATATACTCGTCTGCTTTTTACTTCCCCAGAGATTAGGCAAGAACCAATAAAATGACATGTGTTGTTAGTACTTTTCTTGTCAATTTTACAGCCGCCAAAATTGGCATCTCTGTATGCAATTAAATTAAAATCCAAACATGATGGGTACCATAGTTCAAGACCAATAGTTCCATTTAAATAACGAAAGATACGTTTGCAAGCAGCTAAATGTGATTCCTTAGGATTTGATTGAAATCTAGCACATAAACATGTAGAGAAAGTTATATCTTGTCTGGATGCAGTCAAATAGAGTAGAGATCCAATCATACCTCAATATGGCTTTTGATCAACGTACTTTCCATTTCTGTCTTTGTCCAATTTTAATTTACAAGACATCGGAGTTGGAATTGCTTTGCTACTTTCCATCTTGAACTTTTTGAAAAGGTTGTGAGTATATTTGGTTTGATGGATAAAAATCCCATCTTCACATTGTTTAATTTCAAGCCCTAGGAAGAAAGTTAATTCTCCCATCATACTCATTTCGAATTCACCCTTCATAAGATCGGAAAATTTTGAAGATATAAAATTACCACTAAAATGGGGGTTGAATAGTGGTATTGCGGATCGCGAAGGAAAAATAAATTGTGCGGAATGTAAAAGACACAACGATGTATAGAGGTTCGGCAACTTGCCTACGTCCTCTCTCTGATTTCTTTTTCTATTGGCTCGAGAAAAACCACACACAATCTTGCCTCGTCTTCTATAGGTCCGGGCACAACTGTTACAACGCTTGTCTTCGATTGGTCCAAGCACAACCACAAACTCAATATAAACTTTCTTATCTAGTGTTCTATAGGAACTAGATAATCCTCACTTACGAATGTCAGAGTATAATCCTAACAATGCCGGATCAAAGATCCTAATAACACCAGATTAGTTACTCTTGATTCGTTTCTCTCACGCTCGTGAAGGAGTGATGCAACACTCACAACAATCAAAGAAGATATGAAGTATATAAGATATTGCAATATGCGTATAACACTCGTATCTTTTATCGTCACAACTTAGAATGCAATGAATAATAATAATCTGAGCTCAATAATGTGTTTGTATGCTTGAAGTTGTGTGTCTTGAGATACCAAATGTCATGGGTATTTATAGTGTTCAGTCCCTCTTGATATGCTGAAATTTACATTATTAGCGTGCCCTAATAATTACTCATAGCATGCGCTATCGATGTTGACTTTGCTGAACTGAACGGTCTTCAAAAATGTTCCAATGGTAAATTAACATGTCTAGCGTGCTCTAGACATTCCTTTTAGCGTGCGTTGTCGTTTTAGTCAACTTTCTTTATTTGGACGTTGAATCATAACATATTTTTCTCCAACGCTCTTCTCCAACGGATAAAATTTGAACTTAGCGTGCACTAATAAATATCCTTAGCGTGCGCAAGGTAGTCAATATTTGCTTTCCATATTTTCCGTGATTTCCTTTATTGACTTCTGTGTTCCAATGGATAAATGACTAATGGTAGGATTTTGAATAGTTAGCGTGCGCTAACATATAATGAGTAGCGTGCGCTAAGTGTCTCCAGGTAGCGTGCGTTAGCCTCCAGTACCGTGCGTTACTTGATGCTTCATTTAAGCTCCAGACCTTTCTGTCTTGAAATATAGTAACAAGTAGCTTGCGTAAATTGCATCCCTTAGCGTGCGTTAAGTGTCTTCATAACGTGCGCAATTTTTCTTCTTTAGCGTGCACTAATGTTGTTCCTTTTTCCAGTCCAGAACTCACTGACCTTACTGCCTTGTTCCGATAAGATACGCTAGACACTTTATTGAGTGCACTATTTTTATCAACTAGCGTGCGCTCGTAGTTGAAGCTTGCGTGCGCTAAATCATCAGGTAGGTTGCAAAGCTCTCTGCAGGTGACCTTTCTGGCTGCAGATAACACCTAGATAGCGTGCGCTAGTCACAAAATTTGTCTTCAATAAATCAGGCCGTGTAGATGAATTTTGTTAAATGTTTTGAAAGCAATCATCATCAAAATACTTTGTTCAACAATCTCCCTGTTTTTGATGATGTCAAAACCTTTAATATATACCTGCAAAACCGATTTAGAAAAATTTTTCGAATCAAAGTATTTTGTTCGATTACGTTAGTATGTTCGGTTTTGGAGTGTTTTCTCCCCCTTTTTGACATAAGCAAAAAGGTACTCCCCCTGAATCATAGCTATAATATAAAATGCGACAGAAAACATAAGATTTAAACACCAAATCATCAAGATGCAAATTAGATTAAAACAAGTTCGATACATCAAATACGGTTTAACGAAACTACAATCACATCACGAATTCAAACAAACGGACATCAAGATACATGAAAAAAAATTGGCTCGAACGATTATCAAAACGTGAGTAACTAAGAGGCTGGGTCGGACGAAGGAGTCGGAAAAGGGAAGTAAGGATGTGTATAGTGAATGAAGTCTTCCAACAGGCCACGAATCGAGTGAATTTCTTGTGTAGCACCTTGAACTTCGGAACATAGAGCCCTCACGTCTTCACGAATTTCTAGTTACATAGTTTTGAGGCTACACATCCCGGCAACAAGATCACTTTCTTCCTCTTCTTCTACGGCCACTTTCCTCTTTCCTTTGACTTTCGGGTGGCAAACAAAAGAACCGGTTTGAATTTCTCGAAGGGTTTCTGGCCCTCTTCGATAGATACGCTGAGCTAGAGTCGGTAGTCATGTTCCCTTCAGGTCTTGATCATCTTCACGGAGATATGAAAATAAAACCCATCCTCTATTGAACGTCTCGATGTAATGCATTGCCTTGAGGGATAAGTCGCTAATCTCATGTCCCCGAGACACCGGAAGCAATGCCTCTCCCAATAGATCAACATTGAAATGCCTAAAGATGACTGTAAGGATCGAGCCAAACGGTAGCCCAGCTTTTCGAGACCTCGATAGGTAATGTTTGGAACGAAATGTGTCTCCTTTCATCTTCATTTAACTTGTCACAATCGAAGCAAAATCAACTTTGTCGTCGTTCAAAATGCGATAGACAACATTCTTATCAACTCCTACGAGCTTGTGCTGCGTATTCACTTTCGGCATGATGCATTTCGTAAGCGCAACCAAAAGAAGTCTAATGTTGATTCCAAAATCATTGTTCTCGAACACGTCATCAGTGAGATCGATGACCGCCTACGAACTGAGAAACTCAGTTAATTCCAACTCAGTCAAATCAAATTCCTCAGCAATGGCTTTCCCTGAACACAAAAATTCATCCATGGACAAGCCGAAAAGTTCAAACAAAAATTCAGAGGAAACTTTCACCGTTGTTCCACTAACAACACTCTTAACCACTAAAGACGATGAATCCTCACTATCTCTAATGTGTAAGTTCGCATAAAATTCTCATACAAAGGCAGTGTAAATTGGTTCCTTACATTCACAAAATCGGTCGATGCCCCAATTAGAGAAAAAATCGCGAATTGGTACCTTGGCCCTCTCTAAGCTCCCGAAGTTGAAATAATAGCAATCAGTTAAGGATTCTTGAGGGAGAATATTTTGAAAAAACTCTGAAGGCCGCAGAAGAAATGAAGCGATTAGAGTCAAATTCAGACTCACGGGTTCGCTTGGTGCTCTTGTATTGTTTTGCCATGGGCACCCTGGATCCACTGGCCATGTTGGAATGAGGATTTTTGAGTGATTTTCGGATATGAGTGCGGGATTGAGAAGTTATTGGTCGACAGGGGTTTTTAGGGTCCTAGAATGAAAAAGGGGATCTGACGTTTTAGATTTAAAGGGTGTTAGCTGTATTTTTATGCGCTTATTTATCATTATTTTATATCCAGTTTAAGTCTAAATCTACAAAAATGAGCTTTTAATGCACTATCTTTATATGTTTTGTAGGAAATTGGAGTCTGGAAGCTCGAACGGCAAAAAACGGGCCAAAACGACAATTTTTGGCCTGGGGCCGCGGCACACCAAGACCAGGCCGCGGCACACGCACGACACAGCAAGGTGCCAAACTCACTGTACCGGGGGCCGCGGCACGCACTTACTGAGCCACGGCCCATGAAGAAAATTTGCGCCCAGGCATGGGGCACTGAACATTAGGGGCCGCGGCACGCACTTACTGAGCCGCGGCCCCAGGGCGGTAATGATGATCCAGCATCGTTTTTGGACTGTTCTGAAGCCCGTTTCTGACCTATCTTCCGGACGCATTTTTTGGCTGATGAAAAATTATAAATAGGGATAGAAGGTCAGAAGAAAACATCATCGAGGAGAAGGAGAAAACATCAATGAGCAGAGAGCGGAAGCTAGAGAACGGAGGAATCCAAGTTCTTCGTATGCGTTTGATTTCTATGCTTTATTTAATTCTTTTTGTATTCTTATTTTCTAGCATGTCAGGCTAGAACCCTATTCTAGCATTTTGATGAAATCGAAGTTTTGAGGAATTTACTTTTGATTTTGCATTATTAAGATATAATTACCTTTCTTATTGAATTTTCCCAATTGTTTTAATTACTGTCAATTATGTGGCCTATGATTGATTAGTTTTGATTACGCAACTCGAATCGGGAGAGGAGAGTTGGTAGGAAAATTGGTGAGAACCGTTTTATCTTGTGAGATAGGAATATACTCATAGGAATTACGTAGCCTTTCTGAAGATTTCGTACTTTTTGCCTATTGTCGAATTAATCCACCTAGGAATAGAGTGTGTTATTCGCCTTACAAAATTCTATTGACCTCGGGAGAGGCAGTAGAGTATTTTAGCAGTCTTCGCCTTCAATAAATTGGGAAATCATTTAATTCATATAAATTAAGAGTAATTCAGATAAACCGAGGTGGATTCACAATCCTAGATACTTCCTTATTTAATTTTCTTTCTTCGAACAATCGATTTTACTATTTATTATTTTATTACTTTTCTTTAATTATTACTTGCACCTCAAATTTCAATAGTTCAAATAAAATTAGAATACGCATAAATCGGTAATTAGTGAGTCAGTCCTCGAGAGAACGATACTTTCTTACCACTTTATTACTTTCTTACGACAACGTGCACTTGCGTTAACCAAATCGCGTAACAAGTTTTTGGCGCCGTTGCCGGGGATTGATTATTTTACTAATATCGATTTCAGTATTTCTATTCTTAATTTGAACATTATTTTTATTTTTGTGTAATTTTTATTTGTTTTCCTTTCAGGAATTTCTGGTTAGTGCATGAGAAAATCCGGTAACGAAGGCCTATTACCTTTGGATACTGAACTCGAGCGCACTCTTCGGAAAAACAAGAAGGAAAAGTGTGAGCTACCGACAAAAGACACCATGGCCGATAACACAGAAAATCACAGAGGAGAAAATCCTATGCAGCAAGCTCAACTAAAGATTGGCACTCCGTGATTATGCAATGCCACGAATCAATGCAAACTTTTCGGGGATTCGGCGTCCAACCATCCAAGCGAACAAATTCGAAATTAAGCCAGCTATTATTCAGATGGTACAAGCAAGCCAATTTTGTGGACTGACGAACGATGATCCCAACGCACACATCGCTTCATTTCTCAAGATTTGTGACACCTTCAAGAATAACGGTGTTACCGATGATGCTATTAAATCTGCGGCTTTTCCCTTTCTCTCTAAGGGACAAAGCCAAGTTTTGGTTGAATTCACTACCACCGAGCTCTATCACGACTTGGGAAGAACTAGCACAAGCCTTTCTGGCTAAGTTCTTTCCACCATGAAAGACAGCGAGACTTAGGAACGAGATAACTACTTTCGGGCAATTTAATATGGAGTCGCTTCATGAAGCTTGGGAGTGATACAAAGATTTGCTAAGGAGATGCCCACACCATGGTCTACCGGATTGGCTGCAAATTCAGACATTCTATAACGGATTGAGTGCTTCTACACGCACTCTTGTTGATGCAGCTACTGGAGGAGCGTTAATGGGAAAGACGATGACGGAAGCTCATTCTCTATTGGAGGTGATGGATGCAAATGCTTATCAGTGGCCTTCCGAAAGAGTGAACCCAAAGCGAGTTATGGGAGTTTCCGACAACGATCCGATCTCTACACTATCAGCCCAAGTCGCAGCGCTGACTTAGCAATTGCAAGCTTTTTCACATGCTTCTACCACCGTTACCACATAATCATGTAATTGGTGTAACGGGTCTCATCCTAGCGCGGAGTGCCAAGTCGAAAATCCTTTCGAACAATCTCCGATGGAACAAGATCAGTTTGTGGGGAACTGGAATCGGCAGAACAATCCGTATTCCAACACATACAATCAAGGGTGGCGAAATCACCCAAATTTTTCATGGAAGAACGGGCAAGATTTAAAACCTCCGCAAGCTCAATTCGCGCAGCCCCCACAGCAGCCCCCTCAACCACCAAAGGTATCCTTGGAAGATGCTCTTGCTCAAATGGCAGCTAATACGAGCCAATTCATGACCCGCACTGAGACTACCTTACAAAATCATTCCGCCTCCATCTGGAACTTGGAAGTATAGATGGGGCAGATCGCAAATCTATTATCCTCTCGACTTCAAGGTGTATTACCCAGCGCCACCGAAATGAACCCCAAGGAAAACGTGCAAGCAATCGAGCTATGAAGTGGAAAGGAGCTGAAAGTGCAGCCTACCATTAACAAGGACAAAATCGACCACAGTGCAAAAGAAAAGGATGAGGCACCCAAGCCAAAGGCAGTGTCGACTACACATCCCACTCCTCAAATTCCATTCCCACAACGTCTGCAAAAGAAAAAATTGGACAAGCAATTCTCCAAGTTTCTTGACGTCTTCAAGAAACTACATATCAACATTCCATTTGCCGACGCCTTAGAACAAATGCCGAGTTATGTGAAGTTCATGAAAGAAATCTTATCAAACAAAAGAAAGCTCGAGGAGTATGAGACTGTAGCATTGACGGAGGAGTACAGTGCTATTCTACAGAAGAAGATCCCACCTAAATTGAGGGATCCCGGAAGCTTTACTATTCCATGCACCATTGGGAATTCGTCCTTTGAAAGAGCTTTATGTGATCTCTAAGCCAGCATAAACCTTATGCCTCTTTCTATTTTTATGAAGCTGGATATTGTGGAAGCCAAGCCGACGACGGTCTCTTTGTAATTAGCCGATAGATCTATCAAATATTCGAGGGGAGTAATAGAGGACGTCTTAGTCAAGGTCGATAAATTCATCTTTCCGGCCGATTTCATTGTGCTCAACATAGAGGAGGACCACGACATCCCAATTATCTTGGGAAGACCATTTTTGGCAACCGGCCGAACTTTGATCGATGTGGAAAAAGGGAAGCTTACTCTACGAGTTCAAGAGGAGCAAGTAACGTTCAATATCTTTCGATCCTTAAAATATCCTAGTGACGCTGAAAATTGTTTCCAAGTTGATGTCATTAACTCGTGTGTAAGTAGAGCCTTTCGAGAGAATTATCCATCCGATCCACTGGAGTCCGTTTTAATTGGGTCTGCTTCCGAATTAAATTCAGAGCATGTAGCCTGTGTACGACACATGGATGCTTCCCCACCATTTTTCACTCGTCGACCATGTGAGGAGCTCGGAAGTTTACCGACTTGACCCGTCCCATCAATCGAGAAACCCCCAAAGCTGGAGCTCAAGCAGCTACCGACTCATTTGAAATATATATTTTTGGGACCTGACGATTCCTTGCCAGTCATTCTTTCGGCCACTTTAGCGAGGGATCAAGAGGAGAAATTATTGAGGGTTCTGAGGGAGTACAAATCTGCCCTTGGATGGTCTATTGCGGATATTAAGGGAATCAGCCCGTCCATTTACATGCAAAAAATTTTGATGGAGGAAGACTACAAACTATCTGTGGAGAATCAGCGCCGTTTAAATCCAAATATGAAAGAGGTGGTAAAAGTTGAGGTTTTAAATCTCCTCGACGTAGGTATGATCTTTCCTATTTCTGATAGCAAGTGGGTAAGTCCGGTCCAAGTTGTGTCAAAGAAGGGTGGGATAACGGTTATTCAAAATGATAATAATGAATTAATTCCCACAAGGATTGTCACGGGGTGGCGTATGTGCATATATTATAGGAAATTAAATAGAGCCACTAGAAAAGACCATTTCCCTTTACCTTTTATTGATCAAATGTTAGATAGATTAGCCGGACACGATTTCTATTGCTTTCTTGATGGTTATTATGGGTATAATCAGATTTATATAGCCCCAGAAGACCAAGAAAAGACGACGTTTACATGTCCTTACGGCATTTTCGCTTATAGGCGCATGCCTTTTGGTTTATGTAATGCGCCGGCCACTTTTCAACGGTGTATGATGGCTATTTTTTCTGACATGGTAGAGCATTGCATTGAAATTTTTATGGATGATTTTTCTATTTTCGGTGATTCGTTTGATATGTGTTTGCAGAATTTGCAGAAAGTTCTAAAAAGATGCGAAGAAACAAATTTGGTCTTGAACTGGGAGAAGTGCCATTTTATGGTCCAGGAGGGCATTGTACTTGGCCACCGAATATCCTCACATGGAATTGAAGTCTACTGGGCAAAAATTAAAACAATCGAGAAGATGCCTCCGCCTTAATAATACAGACCGTTAAAGTCACTTACACATAAACACACGGACCGATGAGGTCACACAACTCTATCAACAGAACTGACTAACAACATTACCCACACAGGGGTCGAAACACAATACAGCGGAAGACTGAATCAACTCTAATAATACAACCAAACTCTACCAACTCTCGACTCTTGATTAGTATCGCAGCTCGTCATCCTCTTGTGCCAATCCTGTGACTGCTCCCTAAATCTGCATGTACCTGGACGCAAAACAGACATCCACCCCCCGATTACTCGGGGGTTAGTAAAACTCAACTGTTTTACTAGTGCAAGTATCAAATCATACGAAATATAACAACCAAGTAATAATCGTGAATCAAATATAACGATCAAGTATCAAAATATCCCCGGGAGGTTTTCACAAGAAAATACAAGCTATGAAGCATTCGAAAATAAGATTATCATCTCGGGAATTTTTAGAATTTCAAAACCTTTCGAAAATCTTAGGGTCTTAACCCAAATATCAAAATTGTATTTCAACAATTTACGGTACGAAAACATCTCCATAAATCTCATGGGGCTCGGCCCAACATTCTTTTCTTAAAACTTTCTTACAAAGAGTTTGATTTACAAAACATGATTCGTGACACCGTGATCCCCTGTCACGTGTCTCCGTAGGTTCAATAACCCGCACGGACTTAACCAATCACAACAATCAGTCATGCTCATGACTCCGTGATCGCTTGCCACTAGTCTCCGTAGGTTCAACAACCCACACGGATTGAGCAAACACAACAATCACAACAATCAATCATGCTCATGACTCCGTGATCGCTTGTCTTGAGTCTCCGTAGGTTCAACAACCCACACGGATTGAGAAAACGCAACAATCACAACAAAGAGTCCCGACACCGTAGTCTACTGCCACGTGTCACCGTAAGCCCCGTTGAGCCCGCACGGTTGGACGTACTGTGTCCTGATCCCATGGACCTGTGCCATGAATCATCGTAGTCCTCGTCAGACCCGCACGATTGGACCTTAGCACCACACACTAAGTTCTGATCCCATGGACCTGTGCCATGAATCCTCGTAGGCCCCGTCGAACCCGCACGAGTGAACTTAGCGTTCCAGCACACCACATTCACATTCACATTACATGCGATAATGAGCACAGTTAGTCAATCACGTTGATCACCACAAAATCGTACATCATACGCACATAACACAATCTCAATACTCTATAAAAAACTATCATCAATCAACATATCGCACGTTTGGTACACGATACATTGCACAACTAAGTGCACAACCATCCATATGTACGTCGCAATCCTGCACAAATGGCACAACACCTAACATGTATACCAACATAGCTCTATTATCACAAAGCCTTCAAATTACGGAATACACAACCGATTCAAACGGAACATATTTATGAAGGCAAGCAAAATCATCATAAATATCATACGTGATTACTAGTCGCAAGATACAAGTCGTATAGTAAGATACTTGCCTTACTAACCGCTACCGAATGCTCCGAAGAATACGGTTCGACCGGGAAGCTCGGATCCCAAAGAAGGCAACGAACGGAAGGGTTCCGACTCAAGTTCTTCACAAGAATTCGTTCCTTCGATCCGGGTGGAAGATGATGTTAATCCATGAATCAAACTTCCAAAACGTGTTGTTCTATGATTCTCTTACTCAAATCCATCCACTTAGGCTGAAGAAATCGCGAAGGAACGAAGGAAAAAATGAGAAATGGCCGGATGACTCGGTCCAGGCCATTAAATAGGCTGATCTGCACTGTGTGCCGCGGAACAGGACAAGTGTGCCGCGGCCCACGGCCAAAAAAACTGCCCAGAACTGGCTTAGTGCCGCGGCATAGCCGAAGTGTGCCGCGGCACACGGTACAGTCCACTCCAACACCAAAAAGGCACATCGTGCAGTCTTAGCTATTTCGACCATAACTCCTTCGTCCGGACTCCGATTGACTCACCGTTTGAACCATTGGAAAGCTAACTTGATGCTTTATAATATTGCAAAGATTCAGAATTTTTGGAGTTTCCAAGAATTTATGGTGATTATTACAAAGCCGAACTCATACTTAGAAAAGTCGTTTAGTAACCCTGAACTCAACAAAACGACACCGAAACCCGAACCTGAATACGAACCGAAGATACGGTTACGAAGTACTCGCAAAGACGAATCTAAGAGCTAGTAGAACACACGATTCCGACCACCCGAAGGCTCGAAATTCGACAACGGAAGGTAATTACCCCAAACTTTGGGAAATTACGAAAATGGCCCAAATGCCCGAAAATCACCATACGACAACGAATAATCAAACCGAAGCTCACAACACGTATAACAACGTTAAATGAACTTACGAAAAACCCCAAACGATAGTTTCGAATGAGATTCCCAAGAACCGAACTCAAGCGCGGAAAAGTCGCTAAAAAGCACGGAACTCAACAAAGCAGCACCGAAACGAACTCGGATGTCGAAAAGTGCAGAATTAATCATTCTCAGAATGATGGAACGGTCATGAGCGAGTCGTCAAAACGGACTTTCGTCGAAAAAGAAGAAATTACCGGAAATCGAAATTACGGGTATTACATTCTACCCCCCTTAAAAGAAGTTTCGTCCCGAAACTTAAAACAAGTAGGGAGAAGCGATATCCCTGCCAAGACAACTCGACGAGATACACAAAAACCGAAAACTCGCGCCCAACGGCGAAACGCTGCAAGAAACGCAAGGAGACATACGGCGTGAATACACGCACCACGACGACCAACACAACGCCACCGACAATGATTCAAAACAATAACAAGCAATTAACGACGCATCACATACCACATCATATGCACACATTTAGTCAAAGAAACGTACGCGACAACAAGTTTCACCCGACTAAAACGGCTATGTGATAGCAACAAATAGAGTATTACGATAGAAATCATTCCGATTCTCATCAACAAGAAAATGTTTGACGTCAAAACACAAACAATTCAAGATAACGGAAAACGAAGGCACCATATATTACATTCTATCTCACAAAAAATAAGTTTCGTCCCGAAACTTAAAATAAAACATCAGGGTAGACTACAAACAAAACCAAAAAGTTCACACAACAAATATCAATCTGTACTCGAATTACAACACAAATACAACACACAACTATGCTATTGGGCACCACTGATCTCTCCACGCGTAGGGGCGGGATCTCGGCTCCCGAACATCTCAACGACGGTCTTGCAGTGTACCGCCTGATGTCCCACATGTCCACATTTGAAACAGTTAACTTGGGGCGAGCGACAATTCTTACGAGTATGGCCCGCACGGCTACAATTGAAACATAATTTCACGCCGCTTGTCTTACTCGGCTCGTGAGTAGGATTCTTAGACTGGTCAACCGAACGAGGAGTGCTCCCAGAAGGAAACTGTGAAGTAACAGGCTCACGGATCTCACTTCTCTGGCCTCTTGAAAAGTTACTCGAGGTCTTCTGTCTCTTACTCTCTGAACCAGATTCCGATACCGAAACGGCCATCTCAATGGCTAAAGCTCGGTCCTGATATTCCTTCAGGGTGGTACACATGAACGGAGCCATACTCTCACGGATATGGGGTTTCATGCGCATATTGAAGTATCGGACCTTGTCCGCTTCACTTCTCACTTGATCACGAACATAAGCCAGCTGTCGATTAAAATCGACTATGGCACGGGATATCGACACATCTGGGGCGCGGTGAGAAAAACTCAACGATCCCGCGTTCACGAACAGGCAACGGGCAATACTCTGCCTCCATGGCGGTCTTAAACTCAGCCCATGTAGGTGTGCGATCTGCAGGCACTACAACCTGCCACCAGTCTGCAGCTTCTTTGTCAAGCAAGTACTGAGCAATGGGTACCCTCTTCTCATCCGGACAACCTACAGCATCAAATGTTACATCCAGTGGAAGAGCCAGCCTTCCCAACCTAACGAGTCAGATGAACCCACAAAACGGGGCGGCTGCATCCTCATCACATCTCGAATCCACTTACTAGCCCCGTTATCCCCATCCGGGTTCTCATTCCGATGTACGGCCTAATTCATCTGCACTAACTGATCAACCACCTGACGAAGGATGGTGGCGGCGCCAATGTCAACATTAACGCTAGTCGAATGTCCCTGATCTGTACTGAGCTGATCGGTACTCGGCAAGGAGGGAGTCGCCCTCTCACGCTCTTGATCACGACCACGACTACGACCACGTCCTCGGCCACGACCTCTCGGCATACTGAACGGACGACCAAACAGAATAACGCAACCATACAAACGTCACAACGTCCACATAGGACGATAATAGCAGCACGATAAAGCATCAACTCCAAGTCATCACACATGTGCATGAACTAACACTGTAATTTAAGAACTTCATTCAAAAATAATTCGCACAGTCACATCAACAGAGGTGTTTGGATTTTACCCAACCAAACACAGTCAAAACCACACACATATAGTAGGGATCAAACACTCGCAGCCAAAAAAATAAAATAAAATATTTCCGGGGTATTATTCAAATGACAATTTTTTTTAAAATTCTCAAGTTTGAAAATTTGGTGAAATGAAATTTTTTTGAAAACACTTTTAATACCCCGATCGTCCAATCAAAACCATGTATCTCAACATTTAGAAAACACTGAAACATTCTCCGGCGAGCACAACAACACCACAAACTTATCACAACCACTTGCCCCAACACGTGGACATATGAAGTTCAAAATTCCAAAAACCAAAAATCGTTCTGCAAAATAAAAAAAAAAAAGATTTTCAAAATCCTTTAGTTCATAACCAAGACGACGGTAATATTTTACAATGTCCGAAGTACTTCAAAACACATTTTTCAAATACCGTCTGATTGTGTCATTTGAAAATACACGGCCCATTTGTCAAAGTTTAACAAATTTTAAAAATCCACATAAACCGTGGTTTGACCGCACCACCAAAATATTTTCCAAAAATCGATTTCTAAAAAATTCTCAAACTGTAAAATCCTACAGAAGATATTCTCAAACTGGACAAAAATTACAACATTCCAAAAATAGTCGAATTTAAAACCACATATACAAATGGCAACCACGGTCGCCAATTCAATCAAATGCATCTCGTGGTCTCAAGTTTAAACGCACAGCAAGATCATTCATCGGAGTTTCTCACAAACTCTACCGTTGATATCTTCACAGAACCCATCAAGGTTTACAACCTTTACACCATACCACCCCACGCGGTGGTTCAAAAGTAAAACAACAATACGCTCAGCTATACTCATACCATGTGCCACAAGTATTAAACACGACTACATCACACAATGCTGTGTAAACAAAATCATGCACCGCAATTAACTCACTAAGATCAAATCGAGATACACAGGTATTACGCATAAAGGAGGAGACTTACCTCCACAGGCCACACGGAGATGACGGTTGCCCACGATACTAATCTCATCCGACAACATATCCGACACGTTGTGACTACGCACAACTCAACTTGTCACCTGACGACTCGAACAACAAGACAACACGTTACACGACAAACCACGACTCAACTCGACCCGACAGCCTAGGTTTCCGCAACCTAATCTCCGATACCATAAATGTAACACCCCAAAAACCGCATGGGAATATTACACGCCGTAGACCCTTTCCACAAGGATCTACCAGGCTAAACATCCATAAACAACCAAATGCTTGCCCGACCAGGGTCAAACAATATAATAATACAGACCGTTAAAGTCACTTACACATAAACACACGGACCGATGAGGTTACACAACTCTATCAACAGAACTGACTAACAACATTACCCACACAGGGGTCGAAACACAATACAGCGGAAGACTGAATCAACTCTAATAATACAACCAAACTCTACCAACTCTCGACTCTTGATTAGTATCGCAGCTCGTCATCCTCTTGTGCCAATCCTGTGACTGCTCCCTAAATCTGCATGTACCTGGACGCAAAACAGACATCCACCCCCCGATTACTCGGGGGTTAGTAAAACTCAACTGTTTTACTAGTGCAAGTATCAAATCATACGAAATATAACAACCAAGTAATAATCGTGAATCAAATATAACGATCAAGTATCAAAATATCCCCGGGAGGTTTTCACAAGAAAATACAAGCTATGAAGCATTCGAAAATAAGATTATCATCTCGGGAATTTTTAGAATTTCAAAACCTTTCGAAAATCTTAGGGTCTTAACCCAAATATCAAAATTGTATTTCAACAATTTACGGTACGAAAACATCTCCATAAATCTCATGGGGCTCGGCCCAACATTCTTTTCTTAAAACTTTCTTACAAAGAGTTTGATTTACAAAACATGATTCGTGACACCGTGATCCCCTGTCACGTGTCTCCGTAGGTTCAATAACCCGCACGGACTTAACCAATCACAACAATCAGTCATGCTCATGACTCCGTGATCGCTTGCCACTAGTCTCCGTAGGTTCAACAACCCACACGGATTGAGCAAACACAACAATCACAACAATCAATCATGCTCATGACTCCGTGATCGCTTGTCTTGAGTCTCCGTAGGTTCAACAACCCACACGGATTGAGAAAACGCAACAATCACAACAAAGAGTCCCGACACCGTAGTCCACTGCCACGTGTCACCGTAAGCCCCGTTGAGCCCGCACGGTTGGACGTACTGTGTCCTGATCCCATGGACCTGTGCCATGAATCATCGTAGTCCTCGTCAGACCCACACGATTGGACCTCAGCACCACACACTAAGTTCTGATCCCATGGACCTGTGCCATGAATCCTCGTAGGCCCCGTCGAACCCGCACGAGTGAACTTAGCATTCCAGCACACCACATTCACATTCACATTACATGCGATAATGAGCACAGTTAGTCAATCACGTTGATCACCACAAAATCGTACATCATACGCACATAACATAATCTCAATACTCTAAAAAAAAGTATCATCAATCAACATATCGCATGTTTGGTACACGATACATTGCACAACTAAGTGCACAACCATCCATATGTACGTCGCAATCCTGCACAAATGGCACAACACCTAACATGTATACCAACATAGCACTATTATCACAAAGCCTTCAAATTACGGAATACACAACCGATTCAAACGGAACATATTTATGAAGGCAAGCAAAATCATCATAAATATCATACGTGATTACTAGTCACAAGATACAAGTCGTATAGTAAGATACTTGCCTTACTAACCGCTACCGAATGCTCCGAAGAATACGGTTCGACCGGGAAGCTCGGATCCCAAAGAAGGTAATGAACGGAAGGGTTCCGACTCAAGTTCTTCACAAGAATTCGTTCCTTCGATCCGGGTGGAAGATGATGTTAATCCATGGATCAAACTTCCAAAACGTGTTGTTCTATGATTCTCTTACTCAAATCCATCCACTTATGCTGAAGAAATCGCGAAGGAACGAAGGAAAAAATGAGAAATGGCCGGATGACTCGGTCCAGGCCATTAAATAGGCTGATCTGCACTGTGTGCCGCGGCACAGGACAAGTGTGCCGCGGCCCACGGCCAAAAAAACTGCCCAGCACTGGCTTAGTGCCGCGGCCCAGCCGAAGTGTGCCGCGGCACACGGTACAGTCCACTCCAACACCAAAAAGGCACATCGTGCAGTCTTAGCTATTTCGACCATAACTCCTTCGTCCGGACTCCGATTGACTCACCGTTTGAACCATTGGAAAGCTAACTTGATGCTTTATAATATTGCAAAGATTCAGAATTTTTGGAGTTTCCAAGAATTTATGGTGATTTTTACAAAGCCGAACTCATACTTAGAAAAGTCGTTTAGTAACCCTGAACTCAACAAAACGACACCGAAACCCGAACCTGAATACGAACTGAAGATACGGTTACGAAGTACTCGCAAAGAAGAATCTAAGAGCTAGTAGAACACACGATTCCGACCACCCGAAGGCTCAAAATTCGACAACGGAAGGTAATTACCCCAAACTTTAGGAAATTACGAAAATGGCCCAAATGCCCGAAAATCACCATACGACAACGAATAATCAAACCGAAGCTCACAACACGTATAACAACGTTAAATGAACTTACAAAAAACCCCAAACGATAGTTTCGAACGAGATTCACAAGAACCGAACTCAAGCGCGGAAAAGTCGCTAAAAAGCACGGAACTCAACAAAGCAGCACCGAAACGAACTCGGATGTCGAAAAGTGCAGAATTAATCATTCTCAGAATGATGGAACGGTCATGAGCGAGTCGTCAAAACAGACTTTCGTCGAAAAAGAAGAAATTACCGGAAATCGAAATTACGGGTATTACAATTGTCGGGAACTTAGAAACTAGGAATTTCCCTGTATCATTTGGAGGCAGAGAATGGCTCTCAAATTTGATTGTAATAGAAATGCAAGGAGACGACCTGATACTCGGAGACGATTTGCTTAATCGATATGGAGCAATTGTAAACTACCGAAGGAGGAATATCTCGCTGATCGCTGATGATGGTTCCGAAATATTGAGGGGTGGAAACCGGGAAGCTCAGGAAAATTGTTCAAGGCGATGAAAGCTGTCAAATTGTTGAAACAGGGCTGTATCGAATACTGGTGCTATGCAATGAAGAAAGAAGACGAAATTGTGGAACTTTCATCCATTCCTGTTGTGAACGAATTTCCAGATGTATTTCCTGACAAGTTACCTGGACTACCTCCACGAAGGAATGTAGAATTTACCATTAGGCTGGAGCCCGGAGCTACACCAATTTCTAAGGCGTCGTATCGTATGGCACCTACTGAGATGTACGAACTGAAAAAGCAGCTGGAGGAGTTACTGGACAAAGGCTATATTCAGCCAAGCGTTTCGTCCTAGGGAGCGCCAGTTCTTTTTGTCCGAAAGAAGGATGGATCGCTTCGACTGTGTATTGACTATCGAGAGCTGAACAAGATGAAGATTAAGAACAAGTATCCGTTGCCACGGATTGATGATCTGTTTGACCAGTTGCAAGGGGCAACAGTATTTTCTAAAATCGATCTGAGATCAGGGCATCAGCTGAGGATTAAGGAATCTGATGTTCCGAAATCAGCGTTCAGAACTCGCTACGGACATTATGAGTTTGTAGTGATGCTGTTTGGTCTCACTAACGCACCTGCTGTATTTATGCAATTGATGAACCGAGTGTTCATCGAATTTTTGGATAAATTTGTGGTCGTGTTCATTGATGACATTCTGGTGTATTCTAAGAGCCCGGAAGAACATGCGCAGCATTTGCGGATTGTATTGGAACTTTTGAGAAGCGAGCAATTGTACGCCAAACTTTATAAGTGTGAATTCTGGCTAAAGGAAGTAATGTTCCTCGGCCATGTGGTGTCAGCTAAAGGGGTCCGAGTAGATCCTCATAAGATCGAAGCAATTATGGATTGGAAGCCTCCAAAGAACATGAAAGAAGTCCGAAGCTTGTTAGGACTTGCTGGATATTATCGTCGATTCGTGGAAGGGTTTTCTAAAATCTCCCGCCCACTTACTCGACTCCTGCAGAAAACTCAAAAGTTTGAGTGGAATGAGTTGTGTCAGGTTAGCTTTGATGAATTGAAGAAGAGATTGACGACGGCACCGATTCTATCACTTCCACAGGGAACTGGAGGATTTATAGTTTACAGTGATGCTTCGAACCAAGGGCTCGGATGCGTATTGATGCAGAATGATAAGGTGATCGCTTATGCGTCGCGACAGCTGAAACCTTATGAAGTGAATTACCCAACACATGATTTGGAGCTAGCAGCAGTAGTTTTTGCTTTAAAGATCTGGAGGCATTATCTGTACGGGACTCACTGTCAGATCTTTACGGATCACAAGAGTCTCAAATACATCTTCAGTCAGAAAGAATTGAACATGCGGCAAAGAAGATGGTTAGAACTGATTAAGGACTATGACTTGGAGATTTTGTATCATCCAGGCAAAGTGAATGTAGTGGCCGATGCATTCAGCCGCAAGCCCGTTTCTATTCAGATGCTGGAGACTCTGACCTCCCAACTTAGCCTTCAACGAGAGATGATTCGAGAAGGAATTGAAGTGTGGTTACAAAGAGTTCAAGGACAACTGTGCGTGATGGAAATAACTTCATCATTAACCGAAGAAATCAAATCTAGACAGGCAGATGATCCTCTGATGATTCGGTTACGTGATGAAGTGATCAAGGGAAAGGCCCCCGGATTCATAATTCATGATGATGGAGTTTTGAGATTTCAGAACCGACTCTGTGTTCCCGATGTCGATGTTCTGAAACAGACAATTATGAAGGAAGCTCACAGTTCACCCTATTCTATCCACCCAGGCACCAGTAAGATGTATAAGGACTTGAAGCAGAATTTCTGGTGGGGCAACATGAAGAAAGATGTAACGACTATGTTTCGAAATGCTTTAATTGTCAGCAGGTTAAGATCGAGCATCAACGGCCTGCCGGAATGTTGAAGCCACTCCCGATTCCTGAATGGAAGTGGGAGGACATATCGATGGACTTTATCACTAGTATGCCTAGAACCAGGACAGGAATGAACATGATTTGGGTGATAGTTGATCGTTTAACCAAATCATCTCATTTTCTGGGCATTAAGGACATGTGGGGACCAGAGAGGTTGGCACGAGTATTTATTTCGGAGATAGTTCGATTGCATGGTACGCCGAAAACCATTGTTTCTGATCGAGACGGCTATTTTGTATCTCATTTTTGGAAAGCAGTTCATAAGGCTTTAGGGACCGAATTGAACTTCAGTACAGCTTATCACCCGCAGACTGATGGACAATCTGAGAGGAACATTCAAACGGTGGAACATATGCTGAGGGCATGTGCCTTAGACTGGTCAACTGATTGGGAAGTTCATCTACCGTTGATTGAATTTACCTACAACAATAGTTGGCATGCTTCCATTAAGATGGCACTGTTTGAGGCATTATACGGGAGGAGATGTAGATCGCCCCTATGTTGGGACGATTCATCAGACTTAATCGGGACAGAACCAGAGTTGATCGTACAGACTCGAGAAAAGATAGCCTTGATTCGTGAAAGGCTGTTGACCGCCCAGAGTCGCCAGAAATCTTATGCAGACGTACGCCGTCGCCCATTAGAGTTCAGTACTGGAGACCACGTACTTTTGAAGGTTTCTCCTACTCGAGGAATCTTTCGTTTCAGAAGGAAAGGAAAGCTAAGTCTGAGATATATCGGACCATTTGAGATCCTTGAGAGAGTTGGGGAGTTGGCATACATATTGGCATTGCCGCCATCATTGTGCCATGTTCATAACGTGTTCCACGTATCCCAGTTACGGAGGTACATACCAGATCCCAGTCATATCATTGATTTTGGCGAGATCGAAGTCGCGCAGGATGGGACGTTTGAAGAACGACCGGTCAAGATACTCGAGAGCCGAGTTAAGCACTTGAGGAACAAACCAATCATTTTGGTCAAAGTTCAATGGTCACATCACGGAATGGAAGAAGCCTCATCGGAAACGGAAACTGGTATGAAGTCCAGATATCCCGAGTTATTTTCGTCTTGAGTTTCGGGACGAAACTCCTTTTTAGTAGGAGAGTATGTAATATCCAGATTTATTACTGTGTATTTTACCTGTATTCAAATCCTGTATTATTCGGAATTGTAATCTTGATGATTGGAGTATGATATTTCTTACATTGATATCTTTGTACATAAGTATATCAACATGCAAAAATTTCTCATGCAAACTCGTGATAGCGCACGCTAAGAATGTAGCTTAACGCGCGCTATCGAGCTACTACTAGCGCACGCTATGTATGTAGGAGTTGCGTGTGCTAAGCACTCAATTATTGAGCGGGACGGCTAGCACATGCGCCAGCCGGGACATGGGTCCGGATAAGATTCCCGCGGACGAACCTGGACAATTTTGAAGTCAACTCTTATTAGCGCGCGCTAAGGAATGCTTAGTAGCGTGCGCTAATTAGCTAAAGTGCAGAATATTATAAATGAGACAACAACCCGTTTTGGCTCACATTTCATTCGTCCATTCTTCATTCTTGAGAGGCCAGAGAGCTATAATAATCCTTCTACACATTTAGAACACATCGTATTGATCCTTGTATATTGGTTATCACTTGTGAGTGATCATTAAAGTGGAATAGCACCTTGGAGTGGCATACAACCAACCGAAGTCGGATTCTACCTTACGGTTCAGTGATTTTCGTCATATTAAGGTATGTTCAACCTATCTCCAGACTTAGAGTTGGATTCTAAAGAATTAGATGATCATGTTAACAAGATATTAATTTTTCATTAGTGAATTATTCAACATGCATCATGTTTGGAATATAGAGATGGTTATGGCTCAAGTACCTTGATTATGAACATCATGATTCGAATTTTATTACAATGAACAAGTAGAGGAAGCTTCTATCATCGGTAATCCAAATCTAGTAGATGACTCCATAGCAATCATGGACTTGACTTTAACATCATTATTGTTAGATGAATCTAAGGATTGATCATGGAAGGATTTATCTAGCATAGATGGAATGTTAAACAACTACAGTATGATAATTTTGATTGATATAAAGGTGTCGATATCAACCGTTAAGCCTTTCGAATTGTCGTATGAAGATTGTAGTCGGAATGGAAGATGGTTTCATAATAGTATACATATCCTTGAATCCGAAATTGTTGTTATCCGTAAGATCATTCATAGCCATATGAACATGATATTCATGGAGGTAACATGAACTAACACTAAGGATTTCATTTGGTTTGATCATGTTGAGGTCCATCTACTGCCCAGTAGTAAACTGCCATGCACAGTTAGCGCACGCTAAGCTATGTAGATTAACGTGCGCTATCGAGCACAAGTTAGCGTACGCTACGTTCTGTACGTAACGTACGCTAGGCCATTAGACGAGTGAGTCATCTGATCAGTAAAGTACTGACCATGCATAGTTAGCGTACGCTATGCTTTGTTGTTTGCGTGCGCTATCGAGCAGACTTAATGCACGCTACACAGAGTACTTAGCGTGCACTAAGAAGTTCAGACAGATTGCATTTTGTGAGCCTTTGGCCATAAATCGAATTGTTAGACATTCGTACGACGTGAGATCAATCCTATTATATTTCTTTTGTTAAGGTTTGAGCTTGTTACGTGATTGATTGAGGAGGACGACCTTCGAGTGTTCGTTTTCGTGGAAGTATTGTTCTTATCTTCGAATCGAGTCAAGTACCTTATTTGTTTTATGTATTGATGTTATACATATTGTCATGCATATATGTCGTTGTTGTATGTCCACCTCGTGTTGGTCCGACGGGATCATCGGGGGATCTATGCTAGCGTGCGCTGGATCATCGGATGGGTTTTTCCACCACGGGTTGGTCTGACGGGATCATCGTGGGTTCTAGGCAGTGAACGCTGGATCGTCGGAATTACCATTTGTATGTTATGATATCATGTTGTGATTATCAGTTGTGTATGTTATGTTTGAGTTTCTCGCAGGAGAAGACTCGTTTGACATTTTATCATTTACGTTATTATTCTGCATGTGACGTTGAATAATATGTTGTGGTACTTGTACTAGCATCGTTGTGCTAACCCCTTCGGGGGTGAACATTTTGTTTATGTTCAGGATCCAGGAGAGCGGGAAAACAACCACTGGACCTGCATGATGACGAGGGTGCAGAGTGATGTTCCGTCCGGGTTTATTTGTCTGTTGTTTATTGGTTATTTCAATAAGTACTCGAGTACGAAGTCATTTATGATGAATTTGAATTTGGTGATGTATTATTAAGTTCCTGTTGAACAATTGTACTTTCAGTATTTGGTCAGAACTGTTGTATCTTAATCCTGATATTTCCATTCGTTAGTATTTCTTAATGTCTGTTCAATTCTTCAGCCTTGTAAATCCTTATGTAAAGGATTTACGGCGCTGTAATATTCCTGAATATATCGGGGGTGTTACACTTTTGACTGCCAACGTTGGCCTTAGCCTCACTTTATCGAGCTTGTGCTCTTGACGTTATCCGTGCTTCCTTATCTCTTATCTGGGTAAGACATGTCCTGATCGTGGGACTTTCTCTCGGATCATGTCATAATCGCAATTATCCCGCAGTCTACGACCCAGGTCCCTAGGAACACTCCGTTCCTTCGTTATGGGAATAGGCAACAACAGTAGCCTCACTCATGAACCACAGCTGCACTGCTCGATCCAAGACTCAGTCTAACCATCCCGACTCGATTTGGGATTCTAGAGGTGGCTCCTACAAGTTCAAGAGGTGGCCCCCGAATATTAGGTCAGGCGCTCTGTTTCGTATGGATTCAAGACGTGGCCCCCATCCGTCGACGTGGCACTTTGTCCCGATAGAGTTAGACGGCGGTCCCGTCCGTGGCACTTTGTTTGTATAGCACTTAGTTCCTCGACAGTTACACTTATCAGTTAAACGCATCACGGTGTATATACAAACATACAATTAAGGTCACGTAATTAATTAGTAGTGACCTTGGTATAATTTGATTATACAATGAGATTGGAAGTTTATTTGGTGGCACGAGCATTATGAGATTATGGGCTTTATTGAAAACACATTCTTAGGATAAAACATTATGTGAAGGAAATTTTACTCCTAATTTAATTTTAGAGTTTTGGTGAATTTACATCGGATTGTTCCGAGTTGAGTTCTAATGGTCATGAGATTTTATGGACACATCAAGTATGATTATTTGATTTCAAAATTAGGAGAGTTCTCAGAATTTCAGTTTCGGAACTGATATTTCCCAAATTATGAATTTGCCCCAAAATTGTGAGAGTTAATTTTTATGGCCGTAATAATTTGATTTCAACACGGATGGTGATAAAATTTTACGGGAAGGTTCATATCGAACATGGAATTCCAGAATTGGTAGAGTTTTCCAGAATTTCAGATTTGGCCTAAAATTCCAGAATTTAAGATTTGGTCTGAAATTCCAGAATTTTCAAATTTGCCCCGAATTTATTCAAAATTAGTTCCGATTTTAATTATAAAATTTTACAGACATAATAGGTTCCTAGTTTTTAAGGAATCACACAATTTTATATTAATGTCATTTTTGACCCGTAGACTTAGGAAACGAATTTTGATTTTCGTAAGAAATTTAGTCACATCATTTTAATCATCAATATTTGTTAATTTCTCAACACAAATAAGTTGTAAATCACCATGCATGCTTATAACATATAACATGCAGAATATATAAACCATATAAAAGAACATACATCTTCATTTGAAATCATTTCACATATAAATTTGAAAATAATTTTTACACCTACCTTGATTCTTGATGTTGGGATCGAAATTGGGTCTTTGTAAGATATTGAGAGTTCTTCTTCCCTCTTTACTACATTCAACCAACATAAGGAATTCATGCACTAGTTAGCTAAGTTATATACATATATGTATAACTATATAAACATATAAGTGCTTATGGTAAGTAACTACATTACCTTGTTTCCTCCTAACTTTCTTCTTCCACCTTCCTTTTCTCTTCTTCTCTTCTCTTACTTTACTTCTCTAGTTTTGGCCTCTCCCTATCTCTATCTATATGTGCAGATTCTTTTTTTGTAGAGGATGACAATGTTGGAATATTTATTCCACATATTCATAAATAGTGTTTTGATGATTAAGTTTTTAAATAAATCAAAACAACAAAGAGGCGAAGCAAAACAACGAAGCAAACGAAGACGCAAAAAGTTGCAATCTGGACTGCATTAGCGCACGCTATATATCAAGGCTAGCGCACGATAACAAGAGTTATCTGCAGAACAGACGAGTTCGAAATAACCTGAAGTGAAGTCATCTGATGAAGATAGCTCACGCTACACATGTTTACTAACGCACGCTATCGAGGCTATTTTACCATTGTGAAGATATTCAAACAGGGAATGACGTATGCAGTGAAGTAAGATTAGCGCACGCTACAGGTGATATTTAGCGCATGCTAAATATCAGTTTGAAATCAAGTCAATCAATCCGTTGGGAAGATTCTGATACAAAGTCAAAAAGTATAAACGGATATATAACGCATGCAATGATGCAAGATTACCGCACGCTACAAGGAAGTGTTAGCGTACGCTAACTGTCCATGACAGTAGACACTGAACTGAAACCAGAAGACGTTAATGTACGTGACACGAAGGCATGACGTATGCTACAGGAAAAATCCGCGATATCGCACGCTAAGAGGAAGAGCTAGCACACGCTAGCAAGTCAAAAGTCAGCAACGGCTAGTTTGATGAAGAAGGCTATAAATACCACATCCTTGGTATCAAACCATAAAACAACTTCAAGCTATAAAGACATTGATCTGATATTTATATATATTATATTGTTGATGTGATATTGAGCTTATATTATTAGTTTGAGTGTTTATACATTCAACACATACACGAGAGGTAAAAAGAAAAGATATGATTGGATTCGGTGTTATTAGGATCAAGGATCCGGCATTATTAGAATCGCAATCGATATCTAAGTGAGGTTTATCTAGTACTGATAGAAATCTAGAGTGGTTGATTCCTTGTCTAATAGAAAGGAAAACAGTTTAACTTGGACCGACAAAAAGACAAGTTAGAAAACGATTTTACTCGGACCGATAGAAGATGAGCTTGTAACGGTAATACCTCGACCGATAGAAGAGAGGTGCAGAGGTTTTTATCTTCATCCTATGGAAAAAGATACATCTAGAGAGGACGTAGGCACGTTTGGCAGAACCTCTATAAATTCTTGTGTGATTTATTTTCCGCACCTTATATTTACGCTCCCGCAACACGGCGTAAACACCGATATTGCTCCAACAATTGGTATCGGAGCAGTACCTCCAATAAGCGGCTTAACATTCGAGGAGTCGATCCAAATGGCGTTTAAATATGCTCCAGTCGAAGGCCTTGCTCTTAACCGACCACCATTTTTTGATGGCTCGAACTTTACGACGTGGAAGAAAAAGATGTCAATATTCATCCGAGCATATGACATCGAGCTTTAGAAGGTGATTTGTCTTGGTCCAAAAATTCCGACGAATTCCAATGCTACGCTTAAAACTTTCGAAGAATATGATGATTCCGATTGGAAAAATGACCATTACAATTGTAAGGCAACTCAACTCCTTTATTGTGCCTTAAATCCGGAAGAACACTACCGGATATCATCGTGTGATAGTGCCAAAGAAATTTGGAAAATGCTTGAGGTAACACACGAAGGTACATCTCAAGTCAAGGAGACGAAGATAAACATGCTCCTTCACGATTATGACTTATTCCAATTGAAGGACGGCGAATCCATCACTATAATGCACAACCGATTTTCGGTCATCACAAATGGATTAGCATGTTTCGGGAAACCACTTTCGAGTAGTGAGAAAGTAAAGAAAATTCTCCGATCACTACCTCTAGAATGGGACGGTATGGTGACGGCCATAATGGAATCAAAAGATTTAATTACTCTTGATTTTAGTGCTCTCGTTGGTTTACTTATCAACTACGAGATACTTCTAAAATCTCGGAATGCCAAACCGAATCTAAAGGAAAGATCGATAGCCATGAAGGCTAAGATGTCAAGAAAGGAAGAAATCCCGGTTGATGAAAGCGGCGAAGAATCGGCATATTATGCCAAAAATATTAATAAGTTCCAACACTTATTAAACCGAAGAAAGCAGGACATCCAAAAGGGCGAATCCAAGAAATTCGACAACACTTGTTTATTATGTGGTAAACCAAGCCACTTTGCTAACAATTGTCGTGTAAAACCCAAAGTGGTTTTAATTGCAACATGGAGTGACGAAGATATTGATGATGATTTCATCGATCAAAATAACCTTGCATTTATGGCCCGGAGTTCATTCGACGATAGCAACGTCGAAAGCCAAGTAAGTAATTCTTACAATGAACTTTTTGAAGCGTTCGAGTTATTACATACGGAGTATCAAAATGCTTTAAATGAGATTAACTCTCTTAAATCTAAATATAAATCCTTGGAAATTGAAAATTCCAAAAGTCTTGAAAAGAGGAAATTTGTTGAGATCGATCATTCAAAATGTGTTGAAAATGAAAATATTTTAAAGGATGATCTTGTTAAAGTTCAAACCGATCTCAAAAATTTAACGAAGAAATTCTCTCTCGGAAACGAGAAATTTGAAAATATGCTCTCGGTTCAAAAATACACGTTAAATAAAGAGGGGATAGGATTCAAACCACGTTCTCAAAATGAATCCGTAATTTCAAAATACCCCATTGTGAAAAATGTTTGAAAATCGGGCACCATATTTCAAACTGTAAAAGCCCAAGACGGACGATAAAAATCAAAAAGATATGGATTCCAAAAGGAAATTTTATTCCAAATATCGTCTATGTTTCGAACGAAAAACCAACTATAGGTTGGATCCCCAAAAATTAATTTCTAACAATTGATATTTTACAGAGGGGGAGATAATATTTTCAGGGGGGTTATTTCCTACTTATGCATAATTATATTCATCATTTAGTATCATGCATATTCAATAATTGGTATCCTCTATATTTTTTTACACTTTTTTCTGAATACAAAAAGGGGGAGAAGGAGTCGAATCGGATAAAAAGCGTCATGACAGATATTGCGAGAAAAATAAAAAATAAAAAGAGGAGAAAAATAATAAGATATCGAAGAAGTCGAAAAGTAGAAGAAAGCATACATAAAAGGGGAGAAACGAAGAAGTTGAAAATTGAGAAACGGAGAAGTCGAAAATGACAGAAAAAGAAAAAGATGGGTGAAACTAACGAAACGATCAACGCCGAAAACTTTGAAACGTACATATATATATATATATATATTATTTTGCAGGTTTTATCCAATTCAAGGGTTGTTTTGTAATCATCAAAAAGGGGGAGATTGTTGGAATATTTATTCCACATATCATAAATAGTGTTTTGATGATTAAGTTGCTAAACAAAGCAAAACAACAAAGAGGCGAAGCAAAACAACGAAGCAGACGAAGATACAAAAAGTTGCAATCTGGACGCTAACGGGAGTTATCTGCAGAACAGACGAGTTCGAAGCAACCTGAAGTGAAGTCATCTGATGAAGATAGCGTACGCTACACATATTTACTAACGCACGCTATCGAGGCTATTTTACCGTTGTGAAAATATTCAAACACGGAGTGACGTATGCAGTGAAGTAAAATTAGCGCACGCTACAGGTGATATTTAGCGCACGCTAAATATCAGTTTGAAATCAAGTCAATCAATCCGTTGGGAAGATTCTGATGCAAAGTCAAAAAGTATAAACGGATATATGACGCATGCAATGATGCAAGATTAGCGCATACTACAAAGAAGTGTTAGCGCACGCTAACTGTCCATGACAGTAGCCACTGGACTGAAATTGGAAGACGTTAACATACATAACACGAAGGCATAACGTACGCTACAGCCAAAAGTCAGCAACAGTTAGTTTGATGAAAGAAGGCTATAAATACCACATCCTTGGTATCAAACCATACAACAACTTCAAGCAATCAAGACATTGATCTGATATTTATATACATTATATTGTTGTTGTTATATTGAGCTTATTTTGTTAGTTTGAGTGTTTATACATTCAACACATACACGAGAGGTAAAAAGAAAAGATAAGATTGGATTCGGTGTTATTAGGATCAAGGATCTGGCATTATTAGAATCACAATTGATATCTAAGTGAGGTTTATCTATTACTGACATAAAGCTAGAGTGTTGATTCCTTGTCTAATAGAAAAGGAAAACGATTTAACTTGGACCAACAAAAAGACAAGTAAGAGAATAGTTTTACTCGGACCGATAGAAGACGAGCTTGTAATGGTAATCCCTCGACCGATAGAATAGAGGTGCAGAGGTTTTGATCTTCATCCTATAGAAAAAGATACATCGAGAGAGGACATAGGCACGTTTGGCCGAACCTCTATAAATCCTTGTGTGATTTATTTTCCGCACCTTATATTTATGATTCCGCAACACGGCGCAAACACCGATATTGCTCCAACAGACAAGAGTTGTGCATGAAAGTATTTTAGGGAGTGATGTGATGTAATATCCGGAATTCAAACTACTGTGGTTTAATATTATTTTATCCGAGTTATGTTGTACAGCGTGGAATATGTACAGTGTGGTTAAAATAAATGAAGGACTAAGACATCTGTATTGGTATTATTACCGCACTTGGTTAACAGTTGTATTGGAAGAGATTGTGTGTCGGCTTGTCATATGAGAATATCGTTGGAAGATGTATATGTATTTAGTATGCCGTATGTTCGTGTTCTGCATGTCAAGATTTTGGGCAAGAGTAGCTGAAAATGGCTAAGTACACCCATATTAGCGCATGCTACGATGTATACTTGGCGTACGCTAAGTCACAAGGATTACGTACGTTAATAAGTAGAGTTAACGTACATTAAGATGCTAAGTGTTACGTATGCTATGCATAAGTAATTACGTACATAACAAGAGGAATCTGACAAGACCGAGTCATGGTCGGCAGGTGGGACCTGGTGTCGGCAGTAGATATGGACAGGCGAGTCAACCCTGACCATTACATACGCTAAGGACGGAACATTACATATATTAACGAGCATGTTACTATAGCAAGTCAACGTACATATTACGTACGTTATGGAGCAAGGGTTATGTACGTAAAGCATTGAACGAAATGAGTCAGTTAACTCTGGACTATCGTTGCATACGCTACCAAAGTCAGATAGCGTATGTAATGGTTGTTACGTACATTAACATGGGCACGTTACGTACGTAACGAACTGGAATGTTTTATAAGTAAATGCCCGTCTTTCATTTCTCTGCATTATTTCACTTCGTTCTTCGCCTCCAACCACTGAGAGAGGGAGTTTTAGTTCTCCTAAGTCGATTGTGAGCTTGGAATCATGGGATTGAAGCTTAGATACGTGGATATTGATGATTCTTCAAGTATTTGCTTGTGTATTTCATCTTCTAATAGGTATGTTGGATAATCCTCCCTTTCAATCTGGATTTTGATATTGTTGCTGATGAATGATTCGTATGAAGATGATTATGATGTTGTTGTCACGATTCTTGAGGCTATATGAACTATATGTTGAAGGATATGATGGTTTATGTCTTGATTTTTTGGTTATGATTATAGAATCATATTGTTCTTGGTGTTGTTGGTAGAATTGTTTCGATTCTTGATGTTAGGAGGGTCATATATTGGAAAATATGATAATATACACCTTGAATTATGAATGAGGATTGTTTAGATGTTAGAAAATATCGAATTACGTTGTTTTGATGGTTATGAACAAGGTTTCGCATTATTTAGTGTTCTTGAGGAACTCCTTGATGAATTTAACATAGCAAGACGATCGTATGTTGAATTATCGGTATTTTTAGATATGAAGATCGAATGTTAGTTGATTGTAGTAGTAGAATTCGTATTTTCTTGATGAAATATGAATCATGATATTAGTTTGGAATCCGGAAAGATTGTGATTGATCACCGAATATGATTTCCTTTACATTCGTATCTGTAATCGTATTTTGGTTATGAATTCGTAATTGTCTGAGTTGAATTGTTTGGACTTGTGTCTAATCGAGATATTATGGAACCATTGAGTTTCTTGATCGGTTGTATTAACTGTTAAGTATGATCGTCGAGTTGCGGTTTGTATTGTAGATATGAGTCCGTATTTGTTGAGTTGGATTATTTGCTTTTGTGTATGATCGAGATATCGTTAAACCATGAGATTGATTGATTGATCGTGTCGGTTATTGATTGTTATCAAATCGTTGCTCTTTGATTACTTCGATAGGTTGAGATTATTGATCGGTGATTATAACCGTATGTTGCGGTTGTGTTCGAGTATGTTCGTGAGTTGCATGGGTTAGGGCCGAGGAGCTCGTATACGATGGCAATGAGATTGGTAGCGGCTTCATCATCGTCGTATCGGTATCGAGGAGCTCGTATACGAAGGCTATAATGTTTAATGAATGGTTTCAGTTTCATTTCGTTTATAATGCATATAGTAATGATTATTACTGCAAATTCTGGAGATTTGGATTATATGTTGTCTTTCCGATTCTAGGAGTTAAATCATAATGTATATGCTTTATCTCGGTTATTGGCATATTCGGGTATCAAGGTTACGTTGCGAGAAAGATGATATCTATAGTTCATGGTACGTTTGGGTCGCTGAGCCTTGAGGATAATCGCCGGTGATGATTTGACATTGAGATTTCTCCTAAAGGACTCGGGACAAGTATCATAGTTTGATTCGGTTTAGTGTTGATGTTGTTGATCATGCAGGTTGTCATTCATGTTGCTGAACATGAAGTCATCCTAGTTGTTTCATCATAGTGTCGTTCATGTTTTGATTCATATGTTGCTCCTGTTGATGAACATATTGAGTTGCATATGTGTATGCATAATTGTATTGTTTATGTTGTGTTGACTCTGTAAGATCATGTGATCTATGCTGAGGGCGCTGGATCGGATGTCCACTATGCGTTGGTCTGACGGGATCATCGTGGGGATCTATGCTGAGGGCGTTGGATCGTTGGGATGTTTTCCACCATGCGTTGGTCCGACGGGATCATCATGGGGATCTATGCTGGAGGCGCTGGATCATTGGATTACCCAGTATTGTGTTGATGGAATCATGTGGATTTGCATCATTGATTTTATCATATGTTGTTATTGTGCATATGTATTTTATGGGTTTGCCATAAGTATACATTGTTGTTATTGATGTGAGCATATTGACGTTGTCATATGAGTATGCATTTGTAGGTCTTGTGTTAGGACCATGTCCGTATGTGGTATTGATCTAACCTCGGATTAGATTGACATGATTGTCGTGGCATTTCATATCTTGAGGTATGTTCCGTATTTTCTTTGGTACTTGTCTTTTTATGGACAATCAGCTATCCGATGGATCGTATTGGTCAGAACTGGTATATTTCCGTAACGTGAGTTGGTGATGATAGTTTGAGAATCTTGAGTATTGTTTGAGGTACAATACATATATTATGTTCGAAATTATTGGTTAATCGAGTACAAGATGTGAAATGTGATAATGGTTATTCTGTTGGGAATTATTTGAGTAAGTAAAGTTACTACGATAAGATTACATTGGCCGTATTCTTATTTTGTATTCTCATTGGTATGTTATTAATGTGATGTGACGGTTATCATTGTTGGATATTATGGCTGACCGCGTCGTGGGCTTTCTTTTTAGGTTCTTGAGATATCGAGCTTGTAGCGGTCGTGGAGAGATGAGCTTCCCGGAGGATACTGGCTAGGGCATGTAATTGTGTATTGAGTTTCTTGATCAGTTGTTGTATTCCGCTGCTAGAGTATTTCTAATTGTTTGTCTTTTCCGATGCGTGAGTATTTTTAAATGGCCTTTGTGTATATGGTAACTTAGGTTACTTTGGCAACCGTTTTCTAAACTATTTTGTCGATACGTGTAAGCGATAGCTTAACGTATGTTTCTAAACTGTTGAGTTCTGGCATTTCAGCCTTGTCTTTTCAAACGATATTTTACGACGGTTTTGATAAACAGATTTTATATAGTCTTCAAATGTTTTAAAGATAGTACCGTCGTTGGCCTCTTGGGCATTTGTAAATATTGGCGAGAATTTTTTTTTAGCCTAATGGTTTCCATTCCGGGGCCCTCGGCGCTGTAATATTCCCGGTCAGATCTGGGGGTGTTACATGTGAAGGGGTGTTACATGTGAAGGCTTGGTGTATAAGAGATGTGACAAGTGTTTATTTGTATGTAACAAATGTAAGGTCAAAGGGGCACCTCTCCCCATTACTCACCATGGCCGATTTTATGAGTATTTTTATTAATTTTTTTTTATAATGGCGTAGGTTGGGTCATGTGGTTTCAGTTATTTGTTGGGTTGGGTTAAAGTTAAAGGTGTTTAGGTTATTCTTTGATCTTGGGCCCTAATTGAACTTTCAATTCTATCTATGGTCCATTAGTGAGAACACTTATATTTAAGAGTTTGTACATATCCCAATAGGTAAATTAACACTTCACTTTTATTTAATTTATAACACAATTTCGAAATACTTGAGTAAAAATAAAAATAAGTAAATATAGATTACATTGAGCTACAAGGCAAATGTTATTTTATTAAAATTCATCATGATATAGTAAGTCGTAGATGTAATATGCTACCAAAATTATGTGGTTTTGCATCCTCCCCTCCTTAAAAGAATTTGGTCCCCAAATTTCATCTTGAATAGCTCTGGGTAGGTTTTCCTCATCGCGTCTTCTGCTTCCCATGTAGCATCCTCCTCTCGGGCGTGGTTTGACGAAACGACCTTGACTAAAGGGATCCGTCTCTTTCTCAGTTTTCGCACTTGTCGATCAAGAATTTTGATTGGCCTTTCTTCATACGTTAGGTTTTCCTTGATAGGCGGAATATCTACTGTAAGAACGTGAGGTGCGTCTGGATGGTATTTCTTCAACCTCGAGACGTGAAAAAACATCGTGCATTCCAGAAAGATTAGTCGGTAGTTCAAGGCGGTATGGTAGCCGTCCAATTCATTCAATGATCATGAATGGTCCGACGTATCTAAGACTAAGTTTCCCTCCTTTCCTCGATGATATACATCCCTTTTGTGGGGATAACCTTAGAAGTACTTGATCACCTTCCGCAAACTCTATATCCTTACTCTGATGGTCGGCGTAGCTCTTTTGTCTGCTATGTGCTGTGCGAATCCTTCCTTTAATCAATTGCACTTTATCCCTGGCTTCTTTCACCAAATCTATGTTTGTCATTGAGGGTCTTGTTCGTTGAGTCTTAGACATCCATCGGTCATCAATTTCCCAATGAAGTGGGGATCGGCATTTCCTTCCGTACGGAGCTTCATAGGGAGCCATCCCGATTATTGCTTGGTAACTATTGTTATAAGCTAATTCGGCCATGGTAGGTGACGATCCCAATTTCCTTGAAAGTTTAGCACGTAGGCTCATAACATGTCTTCAAGAGTTTGGATGGTTCGTTTAGATTTCCCTTTGGTCTGGAGGTGAGAGCTTGTGCTGAAACTTAAGGAAGTTCTCAATTCCTTGTGGAAGAATTTCCAGAATCGAGATACAAATCTTGGATCTCTATCAGATACTATATCTGCTGGCACTCCATGGTGTCGAGAATTCTCTCGGATATAAGTTCTAGCCAGCTTTTGCAGGCTATCGTCCTTTTTAACCGGGACAAAATGCGATAATTTCGTCAATCTGTCTGCGATCACCCAAATTGTGTTATAGCCTTCTCTTTTCGTGGCAGATCTGTAATAAAGCCCATGGTTATAATTTCCCATTTCCATTATGGGATTTCTAATGGTTGCAGCAATCCGGAGGGTCGCTGATGTCCAGCCTTGACTCTCTGACATGTGAGGCATCGTGCCACGAATTCAACTACTTGATTTTCCATGTTTACCCACCAAAAACTTTTATTTAGGTCTCGATACATATTGTTACATCCCGGGTGTACCGTATACCTTGAACAATGGACTTTGTCAAGAATTTTTCTCCCGAGTATCTCATCATGAGGTATGCATGTTCATTCTTTAAAGCGTACTATTCCATCCTCAGAAATTGTAAACTCGGGTCTCTCGCCCCTAATGATCTTTTCTTTCAATTCTTGAAGTTTTGAATCATTCTCTTGAGCTACTCGAATCTCGTCTATTACATTTGGTTTAACTATAAGGTTGGCGCAGACCAAGTGAGTACCTTCGTGAATGGGTTTTAGGCAGCTTAGTTCCTCAAGGTCGTGCGTTTGATAGTTTCTCTCATGCGTTTTGAGCTTCCTGGAAGAATACGCAATTACTTTTCCATTTTGCATTAGTACTGCAACAAGGCCTTCCTTCGAGGCATCACTATAGACGAAGAATCCATGGGTTCCTTCTGGAAGCGCCAGTATTAGTGCGGTAGTAAGCCTCTTTTTGAGTTCTTGAAAACTCACTTCGCACTTAACCGTCCATTCAAATTTGACTTGTTTTGATGTTAGTTGGGTGAGAGGTCTCGCTATCTTTGAGAATTCCTTGATGAATTTACGGTAGTAACCAGCAAGTCCAAGAAAGCTTCTGATCTCGGTGACATTTTCTGGTCTCTTCCAATCCAGAATAGCTTCAATCTTGGATGGATCCACTGCAATTCCTTCTCCAGAGACAATGTGACCCAAGAACGCCACTTCCCTCAACCAGAATTCGCACTAGCTATACTTGGCGTACAACTTGTGACACCTTAGTGTTTCTAGCACTAGTCTCAGGTGTTCCTCATGATCTTTATCTGATTTGGAGTACACGAGTATGTCATCAATAAAGATCACTACGAACCGGTCGAGATATGGTTGAAATACTCTGTGTATTAAATCCATAAATTCTGCAGGAGCATTCGTGAGTCTAAAAGGCATCATTATAAACTCATAGTGGCCATATCTAGTTTGGAATGCGGTTTTAGGAACATCTTCATTTTTAATCTTCAACTGGTAGTATCCTTGTTGAAGATCAAATTCGGAGTATACCATGGCTCCTTAAAGTTGATCAAACAGTTCATATATCCATGGAAGAGGATACTTATTCATAACGGTGATGTTGTTGACTTCCCAGTAGTCTATGCAAAGTCTCAATGTCCCACCCTTCTTCTTAACGAAGAGTACTCAACCTCCCCATGGTGATACACTGGGTTGAATAAATCCCACATAGAGTAATTTTTGTAATTGTATCTTCAACTCTTGTACCTGCAATGGTGCCATTCGATATGGTGCTTTTGCTATGGGTGCCTTCCCGGGCATGATCTTGATATTAAACTCAACCTCTGTATCTGGTGACAAGGAGGTTAGTTCTTCCGAAAATACACCAGGGTATTCAGATACCACTCGGATGGTTTTTATACCCATCATACTCTTGGGTTTGTTGATAACGGAAGCTAGAAACTCGGTTGCCCCTTTGGTAATAGACTTTCTAGCTTTGAGAGCTGATATAATAGGTGATAGGTTGATTCTAGCATTCCCAACCAGTTCCACTACTGGTTTGTTAGGTTCGCAAAACCTAACTATCTTAGAGTGACAATCTAATTGTGCGAGATGTTTTGACAGCCAATTCATTCCTAGAATGACATCATATTCTAGTATAAGGAGTACTACTAAATCCAGGGGAAATCAGTTACCACCGATCACTATATGACATGCATTGTGCACCCTATCAGTTAATCGACTAGTATCTATTGGGGTGGACACTTCAAGGCATATAGGCAGATAGTCTAATTGCACGTTTCGTTTTTTAGAAAATTGTGGTGCAATGAATGACTGTGATGACCCCGGATCAATGAGTGTATGTGCTGAGTGGTTTAATATGAGAAGTGTACCTTCCACCACATCATTGTTTCCAGGAGCCTCTTGCCCGGCTAGGGCAAGCACACGAGCCGGAGCCTTCCCTTTATTGTTCCCAGGCTTTGCGACACTAGCTGGTTAATTCGTTCGGTTTTCCACTTTCGGGAAATCCTTGATTTGGTGTTGTGTGCTGCCACATTTCAGGCACTTTCCCAACATCTTCCAGCATTCACTAGCTTTATGTCCTTTCTTTTCACAATGCGGGCAGAGAGGTTCTGCTTTGTTAGGGACTTGTGTTCTCGTTCCACTCGGGTTTCCCTCCTCTTCTATCTTGCGAAATTTATGTGGAGATTTCATTTTTGACACATTCGCCGGTCTCATAGTATTTCCAGGAATTTGGTTTTGCTGTTGTGCCAGTCTTGTTGTTCTATTCTCAATTCGAGTTGCTGCTTCAACTGCCTCTGCAACCGTAGTCAGGCGAACAACCAGGAGACTCTGCTGAAGTGTGAATCTTAGCCCTCGTGTAAACTTATAAAGCTTATATTCCTTAGTTGACACTAATCCAGGCGCATATTTGGATAACCTATTAAATTAAGCCTCGTATTGTGCGACAGTCGAAGACCCTTGCTTCAGATGGTAAAACTCATCTCGTCGAGCCTCTCTAGCTGCTGCTGAAATGTACTGGGTTCGAAAATTAGTTAAGAAGTTGGCCCATGTTCTGAGACGATCCTCTCTTATCTAGCGCGCACTAATGACATTCCACCAATCATGTGCTGCAGCCTCAAGTCTGAATGTGGCCAACGATATGCTTTGCTCATTAGTATACTGTGACACATTAAATATGTTCTCCATTTTTTCCACCCATGATCCCGCCTTAATGTCATCAGGTTCTCCGTCAAATTTCGGTAGACTGAAGCGTAGGAATCTTTCAAGCATGCGATCTTGCGCCCCGCCAGTAATTTGGTTATTGGCTGCTTGTTGATGTAGGATGTTTGTTAGTTTAGTTAAGGCTTGTGCAATAGCATCATTCACATCCCCGCCGCGTGGTGGTGATGGATTGCGATTGTTAGCTCGTTGATTTGGTTATTCATCACAGTTAACTCACAGTCATCCTCTACGTCTATCGGCCATCTATAATAAGTTGATAGAATGTGATAAAAGTTAGTTGTTGTTTGAATATTTGTTAATGAATCAAGTTAATATAAAACTAAATGACTGCATATCAAATGACAATCGTTGCTATCAGTAATTACTTTATTATATTATTCAACACCATCATATTCGAACAAGTTTATCGTTAATACATAGCCGTAACATACCAAAATACAAAATTCAGTCGTTCAGTCTCACATTCTAGGAAAAACATCAAATAGCAATAAATAACATAACTTTGGAACCAAGTCTCTAATCCTCTCTGGAACTCATCCTCACATCCTCCTCGGGGTCTTCCTCGGGGTCCTCCTCCGGATTCTCCTCGAAGTCCTCCTCCGGATCCTCCTCAAAATGCATAGGGTCCATCAGTGGAGCCTATGACGCCTCCCCTACCTCAGTCGTGGAGTCTGGGAATAGTCACATCACCATAGCTAACTTCTTCCTGGCCACCATCTGGAACTCTTCATGCTCGCGACGTGTGGAACGGATCGTCTTCTCTAGCATTTTGATCTTATGCATCTGGAAGAATTTGGTTCTGCGAAGTTGGGCAATGGTCCGATCCTTTAGGCGTAGATGACTCTCCAGGGATTCCACTTTATGCTATAGCTCCAAGTACTCCGATCTCATACGCTATAGTGCTTCAAGTAGTTCGTTCCTCTGACTGCGTAATATCGATGCGTCCTGATGCACACGTGTGATAGCCTCCCTCAAAGACTGGATCTATCTCTCACGGGTGTCAGTCAAGGTCACCGCATCCACGAGGGGTCTCTTAACGCTCTCAATCTGAGCCAGTGCCTGTTGTAGCTGCTCCTCGCTAATCAATCGTGGTGTGTCAGAGTCAGTTTGGGTCTCATCAACCGGCTGCTTACCGCTAGCTGAGTCCATCTAAATAAAAAAACAACTAAGTCAGTTTCAATCACGGTCTATCCCAACCAAATATAAAGACAACCAAGCATGAATAATCATCAGGATTGTGAACTTGATGACTCAATGAATATGCTCATGACATATAAGTGACAACGACACTAACACTTCATGTAAAGAAAGAATGAAGTTTAGTAGAGTTTAAAGGAATTACTCAATTTCATCAATTCCAAGTGAATAGTGACGTGATTTGAACAATGGAATGGAATGATTCCCATTCATTATGACGGATGTCTAACAACTGATATGAGTTGAGAATGACATAGTCACTTAAGTAGCTGGCTAAAATTTGAGATCTGAACTAGCTTCACTTTTCAAGTAAATAGCAAAGAGTCCGAAAGGGATTAGTTTAGGCTTCTAAGTCTCGATTTTATATGTTTACTTCATCCTAAGTGGAAATCACATCTAAGTCTGAAGAATCTTATCCTGGTTAGCCCATTGTCCTTCTTAAAAACCGGGCTCTGATACCACTCCTGTCACGCCCCCAGACATCGGGAAGGACGAGGGTGTGACACATCGGTCGATCATACGATTTATTGGAATAATCACACAGAATAAATAGCGGAAGCTCAATAAAGAAAAGATAAAATTCAAGGTAACGGTCTTAGCCTGATGATCCTAAGATTCGGTAATACAGGAAAAGATAATATATGAATTACACTGATTACAATGTTGCAGTGAAAATAACAAAACGAGTACAAGTACGGAAAAACAACTTGCTTATTACATTCAAGATACCGACAGAAATCTAAGTATTGGCAGCGGGATGATCTAATCAGTCTCTCCCACAAGGTCTTCTTCTCCTACATGAATCTGCTCACCGTCTGGTTTAAAAGGGAAAATGGTTGGGTGAGACAAAAGGTCTTAGTGAGTGGGTGATCGTGTGCAAGTGCGGCTTGTTTTCTTTCAAAGATTTGGGTGATGCATATCCAACGACTTGTAAATGATGAAATAAGATTTGTCTTAGTTTATCAAAATAATTTGTATAATTTTAGATATAAGCTTTACTCATTTGCTTAATAATACTAATTATCCAACCCCGTGGATAAAATTAACTTTCCAAATATTCAATCATGCTAGCAATCAGATAATCCATCCATCAATCAATCAATCAGTTAGCATCGAAACCTGCCGAATTGTACTAGGAACCTAGCTCTTCCTTTTGACTCCAAACGTTGGCCTTAGCCTCACTTTATCGAGCTTGTGCTCTTCACATTAGCCGTGCTTCCTTATCTCTTATCTGGGTAAGACATGTCCTGATCGTGGGTCTTTCTCCCGGATCATGTCATAATCGCGATTATGCCGCAGTCTACGACTCAGGTCCCTCAGAACACTCCATTCCTTGGTTATGGGAATAGGCAAAAATGGTAGCCTAGCTCGTGAACCGCAGCAGCGCTGCTCGATCCAACACTCGGGCTAACCGTCCCGACTCGATTTGGTATTCTAGAGGTGGCTCCTACAAGTTCAAGAGGTGGCCCCCGGATATCAGGTCAGTCGCTCTGTTTCATATGGGTTCAAGAGGTGGCCCCCTTCCATCGGCGTGGCACTTTGTCCAGATAGAGTTAGAGGACGGTCCCGTCCGTGGCACTTTGTTTGTATAGCACTTAGTTCCCGGACAGTTACACTTATCAGTTAAATGCATCACGGTGTATGCACAAACATACAATTAAGGTCACGTAATTAATTAGTAGTGACCTTGGTATGATTTGATTATACAATGAAATTGGAAGTTTATTTGGTGGCACGAGCATAATGATATTATGGGCTTTATTGAAAACACATTCTTAGGATAAAACATTATGTGAAGGAAAATTTTACTCCTAATTTAATTTTAGAGTTTTGGTGAATTTACTTCGGATTGTTCGAGTTCTAATGGTCATGAGATTTTATGGACAGATAAAGTATGATTATTTGATTTCATAATTAGGAGAGTTCTCAAAATTTGATTTAACAGATATTTCCGAAATTATGAATTTGCCCCAAAATTGTGAGAGTTGATTTTATGGCCGTAATAATTGGATTTCAAGATGGATGGTGATCACATTTTACGGGAAGGTTCATATCGAACTTGGAATTCCAGAATTGTGAGGGTGTTCTAGAATTTCAGATTTGGTCTGAAATTCCAGAATTTTCAAATTTGCCCCGAATTTATTCAAAATGTCATTTGACCCCTAAATTAAAATTAGTTCTGATTTTTAATATAAAATTTTACGGACATAATATTTATACTTTAGTAATCCATAATTTCAAGAATTTGCTATTTGACCCCAACTTTAGTTAATATATCACTTTAGCCCCCAAATTAAAATGACTTCCGAACTTCATGAAATTTTAAAGACATATCGTTTGTTTTTAGATGAATCATATATTTGGTCCAGAAAGGTGAAAATTTGTCTTCGTTCCGGAATGTTAAAGAATTTATGTTTTGATCCCAAATTTTATCAAAATTATGATTCTTAACCCGTAGACGTCGGAAACGAGTTTCCATTTTTATAAAACATTAAGGACAGAGACTAAACATGTTCTTAAGTTTTATTTGATATTATAAACTTAAAATATTCGAATATTACCTACTAGGTTCCTAATTTTAAGGAATCACACGATTTTACATTAATGTCAATTTTGACCCGTAGACTTAGGAAACAAATTCCGATTTTCGTAAAATTTTATAGATAGATCATTTATCACATAATTGAGTTATATGTTCTGTCCCCAAGTTAAATTACACATTTAAATCAAAAATGTCCATAATTTTCTTAAATTATACATAATTACGATTTATACTCGTTTTGTCAATTCAATTTTTGTTAGGCAACAATTTAGACATCCAACTTCACATGCATAACATATATTACACATAAATCACTTCAAGGTCAAAATTTCCAGAATATTCAATATATCATGCATGATCATTTTTTATCACTTTTGCAAGAAATTTAGTCACATCATTTTAATCATCAATATTTGTTAATTTCTCAACACAAACAAGTTGTAAATTATCATGCATGCTTATGACATATAAAATGGAGAATAAATAGACCATATAAAAGAACATGCATCTTCATTTGAAATCATTTCACATATAAATTTGAAAACAATTTTTACACCTACCTTGATTCTTGATGTTGGGATGAAAATTGGGTCTTTGTAAGACATTGAGAGTTCTTCTTCTCTCTTTACTACATTCAACCAACATAAGGAATTCATGCACTAGTTAGCTAAGTTATATACATATATGTATAATTATATAAACCTATAAGTGCTTAAGGTAAGTAACTACATTACCTTGTTTCCTCCTAACTTTTTTCTTCCTCCTTCCTTTTCTCTTCTTCTCTTCTCTTCCTTTTATTCTCTATTTTCGCCTCTCCCTCTCTCTCTAAATCTGCAGATTTTTTTTTTTTGTAAAGGATGACAAGAGTTGTGCATGAAAGTATTTATAGGGAGGGATGAAAAGGCTTGGTGTATAAGAGGTGTGACAAGTGTTTTTTGTATGTAAGGCACCTCACCCCATTACTCACCATGGCCGATTTTATTAGTATTTTTTATTAATTTTATTTGTTTATAATGGTGTAGGTTGTGTCATGTGGTTTGGGTTAGTTATTTGTTGGGTAGGGTTAAGGTTAAAGGTGTTTAGGTTATTCTTTGATCTTGGGCCCTAATTAAACTTTCAATTCAATTTCTATGGTCCATTAGTAATTCCACTTATATTTAAGAGTTTGTACATAGCTCAATAGGTAAACTAACACTTTACTTTAAACATTAATTAATTTATTATTTAATTTATAATACAATTTCGAAATACTTGAGTAAAAATAAAAATAAGTAAATATAGATTACATTGAGCTACAAGGGAAATGTTATTTTATAAAAATTGATCATGATACAGTACGTCGTACATGTAATATGCTAATAAAATGATGGGGTTTTACAAATATCCCTTCATAGCATGCACTAACGTCGACTTGACTTACAGTAGTTGAATGGTCATCTTCGGTTCCAACGGTAAAATATCATATATAGCGTGCACTAAACACTATCCTTAGCGTGCGTTATCGGATTGGTCAACAATCTTTACTGTTGACTTTGACAATTATACGATCTTGTCTCGTCTCTTTGCAACAAATGATATTTGAACTTAGTGTGCGCTAGATGGTCAAATTTTACTATCCATATTTAGCAAGATTTCGCGTTGAAATTGTTGTCCAACGGTTGAATGACCAACGGGTATATTTCAAACTTTAACGTGCACTAATGGTCTTCTGGTAATGTGTGTTAGTCTTCAATTTAGCGTGCGCTAACTATTGCTTCTTTTCGGTCCAGAGCTTACTGTCTTGTATGTACTTTCGAGTAGCATGCACAACTTGTGTATATAGCGTGCGTTAGCCATTTCTTATAGTGTGCACTGACTTCATTATAGCGTGCGTTACCTGTTGCTCCTTTTTCAGTCCAGAACTCACTGTCATTACTGTCTTGATTAAATATGGAACAGGTAGCGTGCGCTAGGTACTTATATGCATGCAGTTGATCCATATAGCATACGTTGTTTCTCCATTAGAGTGTGCTAAATATCTCTCTGACCTTACTTCCTTGAATCCGGAATTCCATGTAGCATGAGCTAATATGATACGTAGAGTGCGTAAACTGAACCCCGATAGCGTGCGCTAACACATATATGTAGCGTGCGCTATTTGTTTTCTGAAAATATTGTCTTCGATGAGATTGTTGACGTTTGAGTTTTGATGTCTTTTGTTTAAATGTTTTGAAAATGTTCATCATCAAAATAATTTGTTCAACAATCTCCCCCTTTTTGATAATGTCAAAACATTTAATATATTGCTGCAAAAAATGTGAATGAAGAAAATTTTTGAATCAAAGTGTTTTGTTCGATGGAGTTAGTATTTTCAGTTTTTGAGTGTTTTTCTCCGCTTTTTTGACATGATCAAAAAGGTACTCCCCCCCTGAATCAAATCTTCCTCAACAAATTGAAGGTCATGAATTAAGATTAAACAACGGAGAAACCAACTATATTGATAAGCAAAAGTCCAAGCGTTTGAATGAAATGAGACAATAAACAAGAGCGTTTGAGCTTCAATTTTAAGGTATAAGCTACAACATATCAAGAGCAAGATAATAATCATACGGTAATAATGAATAGACAATATTAGTATGAAAATGTCACAAACCAACAAAGTTCACCAAATCCGAAAACAACGAATCCGAAACCAAAGAAAGTCCCATATAAAATCTTAATATCATCCAAATACACATTTATTTTAATTTGTCTTAAAATGAGAAGTCAATACGCGAGATTCTATGGGGCTTGGTCGTATTGGGAAGTAGAAAAAGGAAATGACGGGTTGGAGAAACGAATGAAGTCTTCCAAAAGAGTTTTAACATAGTGCATTTCTTGGGAAGCTTCTGTAACACCCCCAGGATATCCGAGGTATATTACAGCGCCGTGAATCCCTATATGGGACCCACCAGGCTGAACAGCATCATACACAACGACTCACAGAAACGATAAAATAACACCACGTCATAGAGACGCAAAACAGAACAATCCACCCGGTTCAACCGGTCAATATAACATCATCATCCAACACAACATAAACACAACAATACAATCTGGACGAACAAGAACTCTTAAGTACTCGAGTACAGCTATTAGTTCAAAAGCCATAAAAGATGAAAAGACAAAAAGACATTAAGACTTCTCTTATGCACAATCATCACGCATGGCCATCATCCGTGTACCGGTCCAGCGCCCGCTCGTCCCGATGAACTCCGACCAAATTCATAAAACGAATTTCCCCAAAACGGGTCCCCAGAGGGGTTAGCAATTACGCTAGTACAAGTAATCAAGGCAAACCAATCGCTTACACATTTCATAGTACATGCGTCAATATCATTTTCTAAAACCAAAACTAGACATGTCCTTTCCGGAAATAAACAGTCAAACAATTTGCCGTGGGAATGTGGCTATACCATTGATCCCGCTCCGTGATCCCTAAGGACCCTCCCGAGCCGGCCATATTATAAAACAAACCACGCACACGCATCGCCTTGGGAACAGTGGCTATACCATTGATCCCGCCCGTGATCCCTAAGGACCCTCCCGAGTGGCTAGCGAAACAAACTCGTGAATCTGTGGCTATACCATCGATTCCTCCGTGATCCCGCGGACCCTCCCGAGGTGAGCAATCACACACAATATACATTACTATTTCACGTTAAGCATAAAGGTTTCCAAAAATACTTGCCTCGATTAAATAGATGATAACACGAACTAACGGAAGAGTTGAACACGACCGCAAGGGACCGCGGAAATGAACCTAACGATTTGAATAGACAATCACAACCATTTCTAAACGATTATGGAAATGGAATACTCCCGAAACCCGCCTACGATTCATGTATATTCGTATACAAACAACAACGAGGGCGGACCACAACCGAACCCTCTCGATTCCGTAAAAATCACGAAATATACCATGAATCCGTAGGGAAACTAAGAATACCAACAAGAATAATCATATTCATCATGAATCCATCAACGAAACGGAAAGAATCGGACAAAACCCCAAAATCCCCAATTATCCAAAAAGGTAGGGTTTCAAGAGATATTACCTTGAGTGATTCAAGTATTACGATCCGTAGAACACGTTAGATTGATTATCCGAGCCTCACAACCGAAAAGGAATGATGAAAATCGACCGATGAAGAACTCTCTCTCCCTCTATATCTCTCTCTCGCGACGCCGTGTAAAATGGGGAAGGAAATGAGCAGTCGCTCAAAACAACACATTTATAGTGGTAACGCACAGTAACCTATCGGCCGCCTATCGGCCGATAAAGCCCAACCGATAGCCATACGGAATGCCGGCAGAGGGTCTATCGACCCCCTTATCGGCCGAAAGGCTACCGGAAGTTCAAGGTGAAGAAATTTACATATCGGCCAGCCTATCGGCCGATAGGCCCAACCGATACCCATACGTAATGCCGGCAGAGAGTCTATCGACTTCTATCGGCCGAAAGGCTCCCGGAAGTGCTCGCCAAAATCGAAACGACCATAACTCTCTCGTCCGGACTCCGATTGACTCACCGCTTGAACCATTGGAAAGCTAACTCGATGTTCTATAATATTGCAAAGATTTATAATTTTTGGAGTCACCAAAAATTAATGGTGATCTAACAAAGTCGAACTCATGTGAGGAAAATTGAAACAACGAACAATAACGAGAATACAATTCAACAATTGACAGAAGGACATACCGAAAGATACATGAGGGTCACTATGACCGAGAAATATACCAAAAGTGAAATACAAGGGAAAGAAAAATACCGGATATTACATTCTACCCCTCTAAAAATAAGTTTCGTCCCGAAACTTAAGAAACAAACAACTCCGGGTACCTAGCACGCATGCTATCCTCGGTTTCCCAAGTTGCCTCCTCGACACCGTGTCTCGACCACTGAACTATGACCAAAGGGATGGTCTTATGCCTCAGTCGTTTCTCATGATGCTCCAAAATCTTCAAAGGACGCTCCTCAAAAGTAATATCTTCACAATATCAACCTCGCCATAATCGATGACGTGACTAGGATCCTAACATATTTCCTCAACTGGGAAACATGAAAAATGCTATGAACATGACTCAAGGCTGGAGGTAATGCCAAACGGTACGCTAATTCACCGACTCGCTCGAGAATCTCAAAGGGTCCAATAAATCTCGGGCTCAGCTTTCCTTTCTTCCCAAAACGAAAAACTCCCTTCGTCGGCGACACCTTTAGCAAAACGTGGTCTCCCACCTCGAATTCCAAAGGTCGACGACGGACGCCGGCATATGACTTCGCCGACTGGGCGCCAACATCCGTTCTCGAATTAACTCTATCTTCCGCCTCGTCTCTAAAACGACATCCGGCTCGGTCCCGACTAAATCGGACGCCTCATTCCAACAAATCGGCGATCGACATCGCCGCCATAAAGTGCCTCATACGGTGCCATCCGAATCGACGCGTGCCAACTATTGTTGTACGTGAATTCGATCAATGGCAAATGCTCCTCCCAAATCACTACTCCAATCGAGGGCACAAGCACGCAACATGTCCTCGAATGTCCGGATAGTGCTCCGACCGCCATCCGATCGGGATGAAAAGAGGTACTCAAACGCAACCGGTACCTAACGCCTTATGCACCGCCCGCCGAAGTGCGATACAAAACGGCCGTCACGATCCGAAACAATAGACTTGAGTACCGTGAAGTCTCACGATCCGCGCAATAAACACACGAGCTAACTTCTCCGGCCCCAAGTGTCCTTGATGCCCGTAAAATGTGCCAACTTGGTCGCGATAAACAATCACCCATACCATATTCATGCCCGACCTCGATCTCGGCAAACTCGCATCGAAATCCATCGATATATCTTCCCATTTCCATTCCTAACGGAAGTGATCGCAATAACTCCCGGTCAGCCGATGCTCGATTTTGACCTGGCCGCAAGTCAAACATCTCGCCACAAACCGTGCGACTTCCTCCTTCATATCATTCCACCAAGTTCCTCCTCGTGTCCTTGTACATCTTACTCGTACAGTGATGAACGGAATAAGGTGTAGCATGGGCCTCCGTGAAAATACTCGCCTCAACTCGAGTCGCTCGGCACACAAAGCCGACTACGGAATCTCAAAACGCCATCCTCGTCAATCACAAACCCGTGAGACTTTCCTTTAAGAACGCTTCTCTCGGATTTGAGTAATCATCGGATCCTCTAATTGCTTGCTTTAATTTCATCGATCAAAGACGACGAAATTTCTAAGGCACAAAGTTGCCCGACAGATCCAGCAAAGAAACCTCAACATCTAACCCGATCAAGGCCCGCAAGCTCGGACCGAGGCGTAAGGGCCTCAAGCGTTCGCAACGCAATCGGTTTCCGACTCAAGGCGTCGGCCACGACATTCGCCTTACCCGATGATAAAGGATTTCGAGGTCATAATCCTTAATCAACTCTAACCACCTCCTCTGTCTCATATTCAACTCTCGCCGAGTAAATATGTACTTCGACTTTTATGATCGGTAAAAATCGACATGCAGAGCCGAAAAGATAGTGACGCCAAATCTTGAGTGCAAAGACCACCGCCGCTAACTCCAAATCGTGAGTAGGTAGTTAAGCTCATACGGCCTCAATCGTCTCGACGCATAGGCAATGGTCTTGCCGTGGCCGCATCAATATGCACCCAAGACCACGACCAAGCATCGCTAAAACGGCGAAACCCTCGTTGCCACATGGCAATGCCAAAACCGGGCTGAAGTCAAACGCTTCTTCAGCTCCTCAAAACTCGATCGCCTCTCATCGGTCCGCATTTAACTTCTCGGATTTCCGGAGCAACTGTAAGTGGTCGATCTAGTTTTGAGAAACCTCACGAACCTACGGTAGTAGCCACCAAACCCAAGAAACTACGGACATCCTTCACATTTGTGGCGATGCCCAATCCAACATCGCCTCAATTTTCTCGCGGATCTACACGAACCCCCTCTACTGAAATCACGTGACCCAAAAACATCACTTCCTTCACTTAACTCACATTTCGAGAACTTCGCATAGAGTTGCTCGGCCCTCAAAATGTCTAACACTATCCGCAAATTATGGGCATGCTCTTCCTCGTTCCTCGAATAAATAAGAATATCGCCAATGAAGACGATTTACACACTTATCCAAATACTCGATAAAGACTTTGTTCATCAATCGCATGAACACCGCCGGCGCGTTAGTTAACCCGAAAGGCATAACTACAAACTCATAATGTCCGTATCTCGTCCGAAAAGCCGCTGCACGCTCGACTCTCTCACTGGAGCCGATAGTACCCCGATTTTAAATCAATCTTCGAGAATACCGCAGCCTCGCAACCGGTCGAACAAGTCGTCAATTCTCGGCAAAGGATACTTGTTCTTGATGGTCACCTTGTTCGATTCACGATAGTCGATACACAAACGTAGTGAACCATCCTTCTTACGCACAAACAAGACCGTGCGCCCCAAGGCGAGGCGCTGGTCGAACATACCCCGACTCAAGAAGTTCACTCAATCGCTTTCTTCAACTCGGCCATCTCTCAAGGTGCCATGCGATACGGCGCTTCGAAATCGGAGCCGCGCCCGGCTCTAACTCTATAGTAAACTCAACCTCACGATCCGGCGGCAATCCCGCAACTCGTCAGAAATACATCGGGAACTCACTAACGACGGAATCGATGAAAACTCGACTCCACCATTCTCCGCCTTCAAGGCGAGCACCAATAACCAAGACATCCTTTTCGCAGAGTTTCACCGCCTTCAAGGCGTTAATAACAAACTGTTTCTCTTTCGCCCGCGAAAGAGTGTTCAAAGGCCGCCCTCGGCTAACATGGTAATGATCCTCGTGCGGTAGTTCATGATCGCACCATGCCGCCGAGCCAATCATTCCCGAGAATTAAATCCTCGCCTCGATACCCACAATAATAAGATTAGAGAGCCAAGCCCTCTCACAAATAATCACAGAACGATCCTGACTTCTCGATCACCGACAATTCTATCACCGCTAGGAAGTTTAACGATGAAAGGCTCACAAGGTGACAAGCAATGAGACTCAAACGGCGTACACACTCTAGAGAAATGAATGAATGCGTAGCACCCGAATCAAAAAGCACACCGACAGGATGAGAATGGATATGAACGGTACTGCCGCCACAAAGAGCCGCCGGATCATCGCTCTCCTCATCTCATAGATACGTGGCTGAGCAGAGCCGACATCGGAAGCTCCACCCCTAGCGGGCTGACCCCGACCCCTACCTCGGCCGGCACTCGGTGGAGGCGGCGGAGCAAATGAGCCCTGGTTCACACTCGGCTCCATAGGTGCCGAGTGAGAAGAACGGCACCGCGAAGCCGTCCGAGCCGATCACAAAGAAGCCTTGTGGCCCGACCGACCACAAGTATGACAAGTTAAAGGCGGACGAGGACAGTCCCGATTCTTATGACCCGAAAGGCCGCAGTTAAAGCATGTAAGCTCACGAGCGGGGTTCCGGCGGCACCGAAAGCTCCCAGAGAAACGAGCCGAACCGCCCGTAGAAATATTCGCAGCTCGAGATTTCGCCGGCCTCCACTCTTGGGACCAGAAAAGTTTCCGACCGACTTCGCTTCTTGCTCTCACGAGCCAAATCACTCGCCGTCACCGACATATCATAAGCAAGGGCTCGACTCGATAATCCTTCAGGGTAGTACAGACGAGCCTGCATATAGTCCCGAATGGGCCTTCATCCTCCGGAAAATGGAAAATTTTGTCGCTCTCGCGACAACTGGGTCTTCACATAACCCAACTCTTTGTTGAAATCAGCAATAGCTTGGGATACGGAATATCCCGAGGTTGAGCATCGTAGAAAGCATGCACTCGAGCCTCGTCCGACCGGCCACGGACAATATTCGGTCTCCATCAACTCTTGAAACTCACCACCCACGAAGCAAAGATGGTCTTTGGGCCCAACGGCCTCCCACCACCCGTAAGGCCCCCAAAGTGAGAAAATATTGAGCAATAGGGACTTTACGGTCCCTCGGACAGCTTGGTAGCAGTGAATACTTGGATATCTCCTTGATCCACCCTTCCCACCCGATCGGGTCCGAAGCTCCCGAACCGGGAGGATGCATCTTGATGACATCCTGAAGCCCGATCCGCTCCGCCCGATTAGCATGGGCCTCGGTTGGGGTTCTGACCACCGAGCTATAGCCGCCATCTCGGTTTACCATTTGCCGCATTACGGCCGCGATACCAAGATCGCACGCCCCGAGAAGAAGCATGGCTATGACGGCCGCCGCATCGCTGCCTCAAGATCGTGACGTGGCCGCCCCACCGGCCGCCCCACGCCCCCGGCCAAGGTCCACGACCACGACCGCGACCACGACCTCTTCCAAAGATCCATGCTGGAGTTAAACAAGTAGCAAAAGCCATACGAGGGTAAGTACGAGAGAAGAACAATTACAAGTCGAGAATCAAAGGTACGATACAAGGAAATAATGAACAGAGGAAGGAAAACTTACGGACACTGGTAGTACCGGAATCATGGCAGCGTGACGATGATGTGCAAGACCAAACACCACAAGACCCAATAAACCAACAAGCCTAGGTATCCATAAACCTAGAGCTCCGATACCATTTTCTGTAACACCCCCAGGATATCCGAGGTATATTACAGCGCCGTGAATCCCTATATGGGACCCACCAGGCTGAACAGCATCATACACAACGACTCACAGAAACGATAAAATAACACCACGTCATAGAGACGCAAAACAGAACAAGACACCCGGTTCAACCGGTCAATATAACATCATCATCCAACACAACATAAACACAACAATACAATCTGGACGAACAAGAACTCTTAAGTACTCGAGTACAGCTATTAGTTCAAAAGCCATAAAAGATGAAAAGACAAAAAGACATTAAGACTTCTCTTATGCACAATCATCACGCATGGCCATCATCCGTGTACCGGTCCAGCGCCCGCTCGTCCCGATGAACCTGACCTGAAATTCATAAAACGAATTTCCCCAAAACGGGTCCCCAGAGGGGTTAGCAATTACGCTAGTACAAGTAATCAAGGCAAACCAATCGCTTACACATTTCATAGTACATGCGTCAATATCATTTTCTAAAACCAAAACTAGACATGTCCTTTCCTAAATAAACAACAAACAATTTGCCGTGGGAATGTGGCTATACCATTGATCCCGCTCCGTGATCCCTAAGGACCCTCCCGAGCCGGCCATATTATAAAACAAACCACGCACACGCATCGCCTTGGGAACAGTGGCTATACCATTGATCCCGCTCCGTGATCCCTAAGGACCCTCCCGAGTCAAGAAGGAAACAAACTCGTGAATCCGTGGCTATACCATCGATTCCCTCCGTGATCCCGCGGACCCTCCCGAGGTGAGCAATCACACACAATATACATTACTATTTCACGTTAAGCATAAAGGTTTCCAAAAATACTTGCCTCGATTAAATAGATGATAACACGAACGGAACGGAAGAGTTGAACACGACCGCAAGGGACCGGCGGAAATGAACCTAACGATTTGAATAGACAATCACAACCACTTCTAAACGATTATGGAAATGGAATACTCCGGAAACCCGCCTACGATTCATGTATATTCGTATACAAACAACAACGAGGGCGACCACAACCGAACCCTCTCGATTCCGTAAAAATCACGAAATATACCATGAATCCGTAGGGAAACTAAGAATACCAACAAGAATAATCATATTCATCATGAATCCATCAACGAAACGGAAAGAATCGGACAAAACCCCAAAATCCCCAATTATCCAAAAAGGTAGGGTTTCAAGAGATATTACCTTGAGTGATTCAAGTATTACGATCCGTAGAACACGCGTTAGATTGATTATCCGAGCCTCACAACCGAAAAGGAATGATGAAAATCGACCCCCGGATGAAGAACTCTCTCTCCCTCTATATCTCTCTCTCGCGACGCCGTGTAAAATGGGGAAGGAAATGAGCGGTTCGCTCAAAACAGCACATTTAAAGGGTAACGCAGCATAACCTATCGGCCGCCTATCGGCCGATAAAGCCCAACCGATAGCCATACGGAATGCCGGGCAAGAGGGTCTATCGACCCTTATCGGCCGAAAGGCTACCGGAAGTTCAAGGTGAAGAAATTTACATATCGGCCAGCCTATCGGCCGATAGGCCCAACCGATACCCATACGTAATGCCGGGCAGAGAGTCTATCGACCCCCTATCGGCCGAAAGGCTCCCGGAAGTGCTCGCCAAAATCAAACGACCATAACTCTCTCGTCCGGACTCCGATTGACTCACCGTTTGAACCATTGGAAAGCTAACTCGATGTTCTATAATATTGCAAAGATTTATAATTTTTGGAGTCACCAAAAATTAATGGTGATCTAACAAAGTCGAACTCATGTGAGGAAAATTGAAACAACGAACAATAACGAGAATACAATTCAACAATTGACAGGAAGGACATACTGAAAGATACATGAGGGTCACTATGACCGAGAAATATACCAAAAGTGAAATACAAGGGAAAGAAAAATACCGGATATTACAGCTTCTCGGACTTCGGTACGAAGAGCACTAACATCATCACGGATCTCTATTTGCATAGTTTCAAGGATACGCATCTGGGCAACTAGATCACCTTCCTTGCTTTCTTCAACGTTCACTTTCCGCTTTCCTATTGGCTTTGGATGATGGAAAAAGGATCCCGTTTGCAATTCCCTCGATGTTTCTGGCCCCCTTCGAGCGATGCGCTCAGTAGGGGTTGGCATTCTAGTCCCTTTGGGTACCTCATCATCGTCCTTAAGATATGAAAAGAGAATCCATCCTCGGTTTTTAATTTGGACATAGTGCATTTCTTTGAGCGATGAGTTGGAGACTTTTCGACATGGCAGAGTTACGCCCGTAAGGAGGGCTTGATACGGCCGTAAGGCCGTTGACCTTGGAAGGTTATGGCCGTAAAATAGGTGAGTTACGGCCATAACTCGGAGCTGTATTTAAAGACTTGGACAGGACTTTGAGCTCATTTTCTCATTTCTCCACTTGAGTTCCGAGAGAGAAGTCTTGAGGGAGAGATTTTGTCATCATCAATCACTTGTGTGGTCGGATTTCATCATCTTCATTCTTTTGGGAAGCTTAGATAGTTGATTTAACATGAATTCACCAGATCGAAGTGTTTGGATCTTCAAAGGTAAAATTCTTCAACATCTTGGATTTCAATTTTGTGTTGAGATATGATGTTTTGGATGTTATAATCATGTTGTATAAAGAGATATACATATGATTATGAGTTAGTATGAATATTCATTGGATTAGTGAAGGATTATTCAAGAATACTTTGAATATTGAGTTTGATTTGGGGGGTTTCGATTAGTTGTTGTTGAAATCACGAATTGGATATTCATATTGGATTATTGATTGTATTGAAGATGTTTTATTGGTTTGAAACACTCCTTGGGGATTTGATATTGGTATAGTTAAGGATTGGTTGTAAACAATCGAAGATTGGTTACAACATGTTTGATATAATGCCCCAATGAACTTGGTTTAGTCGTATCGACGTTTTGAGTTAGTTATAATCGTGTTTGATTGGTATGTTGAACGAATTGTTGGTAATTGTGTTATTCAAGGTTGTTCGAGTGACCGACACCTCATTTAGACGCTTTGTTCGTGGAAGGACATTCTTCACCGGTGTTGAGTAAGTTAATTCTTACTCGGTTAAAAGGATATTCATTCTTTTCGTTGTTGTTTAGTCATAATCATACTTCATTCATAATGTATTAACCATATTAAGACTTGTAATTGTCAAATAATCACTTCATTCATGAGGAACGCAGTTCTAATCATTTCATTGAGTTATCATTCACTTCACCATTATTTCATCTCGGTGAGTCATTCTTGACTTTGTCGTATTATTATTCATTAATTTTCATCATGGTCATTCTCGTTCATATGACCTTCTGGGTTCTTATTGTGTGGCCGGGTGGTTATGTGTGGAATTTTTAGTCGGGCACATGATGGTCATGTGTCCGGGTTCACCGACACAATGGACTGTGCACACGGTAACGTACCTCCGTGAGACTAATTAGGTACAAGGACAGGTGTGTCCGGTCACTCGTCTTGTGCACATGCACATACCAATACGGGCGTACTACGATGCCCCTCTTCAGCTTAATTTCATAATTAAGATATATCATGATTGTGTATATTCAACCCTTGAGGATTGTTGTTCTGTGTAACTGACCCCGTTGGAGGACATTGTTTTTAGGTCATGGCAAGGTAAAGGCATGGGAAGAGAACTTTGACGGCGAGGAGTCCCAGTGATACTAGTTGGGGGCCCCAGTCCTTTCAGTCATTCATGTTGTCTTCATTTTATTTCCGCTGCAGGTTTCCGTTTGGATACTCATTTTAATTTAGTGTTGTATATTTTATCTTCATATAAAATATACATGTATTCTGTATTATCTTGGGTGTGTTGATATAATGTGGTTCGGTACTACAATTATATTATTTAAGTCATTAATTTTCATTTGCCTGGTGGGTCCCAGTCGGGGGTCCACGGAACTATAATAGTCGCCTAGTTTGGGGTGTTACAGAGTTGGTATCAGAGCGTGGTTTTGAATACTACCTTCCGAGTCATGTCTCATTTGAAATCATCGTCATCAGACTAGTATCATTGGACTTTCGCGTCACGTGTAACCTGTGAAAATGCAGAGCTCCTCAGATGAAAGAACTGTAAGATTTCTAACGCCATGGTATAATTTCTGGCCAAATTAATTGAGAAAGCTCTTACTGATGAGCTTACTACTAAGGAAATTGCTGAGCAACAACCTTTATCTACTAGCAGGAAATAAACGAAGCGTAATCAGTCCGAAGGTGGTTAGTCAACCTTCAAGAAGTCTCGTGTGGGCTCTACTTCTTCTGAGCGACCTCCTACGGTGTATAAGCCCCCAGAGTCTCAGTCCCGAGCGGCTAGTTCGGCCATCACCTTTTTCAAATGTGGAGCGCTGGGTTATTTCAGCACAAGGTGTTCGAGGCAGGCTGTCACCTATTTCAACTGTGGGATTGCTGGGCATAAGGTCAGTGTCTGCCGAAGAGAATCCAAGCATACTCCGGTGGCATCTTAGGCCCCGAAGCAATCACTGGTTCAGAATCAGGCCACTCAGTCCGTGCTGTTTAAGACGACGGGAGAATATAAAGGCGGAGCTCATACTTATCAGACAGGAGCATCCGGTTCAGGGGCTGGCAATCCCCGAATTCACGAGATGAAGAGGACCGATGATCCAGAGGCCCGAATGATCTCAGTTATATTCGAAATTCTATCCCAACCTGCGTGTACCCTTTGTGATACTGGTGCATTGCATTCATTCATTTTCGAGTCATGTTTGAGTAGACTACTTCTAGATAGTTCCACTAGTTGTGAACCTTATGTCGTTGGTCTACCAGACGGTAGAAGAAAATTCGGAATTCATGAGGTAAAGAATTAACCGAATTAAGCTTAATGACCGCGATTGGTTGGCGGATATAATCATGGTGGATTTACCTAAGGATGATGTAATATTGGGTATTAGTTGGATGGATCGTCATGATGCCATCCTCAGCGTCAGAAACGTATGGTCACTATCATTTCAATCGTTGAGCCGAGTGTGTATTTCAGTGGAGGTAATCCCCGTTGTTCCTAAGAATCATTAATATGATGAAAGCGGTGAAATTACTCAATCGTGGTTGTTCAATCATTTATTGTATCATTGTCATCGATTGACCGTTTTAAGGCAATCGAGGTGTTGAATCATTCATTGTATCATTGTCATCGATTGACCGTTCTAAGGCAATCTAGGTGTTCAATCATTCATTGTATCATTGTCATCGATTGACCGTTCTAAGGCAATCGAGGTGTTCAATCATTCATTGTATCATTGTCATCGATTGACCGTTCTAAGGCAATCGAGATGATCAATCATTCATTGTATCATTGTCATCGATTGACCGTTCTAAGGCAATCGAGATGATCAATCATTCATTGTATCATTGTCATCGATTGACCGTTCTAAGGCAATCGAGGTGTTTAATAATTCATTATACCATTGTCATTGATTGTCCGTTCTAAGGCAATCGAGGTGTTCAATCATTCAGTGTATCATTGTCGCCGATTGGCCATTCTAAGGCAATCGAGGTGTTCAACCATTCATGGTATCATTGTTATCGATTGACGATGTACTCCCAGACGATCTACCTGGTTTACCTCTACCAAGGGATGTGAAATTCACGATAGAGTTAGAGCATAGTACATCCCCATTATCGAAGGCACTGTATCGGATGGCCCCGACCGAAGTGCAGGAACTAAAGAATCAATTGGAGGATTTGACCGAGAAGGGTTATTTTCGACAGAGTGCGTCCCCGTGGGGAGCACCAGTGTTATTTGTCAAGAAGAAAGACGGTTCTTTTCGTTTGTGTGTCGATGATCTCTTAGGTCAACTTCAGGGAGCTTCAGTATTTTCTAAGATCGATTTAAGATCTAGATATCATCAGTTGTGAATTTGAGAGTCAGATATCGCAAGGACGGTGTTGCTAATACGCTATGGTCATTATGAGTTGTGGTTATGCCGTTTGGGTTAACTAATGCACCTGCGGTGTTCATGGAGTTAATGAATCAGGTTTTCATCGACTATTTGGATCAGCTTGTGGTTGTCTTCATTGACGACATTTTGATTTATTCTCGTGACCAAGAGGAGCACGAGGCTCACCTTCATCAGGTTCTCGACGTGTTGAGACGAGAGGAACTCTATGGAAAGTTTTCCAAGTGTGAGTTCTGGATGTCCGAGATGATGTTTCTTGGACATGTAATTTCATCAGGCGGTGTACGTGACGATCCTCAGAAGATGGAGTCGATCCGAGATTGGCAACCTCCGAAGAATGTTAAGGAAATCCGAAGCTTTCTCGGATTAGCCGGTTATTATCGGCGATTTGTGGAAGGATTTTCTAAAATTGCTCAACCCATGACAAACCTCATGCGGAAGGATAAAAAATACACGTGGTACAACGCGTGTCAATGGAGTTTTGAAGAACTCAATAGCCGGTTAATTTCAGCACCTGTACTTTTCTTGTCGCAAGGGACAGAGGGATTCGTGGTTTATAGTGACGCATCCGGACACGGTCTTGGATGTGTATTAATGCAGAATGGGAAAGTTATTGCTTATGCTTCATGTCAATTGAGACCTTATGAGGTTAATTATCTGACCCACGACCTAGAGCTAGCAGACGTGGTGTTCGCATTGAAGATTTGGCGCCATTACCTTTATGGCGTTACCTGTCAAATATTCATCGATCATAAGAGTTTGAAGTATATATTTACTCAGAAGGAGTTAAATATGCAACAGAGGCGGTAGTTGGAACTAATCAAAGATTATGATATTGAGATCCTGTACCACCCGGGAAAGGCGAACATGGTCGCTGATGCCTTGAGTCGTAAGTTCATTCGGGATAAAATGCTTGCTCGCTTAACAGTTCAGAAGGAGCTTCAGTAGGAATTCGTAAGACCCAAGATCGAGGGTTGGTTACAGCGAGTGCAAGGGCCACTTTGCATGTTAGAGATTTCATCGCCACTTGAGGAGGCAATCAGAGTAAATCAGGATTCAGACCCATCATTGTGGCGCATCCGTGAGGATGTGGCTCAGGGGAAAGCCCCTGGATTTTAGGTCCACGAGGATGGACTTTTGCGATTTAATAATCGGTTATGCGTACCGGTGAATGACGAGTTGAAAAACTCGATTTTGAGAAAAGCTCATGCTACCCCTTATTCCATTCATCTGGGGTCTAGCAAGATGTACAAGGACTTGAAACAGAATTACTGGTGGAGTATATGAAGCGAGAATTCGCGGAATTTGTTTCGAGATGCTTAACCTGTCAGCAAGTCAAGATAGAACATTAGCGACCGGCGGGTATGCTGAAACCTCTCCCTATTCCAGAGTGGAAGTGGGAAGATATTTCTATGGACTTCATCACGAGTTTGCCGACGAGTCATCTTGGCATGAATACAATTTGGGTAGTTGTGGACCGTTTAACTAAGTCAGTTCATTTCCTTGAGATTAAGGATATGTGGGGTCCCGAGAGACTTGCCCAGTTGTTAATAAAAAAGATAGTGAGATTGCATGGTACTCCTAAGAGTATCGTTTCTGATCGCGACGGGCGATTCGTGTCACATTTTTGGAAATCAGTTCATCGTGCCATGGGAACTCAGCTTAATTTCATCACAGCTTTTCATGCTCAGTCCGACGGACAATCAGAGAGAACTATTCAGACATTGGAGGACATGTTGAGGGTATGCGTCCTTGATTGGAAAGACGATTGGGAAGCCCAACTACCGTTGATTGAGTTCACGTATAATAATAGTTGGCATGCTTCGATTAAGATGGCACCTTACGAGGCCTTGTACGGTCGTCATTGTCGATCTCCTTTGTGTTGGGATGACTTATCAGAATCAATCGGCACCGAGACCGATATGCTTATAGTTGCCCGTGAGAAGGTATCTTTGATCAGGAGTCGTTTGTTGACTGCTTAGAGTCGACAGAAATCATATGCAGATAATTGTCGTCGACCATTAGAGTTCGAGATAGGTGACCACGTTTTGGTCAAGGTATCCCCGAGTCGAGGTATCTTCCGTTTTGGGAAGCGGGGAAAGTTGAGTCCGAGATTCATCGGACCGTTTGAGATTTTGGATCGAGAAGGCAGTCTGGCCTATCGAGTGGCTTTACCTACGAAATTGAGCCGAATTCATAATGTGCTTCACGTCTCTCAGTTGCGGAAGTATGTTGCCGATCCGAGTCACATACTTCAGTTCGATGAAATCGAGATCGTATATGATCATTCGTATGAGGAGCGCCCTGTACGAGTTTTAAAGCGGCGAATCAAACAGTTGAGGAACAAGACGATTCCTTTGGTCAAGATTTAGTGGTCTAGACACAGAGTCGAAGAGGCTACTTTGGAAACCGAGGATAGTATGCGGGAGAGTTATCCCGAGTTGTTTGACCATTAGTTTCGAGGACGAAACTCTTTTTAAGGGGGGAGTATGTAATACCCGGTTGTAATTCATTCATTATCATTCAGTAATTATGAGTCAGTAATTGTCACTAAGTAATTTTCCCTCATTAATAATCACTCATCATTCATGATTCATTCATTTATATTCATCGTTGGCATTTTGTAACTGTGTATCAGTTACCGATCGTCATTCATCTCCGTTTGAGGATCGAGATGAGAGTATTATCATAATCATCGTGAATGGTAGTCTTGTGTTAGAAGTATTATCTATGGCGTGTTGTTGGACTTAATTACATTCATACAAGTATTGTATGTCGGATCATTCACCGGTTATAGCGAGTAGATGGAGTTGTCGGATTTTCGGCACTTTCAGCAAGGAGTTACGGCCGTAACTAATCATGCATTACGGCCGTAACATGCATTCGTTGGCTTAAGGTTGTTTTGGCCGAAGGTGAGATACGATCGTAAGGATAGGTAGGCTACGGCCGTAACGTGCGTTCCTGGTTTTCAGGAAATGTCAGACGAAGAGGGCTTACGGCCGTAAGGGTTGTGGAATACGGCTGTAAGATGAGGCAGGTACGGCTGTAAGGCTTGGCCGGTTACGGCCGTATGATTCGAGCAGGGTGCCCGGTCAGTTTGGATGAAGGTTTCATACGCCCGTAAGTCTTGCCGAGTACGGCCGTATCAGTTTAGATACGCCCATAAGGCATGTGCGGGTACGGCCGTATGTCTATCGGCAGACTTTTCGACAAGGCCGAGCTACGCCCGTAAGGAGGGCTTGATACGGCCGTAAGGCCGTTGACCTTGGAAGGTTACGGCCGTAATATAGGTGAGTTATGGCCATAAATCGGAGCTATATTTAAAGACTTGGATGGGACTTTGAGCTCATTTTCTCATTTCTCGACTTGAGTTCCGAGAGAGAAGTCTTGAGGGAGAGATTTTGTCATCATCAATCACTTGTGTGTTCGGATTTCATCATCTTCATTCGTTTGGGAAGCTTAGGTAGTTGATTTAACACGAATTCACCGGGTCGAAGTGTTTGGATCTTCAAAGGTAAAATTATTCAACATCTTGGATTTCGATTTTGTATTGAGATATGATGTTTTGGACATTATAATCATGTTGTATGAAGAGATATACATATGATTATGAGTTAGTATGAATATTCATTGGATTATTGAAGGATTATTCAAGAATACTTTGAATATTGAGTTGGATTTGGGGGGTTTTCGATTAGTTGTTGTTGAAATCATGAATTGGATATTCATATTGGATTATTGATTGTATTGAAGATGTTTTATTGGTTTGAAACACTCCTTGGAGATTTGATATTGGTATAATTAAGGATTGGTTTTAAACAATCGAAGATTGGTTACAACATGTTTGATATAATGCCCCAATGAACTTGGTTTAGTCGTATCGACGTTTTGAGTTAGTTATAATCGTGTTTGATTGGTATGTTGAACGAATTGTTGGTAATTGTGTTATTCAAGGTTGTTCGAGCGACCGACATCTCATTTAGGACGTTTGTTCGTGGAAGGACATTCTTCACCGGTGTTGAGTAAGTTAATTCTTACTCGGTTAAAAGGATATTCATTCTTTTCGTTGTTGTTTAGTCATAATCATAATTCATTCATAATGTATTAACCGTATTGAGACTTGTAATTGTCGAATAATCACTTCATTCACGAGGAACGACGGTTCCAATCATTTCATTAAGCTATCATTCAATTCACTATTATTTCATCTCGGCGAGTCATTCTTGACTTTGTCGGATTGTTATTCATTAATATTCATCATGGTCATTCTCATTCATATGATTTTATGGGTTCGTATTGCGTGGCCGGGTGGTTATGTGTGGAATTTTTAGTCGGGCACATGATGATCATGTGTTCGGGTTCACCGACACAATGGACTGTGCACACAGTAACGTACTTCCGTGAGACTAATTAGGTACAAGGACAGGTGTGTACGGTCACTCGTCTTGTGCACATGCACATACCATTATGGGCGTACTACGATGCCCCTCTTCAGCTTAATTTCCTAATTAAGATATATCATGATTGTGTATATTCAACCGTTGAGGATTGTTGTTCTGTGTAACTGACCCCGTTGGGGGACATTGTTTTCAGGTCATGGCAAGGCAAAGGCACGGGAAGAGAACGTTGACGGCGAGGAGTCCCAGTGATACTATTAGGGGGCCCCAGTCCTTTCAGTCATTCATGTTGTCTTCATTTTATTTCCGCTGCAGATTTCCGTTTGGATACTCATTTTCATTTAGTGTTGTATATTTTATCTTCATATAAAATATACATGTATTCTGTATTATCTTGGGTGTGTTGTACTTGAAACTCCTCATCGGAGTAATTAATGATATAGTGTAGTCCGGTACTACAATTATATTATTTAAGTCATTAATTTTTATTCGCTTGGTGGGTCCCAGTCGGGGGTCCACGGCACTGTAATAGTCGCCTAGTTTGGGGTGTTACATCCCCCTTTGCTTTCATCTAAGAAATCACAATAGCCACGAAGTTGAGTTTCTCATCATTCAACACTCGATACACAACTAGATAGTCAATCCCAACTAGCTTGTGTTGGGTATTAACCTTGGGCATTAAGCACTTCGTCAAAGCCACCAACAAGAGACGAATATTAATTCCAAAATCGTTAATATCAAACACGTTGTCGGTTATCTCGATAACCGCTTTTGAACTCAAAAACTCCCTGACCTCTAACTCATTCAAATTTAATCCTCATCATTCAACGATTTCCCAGAACAAACAAATCCATCAAAGTTCAACCCAAACAATTCAAACAAAATCTCTGCTGAAATTTTCACGGAAATACCACCACAAATACTTTGAAGAACTAACGATTATGAACCCTCAATATCTCTCACATGTATACTAGCATAAAATTCTCGAACTAAATTTGGGTAAATCGGTTCTTTGCATTCAATAAACCGATCAATTCCTAACGATGAGAAAAATTCACGAATATGAACATTGGCCCGTTCCAAACTTCCAAAATTAAAGTAGTAACAGTCAGTTATGTGTTCTTGTGGAAGAATATTGGTGAATACCTTAAAGGCTACAGACGAGATGAATCGTGTTGAGTCAAAATCGGATTCCCGAGGGCATTTGGCAGCACTCTTGTATTGTTTCTTTCTTCATAGGCACTCTTGATCCACTTGTCATTGAAGTTAAGATATTGAGGAGGAATTTGAATGAGAGTGAGAGAAATTGAGAGTAATTTCAGGTTTTTCGATCGCAAGCCGTTTAGGGTTAATGAAGAAGTAAAAATGGGATCGGCCGACTTTTGGGTTTTAAGTAATCTGTTGACCCATTAATGTGCGCTATATGAACAATAGTGTAGGTTATTTAAAAGTAGATAAGCCAGTGGACTGTCCAGTGGCTTCAGGCCGTTTTGAATGAAAATGATTAGCGTACGATAGGAATATGGAGTTACGTGCGCTATCGGGTTTAGACTAATTCTGGAGAATATATGTAGCGCGCGAGGATACTATCTAGCGCATGCTAGGCGTAGGATAGAGTCTCAAGAATTGATTTCTTATAAGACAAATAATTTAAAAATAATCTTTTAAAAATTGTCGATGTGTCCCATACTGAGTTGTAATCTAATATAGTTAAAAGATTCCTCAGGTAAGGGTTTTGTAAAAATATCTACAAGTTGGTCTTTTGTACTGACAAAGATTAAACGAATATCTTTCTTTTGAACATGATCACGTAAAAAATGATGTATAATATCTATAAGCTTGGTTCTACTATGCAAAATAGGATTTTTACTGAGATTCATTGCACTAGTATTATCACACAGAATAGGAGTATTTTCAAAATAAATACCGTAATCTCGGAGTTAATTTTTGACCCATAGTACTTGCGCACAAGTGCTACCTGCGGCTACATACTCGGCTTCAGCTGTAGACATTGATATACTCGTCTGCTTTTTACTTCCCCAGAGATTAGGCAAGAACCAATAAAATGACATGTGTTGTTAGTACTTTTCTTGTCAATTTTACAGCCGCCAAAATTGGCATCTCTGTATGCAATTAAATTAAAATCCAAACATGATGGGTACCATAGTTCAAGACCAATAGTTCCATTTAAATAACGAAAGATACGTTTGCAAGCAGCTAAATGTGATTCCTTAGGATTTGATTGAAATCTAGCACATAAACATGTAGAGAAAGTTATATCTTGTCTGGATGCAGTCAAATAGAGTAGAGATCCAATCATACCTCAATATGGCTTTTGATCAACGTACTTTCCATTTCTGTCTTTGTCCAATTTTAATGTACAAGACATCGGAGTTGGAATTGCTTTGCTACTTTACATCTTGAACTTTTTGAAAAGGTTGTGAGTATATTTGGTTTGATGGATAAAAATCCCATCTTCACATTGTTTAATTTCAAGCCCTAGGAAGAAAGTTAATTCTCCCATCATACTCATTTCGAATTCACCCTTCATAAGATCGGAAAATTCTGAAGATATAAAATTACCACTAAAATGGGGGTTGAATAGTGGTATTGCGGATCGCGAAGGAAAAATAAATTGTGCGGAATGTAAAAGACACAACGATGTATAGAGGTTCGGCAACTTGCCTACGTCCTCTCTCTGATTTCTTTTTCTATTGGCTCGAGAAAAACCACACACAATCTTGCCTCGTCTTCTATAGGTCCGGCACAATCACATAACGCTTGTCTTCGATTGGTCCAAGCACAACCACAAACTCAATATAAACTTTCTTATCTAGTGTTCTATAGGAACTAGATAATCCTCACTTACGAATGTCAGAGTATAATCCTAACAATGCCGGATCAAAGATCCTAATAACACCAGATTAGTTACTCTTGATTCGTTTCTCTCACGCTCGTGAAGGAGTGATGCAACACTCACAACAATCAAAGAAGATATGAAGTATATAAGATATTGCAATATGCGTATAACACTCGTATCTTTTATCATCACAACTTAGAATGCAATGAATAATAATAATCTGAGCTCAATAATGTGTTTGTATGCTTGAAGTTGTGTGTCTTGAGATACCAAATGCCATGGGTATTTATAGTGTTCAGTCCCTCTTGATATGCTGAAATTTACATTATTAGCGTGCCCTAATAATTACTCATAGCATGCGCTATCGATGTTGACTTTGCTGAACTGAACGGTCTTCAAAAATGTTCCAATGGTAAATTAACATGTCTAGCGTGCTCTAGACATTCCTTTTAGCGTGCGTTGTCGTTTTAGTCAACTTTCTTTATTTGGACGTTGAATCATAACATATTTTTCTCCAACGCTCTTCTCCAACGGATAAAATTTGAACTTAGCGTGCACTAATAAATATCCTTAGCGTGCGCAAGGTAGTCAATATTTGCTTTCCATATTTTCCGTGATTTCCTTTATTGACTTCTGTGTTCCAATGGATAAATGACTAATGGTAGGATTTTGAATAGTTAGCGTGCGCTAACATATAATGAGTAGCGTGCGCTAAGTGTCTCCAGGTAGCGTGCGTTAGCCTCCAGTACCGTGCGTTACTTGATGCTTCATTTAAGCTCCAGACCTTTCTGTCTTGAAATATAGTAACAAGTAGCTTGCGTAAATTGCATCCTTTAGCGTGCGTTAAGTCTCTTCATAACGTGCGCAATTTTTCTTCTTTAGCGTGCACTAATGTTGTTCCTTTTTCCAGTCCAGAACTCACTGACCTTACCGCCTTGTTCCGATAACATACGCTAGACACTTTATTGAGTGCACTATTTTTATCAACTAGCGTGCGCTCGTAGTTGAAGCTTGCGTGCGCTAAATCATCAGGTAGGTTGCAAAGCTCTCTGCAGGTGACCTTTCTGGCTGCAGATAACACCTAGATAGCGTGCGCTAGTCACAAAATTTGTCTTCAATAAATCAGGCCGTGTAGATGAATTTTGTTAAATGTTTTGAAAGCAATCATCATCAAAATACTTTGTTCAACAATCTCCCCGTTTTTGATGATGTTAAAACCTTTAATATATACCTGCAAAACCGATTTAGAAAAATTTTTCGAATCAAAGTATTTTGTTCGATTACGTTAGTATGTTCGGTTTTGGAGTGTTTTCTCCCCCTTTTTGACATAAGCAAAAAGGTACTCCCCCTGAATCATAGCTATAATATAAAATGCGACAGAAAACATAAGATTTAAACACCAAATCATCAAGATGCAAATTAGATTAAAACAAGTTCGATACATCAAATACGGTTTAACGAAACTACAATCACATCACGAATTCAAACAAACGGACATCAAGATACATGAAAAAAAATTGGCTCGAACGATTATCAAAACGTGAGTAACTAAGAGGCTGGGTCGGACGAAGGAGTCGGAAAAGGGAAGTAAGGATGTGTATAGTGAATGAAGTCTTCCAACAGGCCACGAATCGAGTGAATTTCTTGTGTAGCACCTTGAACTTCGTAACATAGAGCCCTCACGTCTTCACGAATTTCTAGTTACATAGTTTTGAGGCTACACATCCCGGCAACAAGATCACTTTCTTCCTCTTCTTCTACGGCCACTTTCCTCTTTCCTTTGACTGTTGGGTGGCAAACAAAAGAACCGGTTTGAATTTCTCGAAGGGTTTCTGGCCCTCTTCGATAGATACGCTGAGCTAGAGTCGGTAGTCATGTTCCCTTCAGGTCTTGATCATCTTCACGGAGATATGAAAATAAAACCCATCCTCTATTGAACGTCTCGATGTAATGCATTGCCTTGATGGATAAGTCGCTAATCTCATGTTCCCGAGACACCGGAAGCAATGCCTCTCCCAATAGATCAACATTGAAATGCCTAAAGATGACTGTAAGGATCGAGCCAAACGGTAGCCCAGCTTTTCGAGACCTCGATAGGTAATGTTTGGAACGAAATGTGTCTCCTTTCATCTTCATTTAAATTGTCACAATCGAAGCAAAATCAACTTTGTCGTCGTTCAAAATGCGATAGACAACATTCTTATCAACTCCTACGAGCTTGTGCTGCGTATTCACTTTCGGCATGATGCATTTCGTAAGCGCAACCAAAAGAAGTCTAATGTTGATTCCAAAATCATTGTTCTCGAACACGTCATCAGTGAGATCGATGACCGCCTACGAGCTGAGAAACTCAGTTAATTCCAACTCAGTCAAATCAAATTCCTCAGCAATGGCTTTCCCTGAACACAAAAATTCATCCATGGACAAGCCGAAAAGTTCAAACAAAAATTCAGAGGAAACTTTCACCGCTGTTCCACTAACAACACTCTTAACCACTAAAGACGATGAATCCTCACTATCTCTAATGTGTAAGTTCGCATAAAATTCTCATACAAAGGCAGTGTAAATTGGTTCCTTACATTCACAAAATCGGTCGATGCCCCAATTAGAGAAAAAATCGCGAATTGGTACCTTGGCCCTCTCTAAGCTCCCGAAGTTGAAATAATAGCAATCAGTTAAGGATTCTTGAGGGAGAATATTTTGAAAAAACTCTGAAGGCCGCAGAAGAAATGAAGCGATTAGAGTCAAATTCAGACTCACGGGTTCGCTTGGTGCTCTTGTATTGTTTTGCCATGGGCACCCTGGATCCACTGGCCATGTTGGAATGAGGATTTTTGAGTGATTTTCGGATATGAGTGCGGGATTGAGAAGTTATTGGTCGACAGGGGTTTTTAGGGTCCTAGAATGAAAAAGGGGATCTGACGTTTTAGATTTAAAGGGTGTTAGCTGTATTTTTATGCGCTTATTTATCATTAATTTATATCCAATTTAAGTCTAAATCTGCAAAAATGAGCTTTTAATGCACTATCTTTATATGTTTTGTAGGAAATTGGAGTCTGGAAGCTCGAACGGCAAAAAACGGGCCAAAACGACAATTTTTGGCCTGGGGCCGCGGCACACCAAGACCAGGCCGCGGCACACGCACGACACAGCAAGGTGCCAAACTCACTGTACCGGGGGCCGCGGCACGCACTTACTGAGCCACGACCCATGAAGAAAATTTGCGCCCAGGCATGGGGCGCTGAACATTAGGGGCCGCGGCAGGCACTTACTGAGCCGCGGCCCCAGGGCGGTAATGATGATCCAGCATCGTTTTTGGACTGTTCTGAAGCCCGTTTCTGACCTATCTTCCAGACGCATTTTTTGGCTGATGAAAAATTATAAATAGGGATAGAAGGTCAGAAGAAAACATCATCGAGGAGAAGGAGAAAACATCAATGAGCAGAGAGCGGAAGCTAGAGAACGGAGGAATCCAAGTTCTTCGTCTGCGTTTGATTTCTATGCTTTATTTAATTCTTTTTGTATTCTTATTTTCTAGCATGTCAGGCTAGAACCCTATTCTAGCATTTTGATGAAATCGAAGTTTTGAGGAATTTACTTTTGATTTTGCATTATTAAGATATAATTACCTTTCTTATTGAATTTTCCCAATTGTTTTAATTACTGTCAATTATGTGGCCTATGATTGATTAGTTTTGATTACGCAACTCGAATCGGGAGAGGAGAGTTGGTAGGAAAATTGGTGAGAACCGTTTTATCTTGTGAGATAGGAATATACTCATAGGAATTACGTAGCCTTTCTGAAGATTTCGTACTTTTTGCCTATTGTCGAATTAATCCACCTAGGAATAGAGTGTGTTATTCGCCTTACAAAATTCTATTGACCTCGGGAGAGGCAGTAGAGTATTTTAGCAGTCTTCGCCTTCAATAAATTGGGAAATCATTTAATTCATATAAATCAAGAGTAATTCAGATAAACCGAGGTGGATTCACAATCCTAGATACTGTTAGGAGTATGCCCTCGAATGCCACTCAGAGGATGTTGAGTGAGGGCATTGCACTTGTAATTATGTAAACCATTTATATAAGGCAAATGATTGTTTCTTTATTTACAGGTAGTTACTGGCATTCCTAACTCGTAAATAAACATATAGAAACTAGTCCGTGTATTTGAGAGCAAAACGTTCCACTCCTTATTGGATAAGGGGGTAGGCACTGGAAAGGTTTATAGCTCAAATACTTAATCGTCATAAGTCAATGAAACTTGATCGGGCGTTAAGTTTATGTGAAGACTTGTATGACGTGTTCTTTGACATGGAGAGTACAGCCGAACGCTATTGGTTAGTGGGAGCACACGTTATAGGTATGCTAATTGGATTAGTATACTCGAACCGACTCACCCTCGATTCGTCACACGGATTTCACTCGGGACGATCCAATGACGGAATCGAAAGGTTGCGATAGGTATTCGTGAACCTTCGACTTGAGGATTTAGTAGGGATGTGCTTGTGACGTCAAGATTTTCATTAGAGTAGTTAGACCCTATAAACCGGAAGGCGGGGGTCAACCTCGACGTGCATCTTGATGGGCGAGTAGCAGGTCCTACTGAATACCAAGATAGAATTCTTTCTCCTGTTAGTGAACGGGTTATATGTCCTATGCGGTTATTGGCAGATGAGATCATAAGTCTTTGGCCAAAGCATTGGAGCTAGCTGTATTAGATACACGAGAGCTCGATGATCTTGATTTGCATTAACGCATGCATAGCGTCAAGTACATATAGGGTTTGACTGATCGTGACCTTATAACTTGATCGGGACATTTGAAAGAAGGGTTTATACGTATACTGGTATTCACGACAGAATGGTTCTTGAATGATCCCAATCATTCGTTCTCAGTTGGGGTACAGTGTAGGCCGCCAGGCTGGCTAGGTGGTGCTACTACTCTTTGGTTCCTCCCATTGCTGACTGAGACGGACCTACCGAGTCGCGCAATAGGATTGACGACGGAATAAATAAAGCTAACTCTCTCATTATGAATATTAGATATTGGATATCTAATTGGGACATTGGATGTCTAAATCGATTTATTAGATAAATTGATTTACGGCCTAATGAATTAAATAAATTACTGGGTGATTAATTTAATTCATAAATATAATTATTTCTTGGAGAAATTAATTATGTTATTTTGTATTTGATATGTTTAATTAATTGGATTAATTAAACGACACAAATATATCGGAACGGAATAGGAGTTTATCTGTTTGGACTCACGGGAGTCCGAAACGAACAGAACTCATCCCGTCTCCTTCTAGATGGCCATTCCAATTTCCCTCCTCTTTCCTTTGGTCATAGTATCCACCTTAGTTGGTGGATGACTTGAATAATCAAGGGAACAAGATCTCTTAATTAATTCATTTTAATTATTTGGTCTTGATTTGGGAGGATTTTATGGGGAATAAAATGAAGACTCTCCTCACTTGTATTGTACAAGTTTTGAACGTGAGAAGAGAGAGAGATAGATAGACTTTGAGTTTAACACTCATCTTCATCTTCTTCATTCACTTCCTCTTCATTTTTCTTGGAGAAAAATTGAGAGAAAATTATTGAGAGATATATTATACACTTAGAGTGTAATAATAAAAGCTTCATCATTTGATTCTAGCCGTAACCTTAGAGGTAAATCAAGTGTTGTTATTCGGTCGTTTTTCCGGCGTGGCAAGTAGAGACGCGGTGTTTTCGGCGTTGGATCGTTCAAGGGCTTGGAGCGGATCGGATACGTAGAGATCAACTAAAGCTTGGGGAATAGCTCAAGAGAAGGTTTCCATTTAATCAACGGACTTCGAGGGTTAGTTTCTTATGACTCTTGCTTTTCGTTTATATATTCGTATATACGTAGCTCGATCGATCCTCGTAGTGATTCGGATCGAATTAATTTTCGTTTTACCGCTTCCGCTGGGCCTTCGTTTTAGGCACCGAATCCCAACAGTGGTATCGGAGCGTAGGTCTTGCGATCGTATATACGATATTGGCATTTGGAATGCTTGATTAGATGGTGAATGATTTGGAATCATTTTAGTCATAATCGTGGTATATATTTTTACGTTCGTTGTAGTTATATTTTTCGTAAGTTTATGTCTAAATATAAATCTTAATTTCTTGGAAATATGATTTATATTGAAGAAATGAATGTTGAAAAATATTGATATTGGATATCCGGTCGAAAATCGAGCTCCGAATCGTCGTCGGACGACTTTTCGGACAAAGGGTGAAGTCGCCAGGTGACTCGGCCGTGTCCGTGACACGGGCCGTGTCAGGCGATCCCGAGCCATCGCCAGCAGTGACCCGACCGTGTCGGGAGACACGGGCCGTGCCTCGGCCAGAGCCGCCGAGCGTGACTCGCCATGCCAGCCGGGCCGGAAGGTGCCGGCATGACTTCGGCCATGGCAGGCCATTTTCGCCCCGGCTCGATTTTTTCGTGTATTCTTGAAAATTAATCTCCCGCATGTTAAATTGGATTTAATATGATTAAAATGATTTATGGTATTTCATTTTATAAGGGAAATTTGATTAATTGGAATATTTATGGTCGACCGAATTATTTTGAACGTTATTATATTACCGATTGTGTGAATCGATTGGATCGGTTCGTATTGTTGATTGGATCAATGTATCTCTACGCTTTCCATTTATTTAGTATTTATTGAATGAATGCTTTTGAATGGGTATGTGGTTCGTGGACTTAGTTTTTGAATCGTTCGTCTTATTCGATTGGGTTGTAAAGGCCGTTTTGAGCCTATTTATTTTACTAGAAAAATTTGTTTCTAGGATGCAATTTTCAATGTAAAATTTATATGTAATGACAAAGACCGGAGGAAGATCCATTTCGAGAAGACGAAGATTCAAGACGAAGACTTGTAATTAGATTACGGAGTTTTTGTTTTCTAGGAACGGTCCATGAACCACATGTTGGTAGCAACTAGGTTGTGATTGGTTGTTTCATATTGTATGAATGCCACAAACGCGCTTAAACGATTAATGTGCAAAGTGTAACGTTAATCGCGATAATTCTCCCACAACAAATAATTAAGTTTATAAGGTTTCAAGGTTTTCCTTCCTCCATCGAAGTTGGGAAATTGAAATCCAAACCGGATGTGCTATGCTTCCGAGTTATCGGGGTAGTCGTCGGGAGGACGGATAAATTACCGGGAGCGCATTGATGCCTTCGGTTGGAGTAAATTTTATCCCTAGAAACCCGATAGGTTGCGGATAAGATTCAATTGTGAAACCGATTTGCGTCGATGGTATAAACTTAACTTGTTCACGAACCATAGAAACCGTATAGGTTGAGGGGAGTGAACAAGGGGAAAAAGAAGATCGAATCATCCATTAGATGGGTTGGTGTTGGACACCACTTTATGAAAATTAATAGACTAGAAACCTGTTCGGTTGCCCTCTATTAAGATTTATAAAGAACTCGATCACCACTATGAAGTAGAGCGACGATACTTCCGGATTTCACATGGGAGTGTGTTATTCGATAAAAATAGTGGGAGCTGGGTAACAAGAATAGAAAGGACCTTAATTCTATACTCGATCATAATATAACAAGTCACTAATTAACTTATACTTAATGCGGACATAACTCAATATGACAATGAATCCACTCGCAATTCTACTCGAAAAGAACACCTTAATGGGACCTAACTTTGTGGATTGGCTCGCATCCGATGATTGTCCTCGGTATAGAGGCACCGGGATACGTCTTGGAGACGGACATTCCGGCGCCTCCTATGCGGACTCGAGCCAATCAGAAGAGATTGAAAACCACGAAAAGTGGGTTAAGGATGACGTGAAAGTCCGTGCTTATATGATGGCTTCCATGTCTAATGAGCTTCAGAGCTCATGAGAAAATGACTTCGCCAGTGCATTCTATCTCACTTAACCGAGCTTTATGGTGAGCACAGCAGAATCGCTAGATATGAGATATCCAAGCAATCGCTCGGTGCAAGGATGAAGGAAGGTGAGAAGGTTGGGGAACACGTCCTCAAAATGATATCCATGATCGAGAGATTGGAGGCTCTTGATTTTAAAATGGATACTTCTCTCCAAACCGACCTTATCCTACGCCTCTCCCCGATTCCTTCTCACGCTTTGTTATGAACTTCAACCGCAATGAGATTGCATGTAATTTAGTCGGGCTAATGAACAAACTTGTGACCGCTCGCCTCGGATGAAGACTCGCGGATGAAGGAGTCTGCTCTTGTGATTTCTTACGGACCTCGGAGGTCTAAGAATAAGAAGAAAAGACCAAGAAGCGGTGGACCACAAGCTAAGGACCTTAAGGGTAAGGGCAAGGCCCCAATGGTTCAAGAACAAGAAGAAAAAGGATACTTGTCTCAAGTGCGGTGAGTCGGGCCACCGGGCTAGAGACTGTCCGATTCTTCATGGCACTTCGTGTACGTAACTTTTAGTTTTGGAAACAAATTGTTCGCTACCGTATTTTCTACTTCTGGATCTTGGATTCTCGTGCTAGTTCTCATATTTGTACCGTGAATCGGGATCTGAACAAAGTAGGAAGCTTGGAGCCGGATAAGTTATGATCACAATTAAGCGGGCATAGTGTCGAGGCGACCGACATAGGATCACTTCTTTTGGGTTTAGAATCGGCTTTGTTTTGACTTTAGAAGATGTACTTGTTTTGCCCAAGGGGCACAAAAACATTGTATCCATTCGGTCATGGACCGAAAAGGCTTTTCATTTTTCATTGGTGATGGTTCTGCAAAATTTATTTTAGAAATAAACTAGTGGGTACTGCTACATTGTTGAATGGATTGTATCATCTAAATCTCAAAGAACAAAGTAGTTGTGAATACTATGACTAGAAAACGTGGTAGGATGAAACCAATCAAGTTTTAAAATGGCATCTTAGACTTGGTCATGTTGGTCGACCAAGGTTTACAAGATGGAAAAAGATGGACTTATGGGTCCATTGGGATCGGATCCCTTTCCTACTTGTGAATCTTGCCTTAAAGGCAAAATGACTAAGTCCCCTTCACAGGACTTTTGAAAGAGCCGATAAATCGGGATTAATCCATACCGACGTTTGTGGTGCTTTGAAGCAAGACGTGACGGATATCAATATTTCATTACGTTTATGATGATCATACTAGGTATGGTTATGTATACCTAATGAAACATAAATCCGAGGCTTTTGAGAAATTCTAGGAATTCAAGGCCCTAGTCGAGAAACAAACCGGTAATCATATCAAAGCACTTGGTCGGACCGAGGTGGCGAGTATATGAGTACGGAGTTTGACGAGTTCCTTAAGGAACATGGAATAGTTTCACAACTAACACCTCCAGTACCCCTCGGTTAAATGGTGTGTCGAAAGAAGGAACCGGACCTGTTGAACATGGTCCGTTCCATGCCGGGCTATACCGACTTGCCGATTTACCCGTGGGGTATGCACTCGATCGCCACGTATATCTTGAACAGATGTCCTTCCAAATCCGTTCCTAAAACTCCACACGAGATGTGGGAGGAAAGGAAACCAAGTCTTAATCATATTAGGATTTGGGGATGTCCCGCCTATGTCATGAAGACTAAGGTGGAAAAGTTGGAAGCTAGGTCTGCGAAGGGACGTTTCATTGGATTCCCGTCTGGGACGATGGGATATCTATTCTACATGCCCGAAGATCGAAGGATCATTGTTGCTTTACAAGCACACTTCCCGGAAGATGAGTTCATTCAGAAGGCGGAGCAGTAGAAGTATTTCTTTAGAAGAATACAATGAAACTCCTCGAGAGACACTGTGCAAGAAACGGAACCGAACTTTCAAACACAAGTACAACCACCTCGTAGGTCTAGTAGGGTGTCTCATTTACTCGAGAGGTATGGGCTTGTGCACTTGGAGGAGCCGGGTCTCCATGAGGTTCCAAGTGATAGCCAAGAGACCGACCCGACGACCTATGACCAAGCGATGGTGGATGTAGACTCCGCGAAATGGCGTGAAGCTATGGAAGCCGAGATAGACTCGATGCATGTCAATCGTCTGGACTCTAGTAGACCGCCCCAAGGGCATAGTGCCTATTGGGAACAAGTGGATCTACAAGAGAAAGACCGATGGTGATGGCAAGGTTGACGCCTATAAGGCCAAAGGCTAGTGGCAAAGGGTTATACCTGAAGGAAGGGATTGATTACCACGATACCTTCTCGCCCGTAGCCATGATCAAGTCTATTCGCATGATGCTTGCTATAGCCGCTACCACGATTATGAGATATGGCAAATGGACGTAAAGACGGCTTTCCTTAATGGATCCTCGAGGAGGAAATCTATATGGAGCAGCCTAAAGGCTTTGTATCCGAAGTCGATATTCGAGAAAGTGTGCAAGCTTCATTGCTCCATTTATGGATCAAGCAAGCGTCGCGTAGTTGGAATCTTCGTTTGACGAGGCACAAAGAGTTTGACTTCGTGCAAAATGAAGAGGAACCTTGTGTATACAAGAGGGTTAGTGGGAGCAAGATCGCATTCTTAGTACTATATGTAGATGACATTCTACTAATAGGAAATGATGTGGGAATGCTCAGTTCTGTGAAAGCTTGGCTTTCGAGTAATTTCTCCATGAAAGACTTGGGAGAAGCTACCTATATTCTTTGTATTCGACTCTACCGGGATAGAGCGAAGAGAACAATAGGTCTTTCCCAAGCCCTCTATATAGACAAAATCTTAAAGCGATTTAAGATGGATGATTCTAAAAGAGGGTTCCTACCGATGCAACATGGAATAAAACTCACCTTGAAGATGTGTCCTAAAAGTGAGGAACAACGAAAGGAAATGAGTAATATACCATATGATTCGGCCGTGGGTAGCCTTATGTATGCTATGTTGTGTACAAGACCTGACATCGCGCATGCTGTAAGCGTGGTGAGTAGGTTTCAGGCAAACCCAGGTAGGGAACATTGACCGCCAGAAAGAACGTTCTCAAGTACTTGAGAAGGACTAGAGATATGATTCGATGTATGGTGGTGGAGAATTGATGTGGTGGGATTCACTCATTCGGACTTCCAAGGATCGAAGGACGACTCGATGTCCACTGCCTACATATTTACTCTTAATGGAGGAGCGGATCTTGGCGTAGTGCCAAGCAAAGCGCGATCGCCGATTCCACTGTCAGCCGAGTATCAAGCGACCTCGGAGGCTTCCAAGGAAGGGTTCTGGATTAAGAAGTTTCGGGAGAACTTCAAATGATACCATGTCCGAGTTGCTGTTACTGCATCGCGACAACGACGGAGCTGTAGCGCAGGCCAAGGAGCTGAGGTTTCACAACAGCACCAAACATATTGAGAGGAAGTATCATCTCGTAAGAGAATTTGTTCGCAAAGGATACATTGTGCTGCACAGAGTAGACTCGGCCGACAACGTCGCCGATCCACTGACCAAGCCACTTTCTCAGACTAGCTTGGAGCGTCATCTGGAGAACATGGGTATTAGATACCATAGTGTGTAGCATTGAGTGCAAGTGGGAGATTGTTAGGAGTATGCCCTCGAATGCCACTCAGAGGATGTTGAGTGAGGGCATTGCACTTGTAATTATGTAAACCATTTATATAAGGCAAATGATTGTTTCTTTATTTACCGGTAGTTACTGGCATTCCTAACTCGTAAATAAACATATAGAAACTAGTCCGTGTATTTGAGAGCAAAACGTTCCACTCCTTATTGGATAAGGGGGTAGGCACTGGAAAGGTTTATAGCTCAAATACTTAATCGTTCGCAAGTCAATGAAACTTGACTGGGCGTTAAGTTTATGTGAAGACTTGTATGACGTGTTCTTTGACATGGAGAGTACCTGTCGAACGCTATTGGTTAGTGGGAGCACACGTTATAGGTATGCTAATTGGATTAGTATACTCGAACCGACTCACCCTCGATTCGTCACACGGATTTCACTCCGGGACAGTCAATGACGGAATCGAAAGGTTGCGATAGGTATTCGTGAACCTTCGACTTGAGGATTTAGTAGGGATGTGCTTGTGACGTCAAGATTTTCATTAGAGTAGTTAGACCCTATAAACCGGAAGGCGGGGGTCAACCTCGACGTGCATCTTGATGGGCGAGTAGCAGGTCCTACTGAATACCAAGATAGAATTCTTTCTCCTGTTAGTGAACGGGTTATATGTCCTATGCGGTTATTGGCAGATGAGATCATAAGTCTTTGGCCAAAGCATTGGAGCTAGCTGTATTAGATACACGAGAGCTCGATGATCTTGATTTGCATTAACGCATGCATAGCGTCAAGTACATATAAGGTTTGACTGATCGTGACCTTATAACTTGATCGGGACATTTGAAAGAAGGGTTTATACGTATACTGGTATTCACGACAGAATGGTTCTTGAATGATCCCAATCATTCGTTCTCGGGGTACAGTGTGTAGCCGCCAGCCGCTAGGTGGTGCTACTTCTCTTTGGTTCCTCCCATTGCTGACTGAGACGGACCTACCGAGTCGCGCAATAGGATTGACGACGGAATAAATAAAGCTAACTCTCTCATTATGAATATTAGATATTGGATATCTAATTAGGACATTGGATGTCTAAATCGATTTATTAGATAAATTGATTTACGGCCTAATGAATTAAATAAATTACTGGGTGATTAATTTAATTCATAAATATAATTATTTCTTGGAGAAATTAATTATGTTATTTTGTATTTGATATGTTTAATTAATTGGATTAATTAAACGACACAAATATATAGGAACGGAATAGGAGTTTATCTGTTTGGACTCACGGGAGTCCGAATCGAACCGAACTCATCCGGCTCCTTCTAGATGGCCATTCCAATTTCCTCCTCTTTCCTTTGGTCATAGTCTCCACCTTAGTTGGTGGATGACTTGAATAATCAAGGGAACAAGATCTCTTAATTAATTCATTTTAATTATTTGGTCTTGATTTGGGAGGATTTTATGGGGAATAAAATGAAGACTCTCCTCACTTGTATTGTACAAGTTTTGAACGTGAGAAGAGAGAGAGATAGATAGACTTTGAGTTTAACACTCATCTTCATCTTCTTCATTCACTTCCTCTTCATTTTTCTTGGAGAAAAATTGAGAGAAAATTATTGAGAGATATATTATACACTTAGAGTGTAATAATAAAAGCTTCATCATTTGATTCTAGCCGTAACCTTAGAGGTAAATCAAGTGTTGTTATTCCGGTCGTTTTTCCGGCGCGTGGCAAGTAGAGACGCGGTGTTTTCGGCGTTGGATCGTTCAAGGGCTTGGAGCGGATCGGATACGTAGAGATCAACTAAAGCTTGGGGAATAGCTCAAGAGAAGGTTTCCATTTAATCAACGGACTTCGAGGGTTAGTTTCTTACGACTCTTGCTTTTCGTTTATATATTCGTATATACGTAGCTCGATCGATCCTCGTAGGGATTCGGATCGAATTAATTTTCGTTTTACCGCTTCCGCTGGGCCTTCGTTTTAGGCACCGAATCCCAACAGATACTTCCTTATTTAATTTTCTTTCTTCGAACAATCGATTTTACTATTTATTATTTTATTACTTTTCTTTAATTATTACTTGCACCTCAAATTTCAATAGTTCAAATAAAATTAGAATACGCATAAATCGGTAATTAGTGAGTCAGTCCTCGAGAGAACGATACTTTCTTATCACTTTATTACTTGCTTACGACAACGTGCACTTGCGTTAACCAAATCGCGTAACAAGTTTTTGGCGCCGTTGCCGGGGATTGATTATTTTACTAATATCGATTTCAGTATTTCTATTCTTAATTTGAACATTATTTTTATTTTAGTGTAATTTTTATTTGTTTTCCTTTCAGGAATTTCTGGTTAGTGCATGAGAAAATCCGGTAACGAAGGCCTATTACCTTTGGATACTGAACTCGAGCGCACTCTTCGGAAAAACAAGAAGGAAAAGTGTGAGCTACCGACAAAAGACACCATGGCCGATAACACAGAAAATCACAGAGGAGAAAATCCTATGCAGCAAGCTCAACCAGCATTGGCACTCCGTGATTATGCAATGCCACGAATCAATGCAAACTTTTCGGGGATTCGGCGTCCAACCATCCAAGCGAACAAATTCGAGATTAAGCCAGCTATTATTCAGATGGTACAAGCAAGCCAATTTTGTGGACTGACGAACGATGATCCCAACGCACACATCGCTTCATTTCTCAAGATTTGTGACACCTTCAAGAATAACGGTGTTACCGATGATGCTATTCGTCTGCGGCTTTTCCCTTTCTCTCTAAGGGACAAAGCCAAGTTTTGGTTGAATTCACTACCACCGAGCTCTATCACGACTTGGGAAGAACTAGCACAAGCCTTTCTGGCTAAGTTCTTTCCACCATCAAAGACAGCGAGACTTAGGAACGAGATAACTACTTTCGGGCAATTTGATATGGAGTCGCTTCATGAAGCTTGGGAGTGATACAAAGATTTGCTAAGGAGATGCCCACACCATGGTCTACCGGATTGGCTGCAAATTCAGACATTCTATAACGGATTGAGTGCTTCTACACGCACTCTTGTTGATGCAGCTACTGGAGGAGCGTTAATGGGAAAGACGATGGCGGAAGCTCATTCTCTATTGGAGGTGATGGATGCAAATGCTTATCAGTGGCCTTCCGAAAGAGTGAACCCAAAGCGAGTTATGGGAGTTTCCGACAACGATCTGATCTCTACACTATCAGCCCAAGTCGCAGCGCTGACTTAGCAATTGCAAGCTTTTTCACATGCTTCTACCACCGTTACCACATAATCATGTAATTGGTGTAACGGGTCTCATCCTAGCGCGGAGTGCCAAGTCGAAAATCCTTTCGAACAATCTCCGATGGAACAAGATCGGCCAGGGGAATCGAATCGCGTAACAATCCGTATTCCAACACATACAATCAAGGGTGGCGAAATCACCCAAATTTTTCATGGAAGAACGGGCAAGATTTAAAACCTCCGCAAGCTCAATTTGCGCAGCCCCCACAGCAGCCCCCTCAACCACCAAAGGTATCCTTGGAAGATGCTCTTGCTCAAATGGCAGCTAATACGAGCCAATTCATGACCCGCACTGAGACTACCTTACAAAATCATTCCGCCTCCATCTGGAACTTGGAAGTACAGATGGGGCAGATCGCAAATCTATTATCCTCTCGACTTCAAGGTGTATTACCCAGCGCCACCGAAATGAACCCCAAGGAAAACGTGCAAGCAATCGAGCTATGAAGTGGAAAGGAGCTAAAAGTGCAGCCTACCATTAACAAGGACAAAATCGACCACAGTGCAAAAGAAAAGGATGAGGCACCCAAGCCAAAGGCAGTGTCGACTACACATCCCACTCCTCAAATTCCATTCCCACAACGTCTACAAAAGAAAAAATTGGACAAGCAATTCTCCAAGTTTCTTGACGTCTTCAAGAAACTACATATCAACATTCCATTTGCCGACGCCTTAGAACAAATGCCGAGTTATGTGAAGTTCATGAAAGAAATCTTATCAAACAAAAGAAAGCTCGAGGAGTATGAGACTGTAGCATTGACGGAGGAGTACAGTGCTATTCTACAGAAGAAGATCCCACCTAAATTGAGGGATCCCGGAAGCTTTACTATTCCATGCACCATTGGGAATTCGTCCTTTGAAAGATCTTTATGTGATCTCTAAGCCAGCATAAACCTTATGCCCCTTTCTATTTTTAAGAAGCTGGATATTGTGGAAGCCAAGCCGACGACGGTCTCTTTGTAATTAGCCGATAGATCTATCAAATATTTGAGGGGAGTAATAGAGGACGTCTTAGTCAAGGTCGATAAATTCATCTTTCCGGCCGATTTCATTATGCTCAACATAGAGGAGGACCACGACATCCCAATTATCTTGGGAAGACCATTTTTGGCAACCGGCCGAACTTTGATCGATGTGGAAAAAGGGAAGCTTACTCTACGAGTTCAAGAGGAGCAAGTAACGTTCAATATCTTTCGATCCTTAAAATATCCTAGTGACGCTGAAAATTGTTTCCAAGTTGATGTCATTAACTCGTGTGTAAGTAGAGCCTTTCGAGAGAATTATCCATCCGATCCACTGGAGTCCGTTTTAATTGGGTCTGCTTCCGAATTAAATTCAGAGCATGTAGCTTATGTACGACACATGGATGCTTCCCCACCATTTTTCACTCGTCGACCATTTGAGGAGCTCGGAAGTTTACCGACTTGACCCGTCCCATCAATCGAGAAACCCCCAAAGCTGGAGCTCAAGCAGCTACCGACTCATTTGAAATATGCATTTTTGGGACCTGACGATTCCTTGCCAGTCATTCTTTCGGCCACTTTAGCGAGGGATCAAGAGGAGAAATTATTGAGGGTTCTGAGGGAGTACAAATCTGCCCTTGGATGGTCTATTGCGGATATTAAGGGAATCAGCCCGTCCATTTACATGCACAAAATTTTGATGGAGGAAGACTACAAACTATCTGTGGAGCATCAGCGCCGTTTAAATCCAAATATGAAAGAGGTGGTAAAAGTTGAGGTTTTAAATCTCCCCGACGTAGGTATGATCTTTCCTATTTCTGATAGCAAGTGGGTAAGTCCGGTCCAAGTTGTGTCAAAGAAGGGTGGGATAACGGTTATTCAAAATGATAATAATGAATTAATTCCCACAAGGATTGTCACGGGGTGGCGTATGTGCATATATTATAGGAAATTAAATAGAGCCACTAGAAAAGACCATTTCCCTTTACCTTTTATTGATCAAATGTTAGATAGATTAGCCGGACACGATTTCTATTGCTTTCTTGATGGTTATTATGGGTATAATCAGATTTATATAGCCCCAGAAGACCAAGAAAAGACGACGTTTACATGTCCTTACGGCATTTTCGCTTATAGGCGCATGCCTTTTGGTTTATGTAATGCGCCGGCCACTTTTCAACGGTGTATGATGGCTATTTTTTCTGACATGGTAGAGCATTGCATTGAAATTTTTATGGATGATTTTTCTGTTTTCGGTGATTCGTTTGATATGTGTTTGCAGAATTTGCAGAAAGTTCTAAAAAGATGCGAAGAAACAAATTTGGTCTTGAACTGGGAGAAGTGCCATTTTATGGTCCAGGAGGGCATTGTACTTGGCCACCGAATATCCTCACATGGAATTGAAGTCTACTGGGCAAAAATTAAAACAATCGAGAAGATGCCTCCGCCTACTTCGGTAAAAGGGATAAGGAGCTTTTTGGGACACGTCGGTTTTTACCGCCGGTTTATTAAGGATTTCTCGAAGATCACGAAGTCGTTTTGCAATCTGCTCATGAAGGATGTTCCGTTTAATTTTGACGAGTCGTGTACAAAAAGTTTCGATCTATTGAAGAAAGCTCTAAGCACCGCCCCGGTAATAGTCGCTCCAGACTAGGACCTCCCATTCGAGTTGATGTGTGATGCTAGTAATTTTGCCATTGGGGCTGTTTTGGGATAGAGGCGAGGGAAAGTGTTCCATGTCGTGTATTATGCAAGCCGAACTCTTGACGACGCCCAAAGAAATTATGCCACAACGGAAAAAGAAGTTAGCGGTAATCTTTGCTTTTGATAAATTTCGGGAGTATTTATTGGAGACGAAAATAGTAGTGTGGACTGACCATTCGGCGATCAAATACCTTCTGGAGAAGAAAGATGCTAAACCAAGGTTGATAAGGTGGGTGCTTCTCCTCCAAGAATTCAATTTGGAAATCCGCGACAAAAAGGGGACTGAGAATGTTATTGCCGATCACTTTTCATGGTTAGAGAGTCCCCTTGAGAAGGGAGAAAGTCATCCACAAATCATGGAAACTTTTACCGATGAACAGCTCTACAAGTTGGGTTCGCAACATGCACCTTGGTATGCTGATCTAGTGAACAATTTGGTCAGCAAAATAATTTCGAATGACCTCTCGCGCCATCAAAAGAAGAAGCTGATTTCAGACGTTAAGTATTATTTGTGGGACGATCCTTTTCTGTTTAAAAGATGCCCTGATCAAATCATTCGCAAATGTGTTCCGGATGAGGAAATTCGCAGTGTGCTGAATCAGTGTCATGCATCACCCTACGGTGGGCATTTTAGCAGAAATAGAACAACGGCAAAGGTCTTACATTCGGGGTTCTATTGGCCGTCATTATTCAAAGATGCTCACTCCTTTGTGTCCACGTGTGATCGGTGTCAATGGACGGGAAACATCTCAAAACAACATGAAATGCCGTTGAACAACATACTTGAGGTTGAATTGTTCGACGTATGGGGGATCGACTTCATGGGTCCATTTCCTCCATCAAATAAGAACCTCTATATACTAGTGGCTGTGGACTACGTCTCAAAGTGGGTCGAAGCGGTGGCACTACCGACAAATGGGACTAATGTCGTGATCAAATTTATAAAAAAATATATTTTCACGCGTTTTGGGACTCCACACGCCATTATCAGTGATGGTGGTTCACACTTCGACAACAAATTTCTTGATGCGGTTTTGAGAAAATACGGAGTCACTCATCGTGTTGCTACAGCCTACCATCCCCAGACGAGTGGTCAAGTCGAGATATCAAATCGAGAGCTAAAGTGGATCTTAGAAAAAATAGTCAGCTCGTCTCGAAAAGATTAGTCCTTTAAACTCGATGATGCACTTTGGGCCTACCGTACTGCGTATAAAACACCTATCGGGATGTCGCCTTACAGATTGGTTTATGGGAAAAGTTGTCATTTGCCTGTAGAGATGGAACATCGTGCTTACTGGGCGATAAAGAAATTAAATTTTGATCTTAAATCTGTTGGTGAAAAGCGTTGTTTGCAGCTGAACGAGCTGGAGGAAATTCGCCATGATGCGTACGAAAATGCGAAGCTTTATAAGGAGCGGACAAAGATTTGGCATGATAAGCACATCACACAGCGAGCGTTCGTCCCGGGTCAAGAGGTGTTGTTGTTTAATTCTCCCTTAAGGTTATTCCCTGGGAAATTGCATTCACGATGGTCGGGACCGTTTACAGTAGTTCAAGTATTTCCACACGGAGCAGTGGAAGTACAAAAAGATGACCGTAAATTTAAAGTTAATGGACAGCGGTTGAAGGCCTACTTGGGTAATCTAATAGACGCGTAGAAGACGAGCGTCGTCCTATCCACCGCTGGATGAATGCTAGAAAAGTCCGGCTGAAGATTATAAACTTAGCGCTTCTCGGGAGGTAACCCGAGTATTAGTTGTAGATTTTTGTTTTTAGTGTTTTCATGCATTTTAGAGTCTATGTTTTTCGTCATTTTTGCTTTGATATGCTTATCTCTCGCGTTCTAAGTGTTTTCCTTTGAAAATTCTGTGCAGAAATCACCCCAGGGGAAAATTCAGCAATGGGCCGTGGCACAATGGAAGCGAGCCGCGGCACACACAAGTCGAAGGAAAAGGGCCTTCCTGTACCATGTGCCGCGGCACAACCTTACTGAGCCACGGCACACTATACCTCTGAGCCGCGGCACAAATATACTGAGCCGCAGCATGCCAAATGCCCCAGAAACGCCCAGGAATCTGTACTCCGTGCCGCGGCACGAACCAAATGAGCCGCGGCACACTTATACTACCAGCCGCGGCACCCGTACGCTGATCCGCGACACAAGGCGATATAGCAAAAATGCCCAGGCAGGCTGTACTCTGGGCCGCGGCTCACTTAAGCTGTGCCGCGGACCCTGTTGCGAAGATCAACTGCCCAGGACTCCTTTATAACATGGATCGGCCGACACTGTCAGGTAAGTTTCTTTCTTCTTCTTCGCGCGGCGCTCGGACAACACCCATTCAAGTTTTCTTCTTCTTGCCTTCTTCGATCCAAAGCAAGGTAACTCTAAATTCTTAATCTTAATTGCTACATGGTTTGAAAAGTGGAGTATTGTTCTTCATTCATGGTTGAATATGTTGTTAGTTTTCTTCAAAGTTCTATCAAAATTGAGTTGGGATATGGTGAATATTGATTGATTGTAATGGTATTTGTTGATTATGAATGAATTGTTGATGTTATTTGTCGTTTGTCATGACTATCGATTTATGTTGTTATTTTTGGGGATTGGATTTAGCCATTATAATTCTTGTTCTTTATTTAAACCCATGCATGTTAGGTGTTTGATAAAATGCGTCAATGAAAATTTTTGAGCCAAACGTTTTCAATTTATATGCAACGAATTTATTTTATCGAATTATATTGTACCCCAACCCTTACATCATGTTTAAACTTGAAAGCTCAGCCTTAATTTCCTCTTCAATGATGCAAGCTCATTCATTCACGTTCCGCGTATCTTAAGTCGGGAGTGGTGTAGTTTTCCTTAAAGGTTGTGTAATTTCCGGTGTTTATTTTTTCAGGAACCTCGCCATGGCTAGAAAAAGGAAGATAAGTACGAGGGCTAGAACACAATCATCCCCCACAAGAGGGGAGACATCACAAAGCCGAGCCGATTTGGAGTCTCACCAATTTTCCGATCCGGAAATTCACAGAATATTCAACGAAAAAATCCGGCCTCGACCAATAATCCCGGAGCGGGGATTCACTCCCGCCCCCCTGGACGGTGAGCTTTTGACTATGATCGACGAGATGGGATGGGCTCGTTTCACTGCGCCACCCGAGCCGGCTATGATCTCTATCGTCCAGGAGTTTTACGCCAGCACTCTATTGCGACATATTCAGGCGGGACAGATGATGGGGAAATCACATACTCGGACTCAGGTCTTCGTCTGAGGCCATACTGTGGATTTTTCGGTGGCTGCAATTCGGAGACTATACGAGCTGCCAGTGGTGGACGAGACGGCGTATACGCGGATTATGAGTAGCCTCACGAGGGAGGCTCTCCTTGAGGCACTCACACAGCCCGGTTCCGTCTGGGAGACGCGTGCCCCGGGCTCTTCAGCCTTCTATTTTAAGAGTTCGAGCCTCAGTCGGCTCGCGCAAGCCTCGCTATGCTTCCTCTGTGCACGAGTTGATCCTACCTCGCAGATCCGCTCGGTCTTACTCTCTCGTGACCGACTACTATATGCTATCACTACCGGACTCAGATTCGATGTGGCCCCTCATCTGGTCTGATCTATCCTTCAATGCATTCAAGGAGGGGCCAAGACGGGGCTGAAGCACCCCTCTCTCATTTGCGCTCTATGCCGCCAGTCGGGCATGACTTGGTCGGATGATGAGCCAACGATAGCGCCCCAGGGTCCAATAGATCATCGCATTATTTCTCACTTTGACCAGTGGGGTGGAGTGCAGGCACATGCTCGGGGACGAGGATTTCTTCTTGACGAGCGACATGAGCAGTCCCCCGAGCCTCTTCTTCTGACGCATGAGCAGGCGGAGTCCAGACAGCCGCCCGAGGGAGAGCACCTTCAGGCGATGTTTGATAGCCTGAGAGAGGATATGTGGAGAGAGAGAGAGAGAGAGAGAGAGAGAGAGAGAGAGAGTCATCTAGCTGCTGTGGGAGAGGAGATGAGGAGAGTTTCAGAGAGCCATCTAGCTGCTTTGAGAGAGGAGATGCGGACAGAGAGAGAGAGCCTCCTCGCAGCTGTCCGGGAGGAGATGAGAGAGCAGGCCCGTTAGGCCAGTCGACGTGAGGAGAGGCGCTTGGCTGCGAGGGATGCTTACCATCAGGACTACCTTGCTGCGTGGACGAGCCATTTACTACCAGTTAGGCCATCCACACCACCCTCCTCGCCGGACGAGGCCGGCACCAGTTCCTGAGCTGATACTAGGGGAGTACTTGACCTTTTCTCTTATTACATATTTCTATCTGTGTCCATTGAGGTCAATGTACGTCCTAAGTTTGGTGGGGTTACTTTCAGTTGTTATTTACTTATTCGTTGTTATTTTTTTCGTTGTTGTTGACGCTAGCCTTGCTTGTCTTGATTTTATTTGCATTCGTGGATTTTACGTGCTTCCTTGTGTAAAATGGTGATATGATACTGATTTTTTTTTGAAGAAACAGTTGAGTTTTGGTCGAGTTTGCAGTCTGCGATATCTGTTTCCTCTGAGTATTCATTTAGGTCTGAAATTTTTCGTGATTGTAGAAATTTTAGCGTATAAGAAAGGAGACATACTTGTTTTCAAATTGCCATTTGTATGTTTGGTTACACCTTTTGCGTAGCTAGACGTCCAGTAACATGAGTCTTATTGGCACTTAAATTGAGTTTAGAGTCGAATAGTCTTTCCCAAATAGTCAAGAAATTATACATGTTCTATGATGGGAAGTCTAGTAACCGGGGGTATTCACGTGACCCATTGTTTACTCTCGCGTAAAACGACAACCCTGAATAGACTATTGGTTTAGAGATATCGCATTTACCGATGATGGGAAGCCTAGTAACCGGTATTCACGTGACCCGTTGTTTACTCTCACGTAAAACAACAACCTTGAATCGGACATGCGGGAATAGCTATTCAAGTTTTTTATCCGCTGTAGAGGGGAACTTAGCAACTAGAAGCATCCATGTGCCCCATGAGTGTCTTTTACGTCAAATAGTTCCCTAATACATGAGAATGGAATTCCACCCTAGGGTTATCCCGATGAAACATCGTTTTTGACTGTCCCGAAACCTAGTGGTTAACTAGAATCATTTTATTGATCATATAAGGGAATGCTGTCCGATGATTATTTTTGACGATGAAACTCTTGAATTATTTTTGCCACTAGACTGTGGGACTGGGCGAGTTGGCTTGTTTAATCTAACCCTTCATATTGGCAGTCGGTTAAATTCACGCTTGTTAATCTTTGAGCTTGATTTTCTTCATGAATGATTGAGTAGCACTAAAAATGGTTACTTTGTGGAATCAGTGTCCGTGATGTGACTCACTAATACGATACTCGTATTATTCTTTGATATTTCCAGGGTAGTATTGATTAAGTTGAGCACTATGGATTTGCACGATCATTCACTATACTTCTTGTGTAAAATTAATTTTTGCTTGAGGACAAGCAAAGGCTCAAGTTTGGGGGTATTTGTTAGATGTATTTTTATGCGCTTATTTATCAGTATTTTATATCCAGTTTAAGCCTAAATCTGCAAAAATGAGCTTTTAATGCACTATCTTTATATGTTTTGTAGGAAATTGGAGTCCGGAAGCTCGAACGGCAAAAAACGGGCCAAAACAACAATTTTTGGTCTGGGGCCGCGGCACACCAAGACCAGGCCACGGCACACGCACGACACAACAAGGCGCCGAACTCACTGTACCAGGGGCCGCGGCACGCACTTACTGAGCCGCGGCCCATGAAGAAAATTTGAGCCCAGGCATGGGGCGCTGAACATTAGGGGCCGCGGCACGCACTTACTGAGCTGCGGCCCTCAGGGCGGTAATGATGATCCAGCATCGTTTTTGGACTGTTCTGAAGCCCATTTCTGACCTATCTTCCGGACAAATTTTTTGGCTGATGAAGAATTATAAATAGGGATAGAAGGTCAGAAGAAAACATCATCGAGGAGAAGGAGAAAACATCAAGGAGCAGAGAGCGGAAGCTAGAGAACGGAGGAATCCAAGTTCTTCGTCTGCGTTTGATTTCTATCCTTTCTTTAATTCTTTTTGTATTCTTATTTTCTAGCATGTCAGGCTAGAACCCTATTCTAGGATTTTGATGAAACCGAAGTTTTGACGAATTTACTTTTGATTTTTCGTTATTAAGATATAATTCCCTTTCTTATTGAATTTTCCCAATTGTTTTAATTACTGTCAATTATGTGGCCTATGATTGATTTGTTTTGATTATGCAACTCGAATCGGGAGAGGAGAGTTGGTAGGAAAAATTGGTGAGAACCGTTTTATCTTGTGAGATAGGAATATACTCATAGGAATTACGTGCCTTTCGGAAGATTTCGTACTTTTTGCCTATTGTCGAATTGATCCACCTAGGAACAGAGCGTGTTATTCGCCTTAGAAAATTCTATTGACCTCGGGAGAGGTAGTAGAGTATTTTAGCAGTCTTCGCCTTCAATAAATTGGGAAATCATTTAATTCATATAAATAAAGAGTAATTCGGATAAACCGAGGTGGATTCACAATCCTAGATACTTCCTTATTTAATTTTCTTTCTTCGAACAATCGATTTTACTATTTATTATTTTATTACTTTTCTTTAATTATTATGTGCACCACAAATTTCGATAGTTCAAATAAAATTAGAATACGCATAAATCGGTAATTAGTGAGTCAGTCCTCGAGTGAACGATACTTTCTTACCACTTTATTACTTGCTTACGACAGCGTGCACTTGCATTAACCAAATCGCGTAACAGGGGAAAAAACCAGCTCGTTAGCATGCGCTATACAAAGTATAGCGTACGTTATTAAAAGTTGAATTGCTCATTGGACTGTCCAGTAGCATCTGAGAGTTTGAAGGGATTTTTATTAGCGCACGCAGATAAGAAAAAATAGCGTGCGCTATCAAGCTGGTGAAAAATCAGATATGAATGGGTAGCGCGCGTTAAGGGTATAAAGCTAGCACGCGCTAGAATGGAAAATGTCCCTCAGGAGGTTACTTGTCCGGAGAGCAAAACTGTATAGCATATCGATGTTGTACTCCCTAAGCATCTCTGCAATTATCTCATTTGGCCTCAAAGTGACCCCCTCACCGGTCAATCTTTTAGCAAAATAATGGGCGGAAACCTCGGAAGTGACCGACCGTGCGGCAGCATGGTTCAAGTCAGGGTGACAGCTGTGCTCCAAGGTCAACTTAGTAATTCTCCAAATGGTTGCACCCTCAATAGCACACAACCTAAACTGACAATTGTTTCTCCCACTCTTACAGACAAACACTATACGTCTATCGTGGAACGATCCATGATACACTATAACATATTTTTCAAATTATACATTCCTACAGTTACCCTCAACTCTGTCTTGGACCGAAAGGTGGACCCCACCTCTAGCTAACCGGTGACAGGTGGAGGTTGCTCGACCCAACACAAAGTCCCGACACTATCAGGGTCCGGAAATGGAATGATCCAATTACGCATTGAACGTTGATGCTCATGCTCGCTCGCATATTGATGGTCGGATGACAAGTTCCGACGACTCATTAGCCTATCCATTTGGGCAGGTTGGCGAACCCAAGCAAGAAACTCCACAGATAGTGACTCAAGCAAGTCTTTACAACAATCTTTATCTTCGGATGTATGCACCTCCTCACCTTCCTCGTCTTCCTCATCTTCCTCGTATTGATAATCTTTTGAATGCATTTCATAATTTATGTTGCTGGGCTCTACTTTCGAGCCGCTACATCCCATATTCACCTCGGGTGTGGAGGAGCTGCCGTTCTCAACATAGATCTCAAGATCCTCTTTGTATTGTACTAGTAATCGAAATATCTCGATATCACCCCGTAACAGGACTTTTACTTTATTTCCCTTGGCCATCACAAGACAAAAAAAACATTTCAAAAATTATCAAGATGTCCCATACCAAGTTGAAGTCTAATTGAACTAAAAGATTCCTCAGGTAAGGGTTTAGTAAATATATCGGCTAATTGATCTTTTGTGCCGACAAAAATTAGACAAATATCTTTATTTTGCACATGATCACGTAAGAATAGATGTCTAATATCAATATGTTTAGTCCTACTATGCATCATAGGATTTTTACTCAAATTAATAGCACTGGTATTATCACATAAAATAGGGGTATTTTTAAAATATATGCCATAGTCGCGGAGTTGATTTTTGATCCATAATACCTGCGCACAGGCGGTCCCTGCTGCGATATACTCGACTTTTGCTGTAGACGAAGCTACGCTTGTCTGCTTTTTACTTCCCCAAGAGATTAAGCATGAACCAATGAAATTACATGTACCGCTAGTGCTTTTCTTGTCGATTTTACATCCGCCAAAGTCGGCGTCACTATATGCAATTAAATTAAAATCCAGACAAGATGGATATCATAGTCCTAGACCAACAGTCCCTTTCAAATATCGAAAAATACGTGTACATGCAATTAAATGAGATTCCTTAGGATTAGATTGAAATCTAGCACATAAACAAGTAGCAAATATTATATCTGGACGAGAAGCAGTCAAATATAACAGGGATCCGATCATACCTCGATATAGCCTTTGATCCACAGATTTTCCACTTTCATCTTTATCCAATTTTAACGTGGAAGACACTGGGGTTGAAATTGCTTTGCTATTTTCCATTTTGAATTTCTTGAGGAGATCGAGAGAATACTTTGTTTGATGGATGAAAATTCCATCTTCACATTGTTTGATTTGAAGCCTGAGGAAGAATGCTAATTCTCCCATCATACTCATTTCGAACTCTCCTTTCATGATATTAGAAAATTCTTGGCAAAGAGATTCATTAGTAGCACCGAAAACAATGTCGTCCACATATATTTGACAACCAAGAATATCATTGTCTAAAATTTTTACAAATAATGTACTATCAACATTACCTCTCGTATAGTTATTTGCAATTAAAAATTGACTTAAACGATCATACTATGCCTGCGGTGCTTGGTTCAAACCATAGAGAGCTTTGTTGAGCTTGTAGACATGGTCTGGAAATTGATGATCTTCAAAGCCAAGAGGCTGACGAACAGTTCTTTTTGAATAAAGCCATTTAAAAATGTGCTTTTCACGTCCATTTGATAAAGCTTGATTTTCTTGTGGGCTGCAAAAGCACATAACAAACGAATGGCTTCTAGTCGAGCCATAGGAGCAAAACTTTATTCAAAATCAAGACCCTCTTCTTGATTATAACCTTGTGCGACCAAATGACATTTATTTCGAATTGGATAACAGTCTTCGTCACACTTGGCTTTATGCACCTATTTAGTTCCGATAATTGTTTTATCTTTAGGTGGGGGAACTAAATTCCATACTTTATTTCGTTCAAATTGAACGAGCTGCTCTTGCATAGCCATTACCCAACTTTCATCATCAAGAACATCGGATACATTCTTGGGCACAATCTCGGAGACAAAAGTACAGTGAGCAAAATACTCGGTTGTTCTCCTTCGAGTTTGGACACCATCTTCAATATTCCCGATGACACGGTCTCTTGGATGATCTTTGTTGTGCTTCCAATCTTTTGGCAAATCATCGATATATTCTTCTAAAGATTCGAAACATTCTCCATTTCGCTTGGGGGTTGAGAGACCGGAAGGATACCTGCATCATCAAGAAAATCTACCTTTCCCGGGGGTGAGATCATATCATTGAATTTGACATGAATAGTTTCTTCAACTTTATTAGTTCTAATGTTATACACACGAAAAGCTTTGCTATTTGTAGAATATCCAAAAAATATCCCGGAGTCGGATTTGGCTTTGAACTTGCCCAAGTTTTCCTTACCATTATTTAAGATAAAAACATTGCAACCAAGTGGATGGAAATAAGAAATGTTCGGCTTTTTGCCCTTCCAAATTTCATAAGGGGTTTTCATAAGAGTTCTACGAAGATGAACCCAGCTAATCACATAACATGCCGTAAAAATAGCTTCGGCCCAAAAATATTACGGGAGAGAATATTCATTTAACATTGTTCTTGACATCTCCTCTAATGAGTGATTTTTCCTTTCAACAATACCATTTTGTTGAGATGTTCTAGGGGCCGAAAAATTATGATTGATACAATATTTGTCACACAAAAGTTCAAATGGAGTGCAATCAAATTCACCTCCGTGATCGGTACAAATAGAAATTATAGAAAGATTTTTCTCATTTTTTACCAACCGACACCATTTAGAAAGTTTGGAGAAGGTGTCATCTTTATGAGCAAGAAATCTAACCCAAGTAAATCGAGAATAATCATCAACAATCACCAAAGTGTAAAGTTTACCATTAAGACTAACATATCTAGATGGTCCAATCAAATCCATATGCACAAGTTCAAGAATGTGACTCGTGGAAACCTCGAATTTTGGTTTGAAAGATTCTCGAGTATGTTTCCCTTTTATGCAAGATTCACACAAATGTTTACGATCAAATTTGAGTTTGGGTAACCCGCGAACTAAATCATGTCTCGATAATTTGGAAATAATAGGTGGAGATGTATGCCCCAATTTTCTATGCCATAAAAATGCATTTTCATCCAAAGTAATAAGGCATTTTTCATTAAACGAAATTGCATCATTAAGATCAACAATGTAAATATTTCCACATCTCAAACCAATAAATGAAACCTTGTTGTTTTTAAATGCGGTCCAATGCGTTTCTTCAAACAAGATCTTAAAACCTTCATCACACAATTGAGAAACGCTAAGTAAATTATGCTGCAAACCTTCAACAAATAATACTTTATTAATAGAAGGAGAAGGTTCCTTAGCGACCTTACCGGTGCCCTTAATCTTTCCCTTTTTGTTGCCACCAAAGGTCACATATCCTTGTTCTTTATATTCAAGATATTCAAACAATTCTTTGGAGCCACATATGTGCCTCGAACAACCGCTATCAATGTACCACTTGCTTTTCCTTGACGTTGGTACCCACAAAAATAGTGTGTTTCGGTTGTTTTGGTACCCAATGTAATACCCAGATTTTCAGTATAAATTTTTCGCATTATTTTATCTGAGATATACTGCTTAGCTTGGTGTCTATACAGTATGGATAAAATAAATTGAGAACTGAGACAGTTGTAATTCTGTAATTGTCGTATTTGGTAGACAACTACATTTGAGGATATCGTATATTAGGTTGTTTTAATTTTTTATATCGGGAATATCATATGAGAATATTATTGTATACAATATGTGTATTCAGTATGCCGTATATTTGTATTATGTATGTCGAGACGTCGGACAGGAACAGTTGGATTTTGGCTAAGTACAGAAGGCCATTACGTACGTTAAGTTTAAGGACTTACGTACGCTAAATTATACGCTTTACGTACGTTATGCATAAGGCATTACGTACGTAACGAGTAATCAGACAGGACCGAGTTGTAATTGGATAGTGGGGCCCATGGTCGGAGGCTTTCAGGGCGCATGTGGACAGGTGAGTCAACGGATGGATTTACGTACGCTATATAGGGTGTATTACGTACGTAATACGAGTATAATATTGTAGCAAGTCAACATACGTATTACGTACGCAACGGATTAAGTGTTACGTATGTTACGGGGCGGCTGGATGAGTCGTGCCCGAGAGGACCTGTAGTGGCCGAGCATGGTCGGCAGTGACTCGCCGGGATGGCCGATCACGGTCGGCAGTGACTCGCTGGGGGCTAGGACTGGCCGATAACGGCCGTAAGGTTGTGGTCGGTTACGGCCGTAAGGGTCGATTACGTATGTAAGGAAGCTGCCGGTTATGTACATAAGGATGCCGACCAAACTGGGCAGATTATTTTCAAGGGCCGACTACGTACGTAAGGAAGCTGCCGGTTACGTACGTAAGGAACCGGCAGGTCTCGGCCTATTTAAGGCCGGGACACGGATCACTTGGGCATTTTCGCATTTTCATCATTCCTTTCGCGATTCTTTATGAGAGATCAATGGTTTTGGTTGGAGACATCATGGAGCAACATTTTTTGGAAGTTGGATTCTTGTCTAACATCATCTTCCGCCCGGATCGAAGGTAAGAACACCTAAACTCTTGGTTTTGGAGATTCTTGAGGTTTCTTGATGTTTTGGCCGATTTGACTCGTTTTAACTCAGATTATTGATGGAACTTTGTTGTATTCTTGGAATCAGACATTACCCTTGAAGTTTTGTGGAACAAATTCGAGTATTTCTTCGAATAAACGATTGATTGGACTATGTTTTCAAAGTGTTCGATGAAATGCCTCAATGAGTAGAACTTGGGAAATTCTACACGTTTTCGTATGAATGGTGATTGAATTGATATTGTTGTGATGATTCTTGGTATTTACGGGAATTTCGTTAAAGGAAGATAATGAATTGATGATCAAATGCCTTGATTATGTCGTTATGATTATGGAATCGTAGTATTCTCGATGTTCTTGGTAGTTTGTTGCGATTCATGATGTTATGAGAAGTATATATGTTGAAGAACATGATTATATACACCTTGAATTGTGAATAAGGATTGTTTAGATATTAGAACACATCGGATTATGTCGTATTGGAGATTTTGAATGTGATTTCGGAGTTAGTTGTGTTCTTAAGGAAACTTTGGATTATATGAATTGATGAACATATTTTAAGAGGTGTTGGTGTTTTAGATATGAATATGGAATATTCATATCTAGAACTAAGTTATGTTTTTTGGTACAATATTCGTATAGGAATACGAATATGATTTCAAGGTTGATAAGATTGTGATTCACTTTTGAGTTTGAGAATTTATACGTATTGAACAAGTGTTCAATTCGGATAATGGAATTATTTGACACCTTTGGAATATGGTAATCTATAATGTTGAATTAATTGGATCGTCCGGATTGATGATGATAATCGGTAATTAGTTTTTATTATGAATTTACAAGGAGGAAACTTGTATCCGTATTTAAGATTGATTTTGGAATCGTTTATGTTTAGACCCTTTTGCACTTGGTTAAATTTATTGTTGATATGATTTTCGGATTATAAATCGTGTTGTGGTTTTGAGTTCATGATCGATTGATTTGGTTGTTCGGATTTGTGTTTAATCAGGATATTCTGGAACCGTTGGGTTTATTGATTGGTTATATTGTTTATCGAGTTGCGACTTGTATCGTGGGTATGAGTTCGTATTTGTTTGAGTTGTATTGTTCGGTTTTGTTTATGATCGGGGTATTGTTGAGTCGTTGAGTTGGTTGGTTGGCTATGTCGGTTATTGATTGTTATCGGATTGTTGTTAATTGATTATTCCAATAGGTTGAGGTGTTTGATCGTGGATTATGACCGTTGTGTTGCGGTTGAGGTCGAAGAGTTCGTAGATTGCTTTTGGTTGGGGCTGAGGAGCTCGTAGACAAAGGCAATGGATATTGGTAACGGCTTCGTGGTATCGGTACCGATGCAAGTTTATACTTGTTCGGTTTATTATATTTGATGAATGATTTCGCTTTCATTTCATTTATAATTCATATAGAAATGAGATAATAAGTGTAAATTATCGAGATAATGGTTTGTATAGTTGGTTTGGTTGGATTGAATCATAAGGTAGATGATTTAAACATGTCTGGTGAAAACAGAGATGTGAATTATTGTCGGTCAGTGATTGAAATGTCGGATATTGAGGATAGTTTATCATATCGACATTGACATCGAGATGATAGTTTACTGAAATTAATGGATTGTAGCTCATTCGAGATTATTCGTATAACTGTGTATTCATTCAGGGATGTTGGTTCGCGGAAAGGATATTGTCTTCATAACTGAACAATACTTAAATTACCTCAAAGCCGAAGACAATATCCTTTCCGCGAACCAACATCCCTGAGTTCATTTCGTCATTTGAGAATGCGAAATATGGATTATGGTAAGGATTGATTTGTTATGGATTGTTATGGATTGGTAAGGTTATGACTGTAAGATTACGTTGGTAGTATTCTTACTATATTATTACATTGGTATGTAATTATTCATGATGATGTGATTGATATTATTTTTGAGTATTGTGGTTGACCCCGTCGTGGGCTTTAGTTTTAGGTACTCGGAGATCGAGCTAGTAGCGGTCGTGAAGGGATGAGCTTCCCGGGTGATACTGGCTGTGGCATGTTTTGAGTATTGAGTATTCTTTTCTGATTGTTTTATTCCGCTGCAATTGTATATTTTGAACTGAGTTTTATCCGCTACATATGTATATTTCAAAATGGCTTTTCGGTATCTTTACCAACTCGTGTGTACTTTTAAAATGGCCTTTTGGCATTTTGCGAACTTGGGTTATTTCGTCAAACCCTTTTTCCTAACTATTTTATCGGTACGTTTAAGGGGTGGCTCAACGTACACTTTGAACTGTCGAGATTTGGCATTTCGACTTGTATTTTCAAATGGTATTTTATGATGGTATTTGAGAACTATGCTTTTGGAAATATTTGAGTATTTTAAAATATTACCGCCATCGGCCTTTTGGCGATTTTAAACGTTTTTGAAATGATTTTTAGCCTGGTGGGTTCCGGCGCTGGACCCATGGCGCTGTAATATCCCGGATGGTTTTGGGGGTGTTACACCCAATGTAACACCCCCGAGATATTCAAGGTGTATTACAGCGCCGTGGACCCCTACATGGGACCCACCAGGCTAACACAAGAAAACACCACTCGACTAACCATCTCGGTTAGCCAGGAAACAATTGTTAACAACAAGAACACAAAAAAACACGTCCGGTACAACGGGCATAATAAACATCAACCGACAAATACAGTAACTTCAACGGAGACCAATCACAATCCGAAAGCAAAAGCCTAAGAACTCGCGAGTACAATCTATAAGTTTACAATTTGGAAGACATCCACATCAAGGAGACAGTAGGAAATAACAAGACTCAATTGCACATATCAATAACCTTGGCCGACATCCTCGTACCATTCCAGCGCCCGATCGTCTGACTGAACATAACCTGAAATCCATAACAAGAATTTCCCAAAAACGGGTCCCCAAAGGGGTTAGCAATTACGCTAGTACAAGTATTCAAGGCAAACCAATCGCTTAAACATTTCATAGTACATGCACCAATATCATTTCAAAAACCAAAACCAGACATGTCTTTTCCGGAAACAAACAGTCAAACAATTTGCCTTGGGAACAGAGTAATATCATAGATCCCGCCCGAGGCCTCTAAGGACCCTTCCGAGCTGGCTAGCTAAACAAACTCATGAATCTAGGACTCAACCCTTTGGATTCCCTCCGTGATCCCTTCGGACCAACCCGAGGTGAGCAAATCACACACAAAATACATTACCATTCCACGTTAAGCATAAAGGTTTCCAAAAATACTTGCCTTGAATTATTGACGACACAACGAATAGAAAGGAAAGTCACCGACGAACGCTAGGAACCAACGAAACCGAACCTAACGATTCGAAGAATACAATCACAACCATTTCTAAATGAATACGGAATTAGAATACACCCGAAAACCCGCCTACGATTCATGTATATTCGTATATAAACAACAACAAGGGCGGACCACAACCAAACCCTCTCGATTCCGTGAAAACCACGAAATATACCATGAATCCGTAGGGAAACTAAGAATACCAACAAGATTAATCATATTCATCATGAATTAATCAACAAAACGGAATGAATCGGACAAAAACGCGAAAACCCCAAAATCTACCCAAAAGTAGGGTTCTAAAGATCTAACCTTGATTTGCTGGATCAAATGATGTTATAGGATGATTGATCAATGATATAACCTCAAGAACTTCATGGATTTGTTGTTGAACAATATGGCTTCGCTACCTCCGAATTGCCAGCCGCGGACAGAAAAGGAAGGAAGTGAAAAATGACTGAAAATGCGACTGCTCTGTCACATTTATACTGGGCCGGAACTAGCGTGTGCTAGCCTTCCCGGACTAGCGTGCGCTATCGGCCAGTATCGGCCCAGTACCCTCGGCCAGGGCCCGCACGACCCGGCACCACCGACCAATCCTGCCGACTGTGACCTGTCCGCCCGACCCCCGCTAGCGTGCGCTACGACCGGAAGCCTGCGCGCGCTATCCGACCTGTCCAGTAACCTCTAGACTAAACAGCTAGCCCAGGTAACGTACATTAGTCGGCCGACAGCGTGCGCTACCCCTGCCGGTTAGCGTGCGCTACGACCGACAGTAGCGTGCACTACCTGCCGATCCTCCCCGAGTCCAGAACCTCAGAACCTCTCTGCCCTGACCCGATAGCGTGCGTCGGCCGACCGCGTAACGTGCGCTACTCCTGCCGGTTAGCGCACGCAGCCTTCCGGCAGTAGCGCGCGCTACGCCGGTTCCTGCCACGTCAGCCCGGCCAGTGCCCACAACCGTCCGGCCAGGACCCGCCACCGTCCGGCCAGCTGCTCAGCCGTCATGATCCGACGACTCGATTTCCGAAAACGAACGGAACGAACATGACGAAAATCTCGCGGACAACATCAATGACCCGAAATGAAAACATAATGCAATAATTAATCATACGCAACCAAGAAAAGGGTCGAGACGCGAAATACAGATATGGATACCCGTAACTTTGGGTAAATTACAAAATGGCCAAAAACGCCCGAAAATCACGATACGTGATCGAATAACGAAACCGAAGTTCACAACACATCTAACAAAGTTAAACGGACTTAGGGGAAACTCGAAACAGCAGTTTCGATCGAGATTCGCCAGAATCGAACTCAAGTGCGGAAAAGTCGCTAAAAAGCACGGAACTCAACAAAACAACACCGAAACGAACTCGGATGACAAAAAGTGTGGAATTAATCATTCTCAGAATGACGAAATGGTCATGAACGAGTCGTCAAAATAGACTTCCGCCGAAAAAAAGAAATTACCGGAAATCGAAATTACGGGTATTACATTCTAGCCTCCTTAAAAGAAGTTTCGTCCCGAAACTTGAAATAAGTAGGGAGAAGCAATATCCCCTGCCAGGAATACTCGACGAGATACACAAAAATCGAAAACTCGCGCCCGACGGCGAAACGCTGCAAGAAACGCAAAGAGACATACGGCGTGAAAATACGCTCCACGGCGACTAACACAACGCCACCGGTAGAGACATAATAAAATCAACGAGTGATAAGCGTCATCAAATAGACAATACAATCGAGTCGATTATCCGGACAATCACAAAACACAACGAACGAAAATTAATATGATTGACCAATCCAATGGTACATCAATTAAAACGCGAGCCAACCGCTGAACAAATACGGAATCCCACGGCCCAAGGGATGGAAGATCGAAAACGAGACTAATTTCCCGAACTTAAGGGAATTACAAAGGAGCCTGAACGCTCAACAATCGCAAAACGAGAACAAAAACTGAACAAACAAACGATTGAGACGACAAAAAAAATCGAACAATCATATACGAAATAATACCACCCTCATTCGATCAACAAAAGCAAGGGATAGGGAAAGTTTAGAAATGTTAACGAGCATAAACGAGTGGATAGAGTCGAAAATACAGAAGTTCAAAATCCAATCCACTTCGAATAAAAAAACTATTAGAGCCAAAAGATGTTACTTCCGAACAAGGTTCACAAGAATCGAACCGAATTCGGAAAAGTCGCAGCGATAAACAGATCGACCCAAAACCAGATTACAGCTCGTTCGAACGATGAAACCAAGGTATAGAACAAGTTCAGAAGGTATCATTGAACACGAGCGAATCGATAGACTGGAGGAAGAGGAAATACAGAAGTCAAAATAGTACGGGTATTACCTTCGACCTCGCCCCTGAAACTCAACAACGGAACCAAGGTAACGATACAACAAGCATCCGACACAATGCGGAACAATCACCGATGCACGTAATCATACCAACCCAAGCTCTAACAGCTCGTATATATGCGATAACACATAAATCGCTACGAGGCGACAACATCCAATACCAACATCACACCCCTCACAGAGGCTACCACGACAACTGTGTGGCGAACGACTCAATGTTCACACCACCAATTCAATCACAACTCGGGTTTTAACACCCTAACGAGAGTACGACCATCACACATATATTCCCGGACTACAAATAGGAACGATAGGTTTTGAAAACGAAAACCACCTTTTGAAAATAATTTGCAAGCACCAGTTGATCTTGAGTATCATATATAAAAAAGTAGTACAAACATCGTCATCGAGACTTGGAAAAAAAAGTCATCTTGCGTTTGATAAAAAAAAATGAGGACACCTTTCTTTAAATTAAAACTTTTCAGCAATATTCGACCTTCGGGTCTAAGCAAGTATGTTTCTAAATCATTAGAAATACCTCAAAATATTTTGATCCTCAAAGTCGAATAATTTTGAAACGTAGCGTGGCGCTAGTAGGCATCTTGAGAACACTGTGAGAAAATAATTCATTTTAAAAGTACGTCTCGAGGTTTATTTTCTAAGATACTCAAGGTTTTTCAGAAGTACAATAGGCCAAAATGCCCAAAATTCGCACGTATCAACATTCACTTAAACACATCATATCACATGCATCAAATCGTTCAAAATCACGACCGTGATATACAATTCCTAGGATATGTTTAACACCTTCGTTAAAACAACAATCGGTTTATCAAAACTGGATGGAAAACGACAGCAAGAACAAAACTCCAAAAAGTCAACTCTAGGGATTCAAGAAAAATACCTAGATTCGGCGAAGAACAATGGATTAGATGATGTTAAAAATCATCTAGGATACTCCAAAACACCTTTAGATGGAAGAAAAATCAGCCCAGATGCGAACCCTAGTCGCTACGTCTCAAACTCATGGAGGAAGAAGAAGAAATGAGGAAAAATGCAACTTCTAGACTGGTATCTAGTATTTATACTGGACACAATTAGCGTGCGCTAATTATTAAGGTTAGTGTGCGCTATCACGGCGCCAAACAAAACTCCTGACCAAAATATACATTGTTAGCGTGCGCTAACCCCAAGTGTTAGCGTGCGCTAACGAGAACTTCAGACCCTGTCCAGTAGCTCCTGGACTGCCCTGAACTACCAGGTAGCGTGCGCTATCCTCCCCTTAGCGTGCTACCAATGTACTCTCGCGCGCGCTAGCCGCATAGCGTAGCGTGCGCTAACGACTCATAGAGACAACAACAGAACATATCAGAAAATTACCCGCCATAAACCCTTCTCACAAGGATTTACCAGGCTAAGCACAATTTCCTACGTCATTTCGAAAATGCTAAAAAGACCAATGACGGTAATATTTTCCAAAACTCACAAACTCATTTGTCAAACCGTCATAAAATGTTCAAGGCCAAAATGCCAAAACTTGATTTAGGGAATCGGTTTTACGAAATAAAACTCAGTTTGCAAAATACCGAAAGCCGTTTGAAAGAACTCCCACAGCGGATAAAATGCGGTACGAAAATACATCAGCAGCGACGACACTCCTCGTATAAACCAAATACGAGAGTCGAATAAAAACATATCGTGAAATCAAAATCCACATAAGGATTCCATCATTTAACAACTAATCAAACAAATAACTCGTGTCACACGAGGCACAACACAAAGAAGGGAGTTTAACATCCATAGGTCGCACGTAAGTGACGATCGCCCCTCGATACTAATCACGACTACTGATCTCAAACGACGCATCGCGATGCGACTAAGTTAGACAAAATCCGACGAGACAAAACTCAACAAACACAACTTGGACTCGACAGCCTAGGTTTCCCCAAGCTAATCTGATTTTAAAATCATATACTCTAGTTATTCGAAAATAAAACCGATAAGTTAAAAAAATCGTTTTCAAGACCCTTTCAAACACGACAAGGGTTTAGCAGTGGTAGCATTTTATAAAATGTCCTAAAACACTTTAAGCACGACCTTTAAATACCGACACAAGGTTTTATTTGAAAATACAAGGCTGGCTCGCACAAATTCATGTCACTTTTCAAAAACCCACAATACGATCAAGTCTAAGAAATTTTCAAGCATGCACGCCGCATGTATTATTATTAATAGAAACACATTGGTTGTAAATAATAATAATTAGCCAAGTACTAACGATTTCCGAACACACGCATATACGGCATTAAAAGAAATCACCAGTTGAACAAGCGCAACTCGGATATACTAATTCCAAGCATATGTCAAACTATCTCTTCAAGTTTAACAGCGTAACCAAAGATCACCGATTTGGACATATGTCGAAACCAGCTATGTGAGTTTCTCAACAAACTCTGCCATCAATACCTTTCCCAGAACATTTCAATGTTCAAAACTTCTACATCATACTGCACCCTTCGGTGTCCAAACCATCAGTACATTCGGCTCAACATACATTTAGTATATCGTAATTACCAAACACAGATTCCATCATACAACAAAAGACTAGAGAGTCAATACCTCTCACAATATACCACGGAGCAAATCTCGGATCTTTCGATCACCAATGATCCCACCAACGCTAGGAAGTTTAGCGATGGAAGGCTCGCAAAACGACAAACGGTCAAGCCCAGAACGGCGCACATACTCCAGAGAGATAAGGACTGTGCAATATTAGAATCAAAAGTACACGAACCGGATGGATCAAAAAAAACAACTCGACGATAAGTACGAGAGAGACAATCACAGCTCAAGAAGTGGAAATACAATACGAGAAAACAAGAGAATCGAGTAAGGAAAACTTACGAGCACTGGATGTACTGAGACGCCGGCAGCGGTGTGACAATGTGCAAAACAAAACACAACTAGACCCAAATAACCGACAAGCCTAGGTATCCCTAAACCTAGAGCTCTGATACCATTTTCTATAACACCCCCGAGATATTCAAGGTGTATTATAGCGCCGTGGACCCCTACATGGGACCCACCAGGCTAACACAAGAAAACACCACTCGACTAACCATCTCGGTTAGCCAAAAAACAATTGTTAACAACAAGAACACAAAACAACACATCTGGTACAACCGGCATAATAAACATCAACCGACAAATACAGTAACTTCAACGGAGACCAATCACAATCCAAAAGCAAAAGCCTAAGTACTCGCGAGTACAATCTATAAGTTTACAATTTAGAAGACATCCACATCAAGGAGACAGTAGGAAATAACAAGACTCAATTGCACATGTCAACAACCTTGGCCGACATCCTCGTACCATTCCAGCGCCCGATCGTCTGACTGAACATAACCTGAAATTCATAACAAGAATTTCCCCAAAACGGGTCCCCAAAGGGGTTAGCAATTACGCTAGTACAAGTATTCAAGGTAAACCAATCACTTACACATTTCGTAGTACATGCACCAATATCATTTCAAAAACCAAAACCAGACATGTCTTTTCCGGAAACAAACAGTCAAACAATTTGCCTTGGGAACAGAGTAATATCATAGATCCCGCCCGAGGCCTCTAAGGACCCTCCCGATCTGGCCATATTATAAAACAAAACACGCACATGCATCGCCTTGGGAACAGAGTAATATCATACATCCCGCCCGATGCCTCTAAAGACCCTCCCGAGCTGGCTAGCTAAACAAACTCATGAATCTAGGACTCAACCCTTTGGATTCCCTCCGTGATCCCGTCGGACCAACCCGAGGTGAGCAAACCACACACAAAATACATTAACATTCCACGTTAAGCATAAAGGTTTCCAAAAATACTTGCCTTGAATTATTGACGACGCAACGAACGGAAAGGAAAGTCACCGACGAATGCTAGGAACCAACGAAACCGAACCTAACGATTCAAAGAATACAATCACAACCATTTCTAAATGAATACGGAATTGGAATACACCCGAAAACCCGCCTACGATTCATGTATATTCGTATATAAACAACAATGAGGGCGGACCACAACCAAACCCTCTCGATTCCATGAAAACCACAAAATATACCATGAATCCATAGGGAAACTAAGAAGACTAACAAGATTAATCATATTCATCATGAATTAATCAACAAAATGGAACGAATCGGACAAAAACGCGAAAACCCCCAAATCTACCCAAAAGTAGGGTTCTAAAGATCTAACCTTGATTCGCTGGATCGAAGGATGTTATAGGATGATTGATCAATGATATAAACTCAAGAACTTCATGGATTTGTTGTTAAACAACATGGCTTCGCCACCTCCGAATCGCCAGCCGCGGACAGAAAAGGAAGGAAGTGAAAAATGACTGAAAATGCGACTGCTTTGTCACATTTATACTGGGTCGGAACTAGCGTGCGCTAGCCTTCCCGGACTAGCGTGCGCTATCGGCCAGTATCGGCCCAGTACCCTCGGCCAGGGCCCGCACGACCCGGCACCACCGACAAATCCTGTCGACCGTGACCTGTTCGCCCGACCCCCGCTAGCGTGCGCTACGGCCGGAAGCTTCGCGCTTAGCCGGCTGTCGATAACCTGCGGACTAAGCGGCTAGCCAGTAACGTACACTAGTCGGCCGGCACATGGCGCTACCCTGCCCGGTTAGCGTGCGCTCGGCCCGGCGATGGCGTGCGCTACCTGCCGATCCTCCCCGAGTCCAGAACCTCAAAACCTCTCTGCCCTGATCCGATAGCGTGCGTCAGCCGACCGTGTAACGTGCGCTACTCCTGCCGGTTAGCGCATGCAGCCTTCCGCGATGGCGCCGCTACGCCGATTCTGCCGCGTCGGGCCGGCGGTGCCCTGGCAACCGCCGAGGACCCACCACCGTCCGGCCCGGTGCTTTCGGCCGTCATGATCCGGCGACTCGATTTAGAAAGCGTCACGGAACGAACACGACGAAAATCTCGCGGACAACATCAACGACCCGAAATGAAAACATAATGCAATAATTAATCATACGCGACCAAGGAAAGGGTCGAGACGACAAATACATATATGGATACCCGTAACTTTGGGTAAATTACAAAATGGGCCAAAACGCCCGAAAATCACGATACGTGATCGAATAACCAAACCGAAGTTCACAACACATCTAACAAAGTTAAACGGACTTACGGGAAACTCGAAACAGCAGTTTCGGACGAGATTCGCAAGAATCGAACTCAAGTGCGGAAAAGTCGCTAAAAAGCACGGAACTCAACAAAACAACACCGAAACGAACTCGGATGACAAAAAGTGTAGAATTAATCATTCTCAGAATGACGAAACGGTCATGAAAGAGTCATCAAAATGGACTTCCACCGAAAAAAAAGAAATTACCGGAAATCGAAATTACGGGTATTACACCCAAGCCCTTTTGGGTCCTCCAAAGTTAACAATACATATAGCGTTTGGAACGACTGTCCCTTTTGGAACCCATATTTGTTTAACATTGATGGTTGTCAATTTTGAACGAACTTTAACATCATGGTCTCGTTGATTTGGAAGAGTTTTTGAATTTTCTATTTCGGTATTCTTTATCTTGTCAAGATTTATAAGAGATTGTTCTCTTTTAAACAGGTCGAAACCAAGACCATGTTTTAGCAATGGAGATTTTTTAATGGATAAAAGTTTTTCGAACTTTTCGTTTCCGAGAGTAAATTTATTCATTATATATTTCAACTCTTTTTGAGTTTTCGTCAACTCGATTTTCAAAATATTTTCTTTCTCAAGGCACACGGTATGATCAATTTCAATATTTTTGCCTTTGTGTTGAAGAGTAGAATATTCGAGTTCTAACGATTTTATTTTTCTCTTTAAGGACATATTTAATTTGACCATTTCATCATATTCCATATTCAAGGATTCAAACGCGCTTAATAGCTCATCGTCATGATTAATTTCTTGGGAATCGCAAAAATCGAATGAATCATATTCATCATCATCAAGTTTAGAGCTTACCTCGATAGTATTTTATGAGTCGAGAGCCATGAATGCGAGATTTGCATCTAGGGATCTTTCAATCTCCTCCTCGTCATCACTCCAAGAGGCGATTAGAACTTCCTTCTTTTTGAATCTTTCGATTTGGGGCTTGAAAGTAGATCATTGACATTCTTTGGCGTAATGACCGGCTTGACCGCATTTCCGATAATTGTTGTCGAACTTCTTTATGGGAACATAAGCATTTTTCTTTTGTTCCGTCTTACCATCCCGACCAAGGAAACTCCGCCTTCTTTGAATGAGGTTTTTGTACCTTCTAAAGTTCTTGGCGTAGAGAGCGAGCTCCTCGTCATCTTCGTCTTCCGGAATTTCTTCCTCAATATCGCTATCAACGTCGAAGGCGACAACTTTTTCACGAGGCATTGGTTTGGAACCTCTAGATTTAAGAATGATCTCATAGTTGATGAGTGACCCGATGAGGGCGCTAAATTCGAGCTTGTTGAGATCTTTGGATTCCATGATTGCAGTAACTGTGGCATCCCATTCATGTGGAAACAAGCGAAGAATTTTCGTAGCCTTGTCGCTACTTGATATAGGTCTTCCAAAAGATGCAAGACCATTGGTTATAGCCGAGAAGCGATCCAGCATATTTGTGATCGTCTCATCATCCTTCATGGAAAATAATTCATAATCGTGAAGGAGCATGTTGATCTTGGTCTCTTTAACCTGAGTGGATCCTTCATGAGTTACCTCAAGAATTTCCCAGATTTCTTTCGCGCTTTAGTATGACGATATCATGTTAAGTTCTTCAGTATTGAGAGCACAATAGAAGAGTTGAGTAACACAAGAGTTTATGTGCGTGTTTTTCCAATCTTCGTCGTCAAATTCATTAAAAATTTTCAACGACCAATCTTCCTTCTTGGCAATTTTCGGACCAAGAGCGATGACTTTCCAGATTTCAATGTTGTATGCTTGAACGAATATAGCCATCTTCCTTTTTCAGGTCATGAATTTGAAGCCTTCAAAGAAAGTAGGACGTTGAGAGCGTTTCCTTCGATCTGACCTAATAGAGCCATTTTGCGGAACTTTTTCCCTAAGGTTTTTAAACCTTTAAAAAGAGACCAGCTCTGATACCAACTGAAGAGATAAAATTACCACTAGAAGGGGGGTTGAATAGTGGCATTGCGGATAATTAAACTTTCTCGCGAAGGAAATATAAATTGTGCAGAAAGTAAAAGAGACAACGATGTATAGAGGTTCGGCAACTTGCCTATGTCCTCTCTCCGATTTCTTTTTCTATTGGCTTAAGAAAACCACACACAATCTTGCCTCGTCTTCTATAGGTCCGCGCACAACCGTTACAATGTTTGTCTTCGATTGGTCTAAGCACAACCACACACTCAATATAAACTTTCTTATCTAGTGTTCTATAGGAACGAGATAATCCTCACTTACGAATGTCAGAGTATAATCCTAACAATTCCGGATCAAAGATCTTAATAACACCGGATTAGTAACTCTTGATTCATTTCTCTCACGCTTGTGAAGTAGTGATGCAACACTCAAAACAATCAAAGAAGATACGAAGTATGTAAGATATTACAATATACATATAACACTCGTATCTTTTATCGTCACAACTTAGAATGCAATGAATAATAATATTCTGAGCTCAATAATGCGTTTGTATGCTTGATGTTGTGTGTCTTGAGATACCTAATGCCATGGGTATTATTGAAGCTCGAACTAGGGGAGTGTAATAAAATAATTTACCTCGACAATTGGACTAAAAAAGGACATCAGAGACATGCTTGTTTGGATACAATGTGTTAAGATACTAACTAACCTATAACTTCCTTTTTATAATCCGCAACTGAATTTAAGAAGTGAAATGACTATTATTCTCTTCCCAAGGAATGTGAAATGGAAGATTAGCTATCATGATTTTACTTTTCCTATTCCACTTTTCCTACTAATGCTATCTAAGACAGTATTAACATCTTGAAAAAAAAAATAATGCAAGAGATTTGAGTTTCAACTTACAATTGCCATCATCCAACCCTGCAAAGGTGTCTGCAACACTTTATCTGAACTCAGTAAGAAGGATTAAAAAGAAAAGGTGAGGATGCCATAACGACATTGACATTCCAAGATAAATCAGAATGAGAAAGTTGGAATATGTGTGTGTATCTCATCAGCCTACATCAAATATGACAACATTGACAGTTACATGTAAACATGAGGACATAGATACAACCAATCCATTGAATAAGGAATGTTGAGGCTAGCGTAGATTATTAACCTACATTAAAAGGCAAAGAAAATTTGGTAATAGACCAGATATCTCAATGGAAAGGATCGAGTCAAAGCTCTCACATCCTTACTTGGATTTAAGTTGTGCTGTAGCGGACCCTGCAGAAATGAGAGCAAAAGCTGCCCATTGAATCTCGCTCAACCTGAAAAGGTGTTCTTCTTTTAGTTTCACATTCGCTATGTTGGTTGAATATTGAACAGCATAATAAGAAACATAATGGCAACTTTGGTGTATAATCACATTTAAAATATCTTCAAAACTTTAAGATGAAGGCCACTCTTAGAAGCTGTTGTCATGTACAGATTACTGGATTTGGAACTTGGAAGTATTAACTCAATAAAAATAAGGTTCCACTAATAACTTACTTTCTCTTGAGAATTATACGGGCCGGATGTACTAACCCGAACTGCTGTGGGATCTGGGACGGGTGAGAACCAACCAACCGGGTTGGATGCTAAGAAATCGATTGTGGTGAGGGCCGAGGAAACCCTGGATAGACGCCGCAAAAACGAGATCGCAACGGACTCACTGAGTTGGCTTCAGCGAGTTGAATCAGCAAAAAGGGCGGAAACCACCGCTGTTGAACTCGGCGGCTGACCTGCAAACTCACGGCGAAGTCGTCGCCCGACGACCGACATGAAAGCAATCTGTGCAGGTACAGCTATTGTAATCAGGCGGGCGCCATGAAGAGGAAGAGCGGCTGAAATCCCTAGTGTGTGTAAATCGCACCTAGTGTGTGTAAATCGCCCAGCAGCAATTATTAAGATTTTTTTAATATTGGTTTTATTCAGCCGGCCAAATCTTTCAAAAGCCCGCTCAATTTTTGTTGTACCCGCCTAAACTTTGGACCCCAAATTGCTTTGTACAGCAACGAATTTTTAAACTGTTGCGATAGAATGTAAATTTTACACTATTTTCAATTTTTTCGCTTCAATTGTAACACTTTATGAATGCATTGCAATATATCCGAGTTGGTCTATCAATAGCAACGTTTTTTGATGAAATTTTTGAAATCTGGTTGCTATAGCCAATCTATGGTGTAGTGATTTTTAGCAGGTGGTATATAAGGCATTGGGGACACAGTTGCGTTTGAGCACTTCGTTCCATCCCCAGACCGATGGGCAGTCCGAACGTACCATTGAGACGTTCGAGGATTTGTTGCGCGCGTGTGCGTTAGACTGGAGTAGTAACTGGGAGGAGCATTTGGCCTTAATTGAGTTTACTTATAATAATAGCTGGCACGCGTCGATTAAGATGGCACCGTATGAGGCACTTTATGGCCGACGTTGTCGATCACCGATATGTTGGGATGAGCCGTCCGATTTGGTTGGTACCGAGCTGGACCTTGTGTTGGAGACGAGGGAGAAAGTTGAATTGATCAGGAAGAGAATGTTGGCTGCTCAGAGTCGACAAAAGTCTTATGCGGATGTTAGGCGTAGACCCTTGGAGTTTGAAGTGGGAGATCATGTTCTGTTGAGAGTGTCTCCGACGAAAGGAGTTTTCCGTTTTGGGAAGAAGGGGAAACTCAGCCCGAGATATATTGGACCTTTCGAGGTATTAGAGAGAGTCGGTGAGTTAGCATACCATTTGGCGTTACCTCCGTCGCTGAGTCATGTTCATAGCGTATTTCACGTTTCCCAGTTGAGGAAGTACGTTCCGACCCGTCCCACATTATTGACTTTGGGGACGTGGAGATCGAGAAGGATATTACATTTGAAGAGAGGCCCATCATAATTTTGGAGCGTCGTGACAAGCAGTTAAGGCACAAAACCATTCCTTTGGTTAAGGTGTAATGGTCGAGGCACGGAGTAGAAGAAGCGACGTGGGAGCTAGAGGAGGATATGCGTTCGAGATACCCCGAGCTTTTTGATTCTTAAGTTTCGGGACGAAACTTTATTTTAGAGGAGGAGAATGTAATATCCGTAATTTTTTCCATTTTTAGCAGTTTCCATTTTTGGTGTGTGTCTATTTTTATCGACTTGCTTGTAACCGTTTCGACATTTTGAATCTATTTTGTTCTTGGAGTTTTTCCATTTGGATGAGTTTTGATGGTGTTTTCACGTAATTTCGTTTTATGGCATGTTTTGCCGTATGAACGTTCGATTCTTGTAAAACTCATTCGTTTTCGTTGTTTCTTGGTTTGTACAAGTTCGTATGGTTGAGTTGGTCGTGTGGAGACTTTCGGTTTGTAAATCCGACGTCGTTTCGTGATTTTCGGGCACTTGGGCCATTTTTGTAATTTCCTAATAGTTTAGGGAATCTTAGTTTCGTTGTCGTATTACGGACCCTCCAGTGGTCGGAATTGTATTTTCTTTCAGCGTTTATCTCCGTTGTCTTGTATGCTTCGCGTCTATGTTCCTGGATTCTGGTCTCGTCGTGCGTTTCGTATTTTATACCCTCGACAGCCTTATCGCGATGTGACATCGCAAAGGCCGAATCTGCGTGTAGGTAGCGCACGCTACCCCTATTTCCTTGCGTGCGCTACCGATGTGCAGTTAGCGTATGCTAACGCCCTATTGTTAGCGTACACTAACGAAGGGTGGCAGTAGCCACTGGACCGGTCAAGGCCCCGTTAGCGCGCGCTACATATGACGGTTAACGTGCGCTAACTCCACTGAATTTAAGTCAGCGGACAGTTTCAGAACAGCAGTTTATTTCTTTTCTCTTCGTTTCTTCGACGTGCGACCTCAGAGACGATTTCCACCAGTTCTATTCGGTGTTCTCTTCAAATTCCATCACGGTAGAATCGAGCCATCATATCATAATCAGCATAATCACCTTTCATCAGTCGAATTAAAGCTAATTCCTCAGGAACCCTAATTTTGACGGATTTGGGGGATTTTCGGGATTTTAGGGTTTAGTTCCGAATTGTTCATCTATATTACGATATTCTTTACCGGTTGTGATTATTGAGTGATTCTTAATCTAACCTTCTTGATTTTAATCCGCGAATTATCGATACGGGGAGATTTTGTGTAAACCCTCGCCCGTATCGATTGATCGTTCATTGTCGTATCATGTAATCGGGGTTATGGGTGTATTCCAATAGAGTATTGTTTTCCGTGGAGACTGAACTGTGTTGATCCTTCATTTAGGAACCGTCGTTTTCCACTCGGACCGTTCGTAGTCGTGTTTCAACTCCGTTTCTTCGAGAATGTCTCAAAGGCAAGTACTTTACATTTGTTTACGTGTTCTAATATTTGAATTATGGCTGTATCGTGGTTGTTGTGGATGGTTATGTGTATGTTCACCTAGGGACGGTCCAACGGGGCCTCTAGGGATACGTATTGCCGTGAGTGTGCGTATCGCAAACTGTGGTTAGCCACCCAGGGATGTCCGACGGGGCTCTGCGGGGTACGGTGGCCGTGAGTCTCGTATCAACGGTTAACTTTGAAATGTGATTTGTTGGAGATAATGTGTTTTATGACTGTACATCATAAATATTCCGGAATATAAAATGTTTTCTAAAATGACTTTTGGCGCATATATTCATCTGATAAGAATGTAATTCAAATGGATTGTACTTGCGCTAGCAGTTGTCGCTAACCCCTTAAATGGGGGAAATACTTTTTGTATTTCAGGTACTGATCGTGGGGATAAGCGAGCACTCGAGATGTATGAGGATGATGGGCAAGCATGATATTGTCCAGCAATTGATTTTCGGTGTTATATCCGTCGGTTATTATTGATGTCTGATTTTGGGATTATGTATTATAAAAATAGTTTAAGTACTCGAGTACTTCCTATTTAAACTTGTTACTGTTGTGTCCCCGTTTGGGAAATGGATTTGATGTCAGAATTTTATTTGTCGGTTATAGTCTTTTATTTAGCTTGTCGTTTTGTTTATGATGGTTTGTCGTTGTCGTATGTCATGTTTGGTACGTTAGCCTGGTGGATTCCACAGTGTGGGGTCCACGGCGCTGTAATATGCCCTGAATGTCTTGGGGGTGTTACAATAGAAGGATTGTACTATTGATCAAGATCAACTAAGGGAAGAGGATTAGACGACCGGCGTCGTTCTTCTACTGCAAGAGGAAGTGGCCGATTTTCTCTTCTTATTGGAAGGGGGCGATTTTTGTAGAAGTTCTTATGACAACTCCTTGTCATGGATCTCTTATTTATACTAAGTAATCCCTGGATTCAATAATCTAGTATTTGCTTAGTTGCCCCTCAACTTATTAAATAATACAATATATATAATATCCAATATTATATATTACTTATTATTTAATCTCCTTATAAATATAATATCCAATATTATATTTATTATTCCCAGTTGATATTTATTCCTACTTGTCTATAATTGTCGACGTATGACCCAAAATGCTTATATTATGTTGGCAATTATTTAATACCTTATTAAATAATAAATCATAAGCGGCCTCTAGCAAGACATTATGATTACCCAAATAATATAAGTTAATAGTCCATTAAACATTTTAACGTGTCAAATCCCTTTGTCACGCGATATCATATTTGAACTAAGTCATGGAGTCTGTCATACTTATTTATGTTCAAATGCTTTCTCGATCTTAAGTAGACTGATTGAATCAAATGACTCTTCATTTGAGCATGGCCATGCATTTCCTTCAGTCCTACTTATCGAGGGGCCCAACAGATATCTCTCTCACTTAAGAGAGGGAAAAATCTCCATCTTGATTATTCATTGCCCTCTACATGACTCCCACTAATCCCGATCGCTAACCTTTATGATCACCATGTTTCAGATGACGTTGGATTACGTCAAGGCATAGCAGTTATCATGTTGGACTCTATGATAATCTCAGGTTCAAGGATTTATTGACATACTGTTATATTGAGATTCACTTATGACATTTCCATGCAGTGATCTCAATGCGGGTCGGTCCAGTATTAGTTCTCCAACCAATACCCATAAGATTGATCCGTACCATATGCATAATCATCCGATGATTATCAATCAAACTTATACTAGTATATTAATCACTTGAGTCTCTACTCAACACGATTTTACCAGGGACGTTTGAATAATCTTATTATTCGTGAATAACTATTATTCGATTATTATAATATTAAAACATGCACACATTATAATAATCAACGAGAAATAAATGATATCAAATAACTTTATTTAAATGTGACAATTACAAATCTAGGCACATCGAATGTCCTAGGGCACTATTCCCAACAATTTTCCCCATCACATTCACGAGGAATCCTTGGCAACTACGCTTCTTCAACATCTTCACAACTTTCATGGCTGAAATCACTTTCGGGGTACTACTATGTCTTACTCCCTCGAATTCGGTCTTGACATCAATAGACGGACATAAGGTTACCCTCCTTTTGGAACATTGAACTACAGCTCTATGTTTGTCCAACCAATCCATACCCAAAATAACATCAAAATATTAAGTTCTACTATGTGCAAGTCGGCCCTCGTACATACCCTTACCACAAGTAGCACATGTAGGTTTATCGGACTGGGGTTTCACCCCCGAAGATCTAGTCTTAACATTCTTCTTACTACCACCTCCTTGATCGTGCCACTTGCGCTTGTTATTTGCTGCAACTGGTGGTGCTCTTGCCTTTTCCACGTCCAAACTAGCAGAAATATCCTCGACCCTTGCAACTGCTTCATTATAGCTCAGACGACCATGACCAGCCAGGTGGTGACGAATCCGATCACGTAGTCCATCTCGGAATTTCTGAGACTTCATGTCATCCGTCTCGACCAAGTGAGGAGGAAAACAGCACATATGGTTGAACTTGCACTCATAATCGGTGATCGACATTCCTCCTTGGGTCAGATCAAGGAATTCCTTTTGCATCTTGGTTTTGTAGGCCCTCGAGTAGTACTTTTCCATAACTGTCTCCTTGAACTGGTCCCAAGTGAACGCATCCTTCTCGTCTTGGATTTTGAGACACTACACTCCAATCCACCATGTCCTAGCATCCTCCTTGAGTTGGAACACGAAACATGACACCTTCTGAGCATCGGTGCATGCCATGTAGTCGAAGATGCTGTCTAGGTTCAACAACCACTCTTCTATCATTGATGGTCCCTCACGACCAAGAAAGACGAGCGGCATGAAATGATTGAACCGCTTGATATCTTGAGCCTGAGCTTGCTCAGGATTATTAGGCGGTAAAATGGTTGCGCCTTGAAGTAAAGTGGCTAATCCAGCCAAAAGCTGATCTTGGGTGGGTTGAGCGTTGCGGTTTCCTCGGTTAGCTATGAGTCTGCCAACGAGTTGCAAAACCCATTAGTTGATACAGTGCGAGAAATAAAGAATGAGAAGATAGGTAGAATGCATATAATAGTCGCAACACATAAAAATATAAATGCAACAAAATAATTGATTTTCATTATATAATATGTTTGGAACATCCATTGGAAATTTCAACATAATAGTTATATAATAAAATGAACTAAGCCTACAACTACTCCTCGTCGTCACTGCTAATAATCTCAATAACAGGAATAGGGGGTCGCGGCTCAATCCACGAATTGACTTCATTTTCAGACTCGACGTCTACCATCAAAACATTCTTCATGTTTTCTGTGAGGTCTATCTTTGAGGTCTCATCGGGAACATCCTCTGGATCTTCTTCGGGATCCTTCTCAGGGTCTTCTTCGGGATCCTCTTCTGAGTCATCTTCATCCGTAGAGTCAGAATTCCAATTTGCAGCTGGTATCGCCTCTCGAGCGTATGTATCCAATCGACATCCAGCTACGAACTGGAAATCATCTGCTGTCTCTTGCTCTTCTGGTGATCTCTTCATGGACTCGTTCCAATGCCGGAAGATGCAATAACTCCAATCTTTGGGTAACTTCTCCATTAGGTGCTCCAGCTGTCGTGTGACGGAACCTCGTTTCCCATACTGCAGCCACTTGCTCAGTCTATTAATGATATAGTGTGGTGCATTTTCTAGTAAACTAGGATCGTCCCACCAGTGTTTGCGTGCTAGAAGACGCGAGTCAAATGTAGCAGGAACCCTCTTACATGGAGTCATCCTAGGTTTGGCCATTCTAACAATTCGTACATACATATATAATCATGTAAATAAAATGAAATGACATATGCATGAATAATGACTGAATTTTGGTACCTTGGATGGAGTGACGAAGTGGCGAAGCTAAGAGCATATGATACTTTTACATTTTAGCGAGTCTACAGAAAGGTAAAACCCGCTCTGATACCACTATGTAACGCCCCGACTTTCTAGGGGTAATTATAGGGGAAAATAAGTAAAAAGGGTAAATTTTGAAAAAAAATAATTTCTTTTGAGAATATTAAAATTCTCGCCTACAAAATCGAGTCGCTACACTGACATAAATTAAATACCTTTAATTAAGGCAACAATACGTCATAGATACGAGATAGAAATTTGCGGCGGAAGAATAATGTATAAACTGTTAATTCCTAACAAAAGTTTCCCCAAAAGAATTTCGAAACATTAGACACGAAAAAACAAACATCATTTAATAAATTTCATTCATATGCCCTATAGGCTTGCTCCTTCATACATCCGGCTCGATTTAACCTGCGGGATCAATAAAGGTGGGGGTGAGCTTCCTTAATCTCTATATTTTCGCGGTATAAATACCCTTAATCCCTAACCTCAGCTGACAAACTCATTTCTTCCCTCTTTCCTCCCGTGCACCCCCTCCCTCTCTGCACTCTTCTCTCTCTCTCTCTCTCTCTCTCTCTCTCTCTCTCTCTCTCTCTCTCTCTCTCTCTCTCTCTCTCTCTCTCTCTCTCTCTCTCTCTCTCTCCCTAACCCTTCTGCTTGACTCACGAATCTCAAATCTCTCTCTAAAATTTTCCTCTCGGTCAGAATTAAATTGAAGAAAACACACACATAAAAACACAGTCGCACACACTAGATATTCGCACTCGCAACACTTCACTGGCTCGCTTGAGCTTTGACTGACCAGTCGCGATGGGCTCCAGGCTATGGCAGCGGTTCTGGCTCTATCATTCCCGGAGGTTCAGACATGGGGGTTTTCGGGTTTTCATTTTCTGGGTTTGGTGGGTTTTGTGAAATTGGGTTCTGATTGGTTTCGCATGGCGCATGTTGCAGGCCGGAGGTATATATCTGTAATATCCGATGGAAATTCTTACCTGCTATTGAATGATTCGGATAATTCTGTTGGGATTCGGTGCCTAAAACGAAGGCCCAGCAGAAGCGGTAAAACGAAAATTAATTCGATCTGACTCCCTACGAGGATCGATCAAGCTAGTATATACAAATATATAAACGAAATCACAAGAGATATTAGAAGCTCACCCATGTAGTACGTTGATTAAATGGATTCCTTCTCTTGAGCTATTCGCGAAGCTCTTCAAATCCCGAGCACCGAAAGTACTATGCCTCTACTTGCCACGCGCCGGAAAAACGATCGGAACGGCTTCCACTTTGTTGTCCTCTAAGGACACGGCTAGAAAAAAGTGGTAGGAGCTTTCGAATATAATCTATATCACTCCAAGTGTATAGATATATTATCTCTCAATTTACTTTTAATTTTTTCTCAAAGAAAAATGTGTAGAAGAAGAATAACAAGATGCTGAAGATGAAGACTAGAGAACTATTCTCTCTCTTGTTTTCTCAATGCCGTGAGAACTCTCTTCAAGCAAGAGTAGGTCTCTCCTCTTTTATTCTTCTTTTTATATCTTTTATTATTCTTTCTAAAAGAATACTAATCATGTCCTTCATTTTTCCTTGGTCTTCCATAAATTATGGGAAGTCTAAGACCAAGGCAAAAACAAAGAGAACAAAATCAGAAATCTAGAAGGACCGGAGGAATCCAGTCCGTTTCGGACTCTCGTGAGTCCAAACAGATGAATTCCATTACGTTCCGATGTATTATATCAATTAATTAATCCAATTATTTAATTATATCAAATACAAGATAATATAATTAATTTCTCCAAGAAATAATTATATTCATGAATTAAATTAATCACTCAGTAAATTATTTAATTCATTGGGTCGTAAATTTATTTATTTAATAAATTAATTTAGACATCCAAGGTCCAATAAATTAGATATCCAATATCTAATATAGATAAAGAGAGAATAAGCTCGATTCATTCCGTAGTCAATCCTATTGCGCAACTCGATAGGTCCGTCTCAGTTAGCAATGGGAGGAACTAAAAAGTAGTAGCACCACCTAGCCAGCCTGGCGGCCTACACTGTACCCCAACTGAGAACGAATGATTGGTATCATTCAAAAACTATTCTGTTGTGAATACCATTATACGTATAAACCCTTCTTTCATATGTCCCGATCAAGTTATAGGGTCACGGTCAGTCAACCCCTATCTGTACTTGACGCTATGCATGTGTTAATGCAAATCGAGGTCATCGAGCTATCGTGTATCCAATACAACTAGCTCCAATGCTTTGTCCAAAGACATGATTTCATCTGCCAATAACCGCATAGGACATATAACCCATTCACTAACATGAGAGAGAATTCTATCTTGGTATTAAGTAGGACCTGCTACTTGCCCGTCAAGACACATGTCGAGGTTGACCACCACCTTTCGGTTTTCTGGGTCGAACTACTCTAATGAAAATCTTAACGTCACAAGTACATCCCTACCAAATCCTCAAGTCGAAGGTTCACGAATACCTATCACAACCTTTCGATTCTGTCATTGACTATCCCGGAGTGAAATCCGTGTGAAAAATCGAGGGTGAGTCGGTTCGAGTATACTAATCCAATTACCATACCTATAACGTGTGCTCCCACTAACCATTAGTGTTCGACAGGCACTCTCCACGTCAAAGAACACATCACACAAATCTTCACATAAACTTAACGCTCAGTCAAGTTTCATCGACTTGCGAACGATTAAGTATTTGAGCTATAAACCTTTCCAGTGCTGATCCTCTTATCCAATAAGGAGTGGAATGTTTTGCTCTCAAATACACGGACTAGTTTATATATATATATATATTTACGAGTCAGGAATGCCAGTAACTACCAGTAAATAAAGAAACATTCATTTGTCTTATATAAATGATTTACACAATTACAAGTACAATGCCCTCACTCAACATCCCCTGAGTGGCATTCGAGGGCATACTCCTAACAATCTCCCACTTGCACACACTACGGTATCTAATACCCATGTTCTCCAGATGACGCTCCAAGCTAGTCTGAGAAAGTGGCTTGGTCAGTGGATCAGCGACGTTGTCGGCCGAGTCTATTCTGTGAAGCACAATATATCCCTTGTGAACAAATTCTCTTACGAGATGATAGTTCCTCTCAATATGTTTGGTGCTGTTGTGAAACCTCGGCTCCTTGGACTGTGCTACAGCTCCGTCGTTGTCGCAGTACAACGGAACAGGAAGCTCAGCACATGGTATCACTTGAAGTTCTCCCAGAAACTTCTTAATCCAGAACCCTTCCTTGGAAGCCTCCGAGGCTGCTTGATACTCAGCCTTACAGGTGGAATCAGCAGTCGCGCTTTGCTTGGCGCTACGCCAAGATACTGCTCCTCCATTAAGAGTAAATATGTAGCCAATAGTAGACATCTAATCGTCCTTCAGTCCTTGGAAGTCCGAATCAGTCAATCCCACCACATCTAATTCTCCACCGCCATACATCAGAATCATATCTCTAATCCCTCTTAAGTACTTAAGAATGTTCTTTACGGCAATCCAATGTTCCCTACCTGGGTTTGCCTGAAACCTACTCACCACACTTACAGCATGCACAATGTCAGGTCTCGTACACAACATAGCATGCATAAGTCTACCCATGGCCAAAGCATATGGTATATTACTCATTTCCTTTCGTTGTTCCTCACTTGAGGACACATCTTCAAGGAGAGTTTTATTCCATGTCGCATCGGTAGGAACCCTCTTTTAGAATCATCCATCTTAAATCGCTTTATGATTTTATCTATATAGAGGGCTTGGGAAAGACCTATTGTTCTCTTTGCTCTATCCCAGTAGAGTCGGATTCCAAGAATATAGGTGGCTTCTCCCAAGTCTTTCATGGAGAAATTACTCGAAAGCCAAGCTTTCACAAAACTGAGCATTCCCACATCATTTCCTATTAGTAAAATATCATCCACATATAGTAATAATAATACGATCTTGCTCCCACTAACCCTCTTGTATACACAAGGTTCCTCCTTGTTTTGCACAAAGTTAAACTCTTTGACCGCCTCGTCAAAATGAAGGTTCCAACTACGCAACGCTTGCTTCAGTCCATAAATGGAATGCTGAAGCTTGCACACTTTCTGAATATCGACTTCGGACACAAAGCCTTTAGGCTGCTCCATATAGATTTCCTCCTCGAGGAATCCATTCAGGAAAGCCGTCTTTACGTCCATTTGCCATATCTCATAATCATGGAAGGCAGCTATAGCAAGCATCATGCGAATAGACTTGATCATAGCTACGGGCGAGAAGGTATTGTGGTAGTCAATCCCTTTTTTCTGGGTATAACCCTTTGCCACAAGCCTGGCCTTATAGGCATCAACCTTGCCATCGCCATCAGTCTTTCTCTTGTAGATCCACTTGTTCCCAATAAGCACTGTGCCCTTAGAGCGGTCTACTAGAGTCCAGACCTAATTGACATGCATTGAGTCTATCTCAGCTTCTATAGCTTCACGCCATTTCGGGGAGTCTACATCCACCATCGCTTGGTCATAGGTCGTTGGGTCGGTCTCTTGGCTATCACTTGGAACCTCATGGAGACATAACTCCTCCAAGTGCACAAGGTCATACCTCTCAGGTAAATGAGACATCCTACTAGACCTACAAGGTGGTTGTACTTGTGTTTCAGAAGGTTCGGTTGCAATTTCTTGCACAGGTGACTCCTGAGGAGTTTCATTGTATTCTTCCAAAGAAATACTTCTACCTGCTCCGCCTTCCTGAATGAACTCATCTTCCAGGAAGTGTGCTTGCAAAGCAACAACGACCTTTCGATCTTCGGGCATGTAGAATAGATAACCCATCGTCCCAGATGGGAATCCAATGAAACGTCCCTTCGCGGACCTCGCTTCCAACTTTTCCACCTTAATCTTCTTGACATAGGCGGGACATCCCCAAATCCTAATATGATTAAGACTTAGTTTCCTGCCCTCCCACATCTTATGTGGAGTTTTAGGAACGGATTTGGAAGGACATCTATTCAAGATGTAAGCGGCAGTCAGGAGTGCATACCCCCACAGGTAAATCGGTAAGTCAGTATAGCCCATCATGGAACGGATCATGTTCAACAGGGTCCAGTTCCTTCTTTCTGACACACCATTTAACTGAGGAGTACCTGGAGGTGTTAGTTGTGAAACTATTCCATGTTCCTTAAGGAACTCGTCAAACTCCGTACTCATATACTCGCCACCTCGGTCCGATCGAAATGCTTTGATATGATTACCAGTTTGTTTCTCGACTAGGGCCTTGAATTCCTGGAATTTCTCAAAGGCCTCGGATTTATGTTTCATTAAGTATATATAACCATACCTAGTATGATCATCTGTAAACGTAATGAAATATTGATATCCGTCACATGCTGCTTCCAAAGCACCACATACGTCGGTATGGATTAATCCCAGTTTATCAGCGGCTCTTTCAAAAGTCCCTGTGAAGGGGGACTTAGTCATTTTTCCTTTAAGGCAAGATTCACAAGTAGGAAAGGGATCCGATCCCAGTGGACCCATAAGTCTATCTTTTTCCATCTTGTAAACCTTGGTCTGACCAACATGACCAAGTCTAAGATGCCATTTCAAAACTTGATTGGTTTCATCCCTACCACGTTTTCTAGTCATAGTATTCACAACTACTTTGTTGCTGAGATTTAGATGATACAATCCATTTAACAATGTAGCAGTACCCACTAGTTTATTTTTGAAATAAATTTTGCAGGAACCATCACCAATGAAAAATGAAAAACCTTTTCGGTCCATGACCGGAATGCCATGAAGTGCCATGAAGAATTCTGTACCTGAAGTTCCATGAAGAATCGGACAGTCTCTAGCCCAGTAGCCCAGCTCACCGCACTTGAGATAAGCATCCTTCTTCTTCTTGTTCTTCGGAACCGTTGGGGCCTTGCTCTTGCCCTTGAAGTCCTTGACATGTGGTCCAGTCTGCTTCTTGGTCCTTTTATTTTTGTTCTTAGACCTCCGAGGTACAGAAGAAATCACAAGAGCAGACTCCTTCATCCACGGAGTCTTCATCTGAGACTGAGCGGTCACAAGTTTGTTCAATAGCCCAACTAAATTACATGCAATCTCATTGCAGTTGAAGTTCATAACAAACCGTGAGAAGGAATCAGGGAGAGACTGTAGGATAAGGTCGGTTTGGAGAGAAGTATCCATTTTAAAATTAAGAGCCTCCAATCTCTCGATCATGGATATTATTTTGAGGACGTGTTCCCCAACCTTCTCACCTTCCTTCATCCTTGCACCGAACAGTTGCTTGGATATCTCATATCTAGCAGTTCTGCTGTGCTCACCATAAAGTTCGGTTAAGTGAGATAGAATCTGCCTAGCAGAAGTCATTTTCTCATGAGCTCTCTGAAGCTCATTAGACATAGAAGCCATCATGTATGCACGGACTTTTATGTCATCCTTAACTCACTTTTCGTGGTTTTCAATCTCTTCCTGATTGGCTCTGGTCCGCACAGGAGGCGCCGAAATGTCCGTCTTCAAGACGTATCCCAGTGCCTCTATACTGAGGATAATCATCAGATTGCGGAGCCAGTCCACAAAGTTAGGTCCAATCAGGGTGTTCTTTTCGAGTAGAATTGCGAGTGGCTTCATTGTCATATTGAGACTTATGTCTGCATTAAGTACGACAGATTAATTAGTGACTTGTTTAATTATGATCTCAGTATAGAATTAAGGTCTTTTCTATTCTTGTTACCCAGCTCCCACTATTTTTATCGGAATAACACACTCCCATGTGAAATCCGGAAGTATCATTCGCTCTACTTCATAGTGGTGATCGAGTTCTTTATAAATCTTAATAAAGGGCAACCGAACAGGTTTCTAGTCTATTAATTTTCATAAAGTGGTGTCCAACACCAACCCACCTAATGGAAGATTCGATCTTCTTTTTCCCCTTGTTCACTCCCCTCAACCTATACGGTTTCTATGGTTCGTGAACAAGTTAAGTTTATACCATCGACGCAAATCAGTTTCACAATTGAATCTTATCCGGCAACCTATCAGGTTTCTAGGGATAAAATTTGGTCCAACCGAAGGCATCCAATGCGCTCCCGGTAATTTATCCGTCCTCCTCGAATGACTACCCTGATAACTCGGAAGCATAGCACATCCGGTTTGGATTTCAATTTCACCAAAACTCGATGGAGGGAAGGAAAACCTCGAAACCTTATAAACTTAATAATTTGTTGTAGGAGAATTTTCGCGATTAATGTTACACTTTGCACATTAATTCATTAAGCACGTTTGTGGCATTCATACAATATGAAACAACCATTCACAACCTAGTTGCTACCAACATGTGGTTCATAGACCGTTCCTAGAAAACAAAAACTTCGTAATCTAATTACAAGTCTTCATCTTTAATCTTCGTCTTCTCGAAACGGATCTTCCTCCGGTCTTCGTCATTACATATAAATTTTACATATGAAAAATTGCATCCTATACAAATTTTCTAGTAAAATAAATAGGCTCAAAACGGCCTTTACAACCCAATCGGAAAAAACCGAACGATTCAAAACTAAGTCCATGAACCACATTCCCATTCAAAAGTATTCATCCAATAAATACTAAATAAATGGATTACACATTAAATATATTGATCCAACCAATATAAATAAATAACCATCTATTAGAATTAATCCAATTAATTCACAAGCATGGTAGTTTTAATTCGTTCGTATAAACCGGACGATAAATGTTTCACAATAATAAAATTTCCTCAAAATAAAACACCAAGTATTTTATTTAGTCAAATTAAATCCAATTTAATTGCCGGAAATTATTATAACGAAACATAAACACAAAACGGAGTCGAAATAAAATCGCCCGGGCCTAGCCCGTGGTCCGGCATCACAGCCGGTCCTTTGCCGAGGGGCTGATCTGCCCAAAGGCAGAAGCAAGTCGCCTTACAGGGGTCCAAGACTTTGGCAGCTCTGCAGGCACTTCTGGCAAAGCGATTTTCCGAATCTTTTTCGTCCCGATTTCAAAAATTAGATTTTTCTAATTTTAATATTACTCATATAATTCAGTTTTAATAAATAAAACCGATTTATATAGTAACATAAAAATATGGAAAAAATAAATTTTCGACGAACAATTAAAACAACGAATTAAACGGCCGTAAGTCCAAATCACTAATCATTTAATCAAGCATTCCAAATGCTATATATCGTATATACGATCACAAGACCTACGCTCTGATACAACTGTTGGGATTCGGTGCCTAAAACGAAGGCCCAATGGAAGCGGTAAAACGAAAACTAATTCGATCCGAATCCCTACGAGGATCGATCAAGCTAGTATATACGGATATATAAACGAAATCAGAAGAGATATTAGAAGCTCACCCTTGTAGTCCGTTGATTAAATGGATTCCTTCTCTTGAGCTATTCCCCAAGCTCTTGAAATCCCGAGCACCGAAAGCACCGTGCCTCTACTTGCCACGCGCCAGAAAAATGATCGGAACGGTTTCCACTTCGTTGTCCTCTAAGGACACGGCTAGAAGAAAGTGGTAGGAGCTTTCGAATATAATCTATATCACTCCAAGTTTATAGATATATTATCTCTCAATTTACTTTTAATTTTTTCTAAGAAATATGTGTAGAAGAAGAATAACAAGATGATGAAGATGAAGACTAGAGAACTATTCTCTCTCTTGTTTTCTCAATGCCGTGATAACTCTCTTCAAGCAAGAGTAGGTCTCTCCTCTTTTATTCTTCCTTTTCTATCTTTTATTATTCTTTCTAAAAGAATAATAATCATGTCCTTCATTTTTCCTTGGTCTTCCAGAAATTATGGGAAGACTAAGACCAAGGCAAAAACAAAGAGGACAAAATCGGACATCTAGAAGGACCGTAGGAATCCAGTCCGTTTCAGACTCTCGCGAGTCCAAACAGATGAATTCCATTCCGTTCCGATGTATTATATCAATTAATTAATCTAATTAATTAATTATATCAAATACAAGATAATATAATTAATTTCTCCAAGAAATAATTATATTCATGAATTAAATTAATCACCAAGTAATTTATTTAATTCATTGGGTCATAAATTTATTTATCCAATAAATTAATTTAGACACCCAATGTCCCGAAATTAATAATACATCCAATGTCCAATAAATTAGATATCCAATATCTAATATTCATAAAGAGAGAATAAGCTCGATTCATTCCGTCGTCAATCATATTGCGCGATTCGGTAGGTCCGTCTCAGTTAGCAATGGGAGGAACCAAAGAGTAGTAGCACCACCTAGCCAGCCTGGCGGCCTACACTGTACCCTAACTGAGAACGAATGATTGGGATCATTCAAAAACCCTTCTGTCGTGAATACCAGTATACGTATAAACCCTTCTTTCATATGTCCCGATCAAGTTATAGGGTCACGGTCAGTCAATCCCTATCTGTAATTGACGCTATGCATGCGTTAATGAAATCGAGGTCATCGAGCTCTCGTGTATCCAATACAACTAGCTCCAATGCTTTGTCCAAAGACTTATGATCTCATATGCCAATAACCGCATAGGCCATATAACCCGTTCACTAACAGGAGAAAGAATTCTATCTTCGTATTCAGTAGGACCTGTTACTTGCCCGTCAAGATGCACGTCGAGGTTGACCCCCACCTTTCGGTTTTTGGGTCAAACTACTCTAATGAAAATCTTAACGTCACAAGCATATCCCTACCAAATCCTCAAGTCGAAGGTTCACGAATACCTATCACAACCTTTCGATTCCGTCACTGACTGTCCTAGAGTGAAATCTGTGTGACGAATCGAGGCTGAGTCGGTTCGAGTATACTAATCCAATTAGCATACCTATAACGTGTGCTCTCACTAACCATTAGTGTTTGACATGCACTCTCCACGTAAAAGAACACATCATACAAGTCTTCACATAAACTTAATGCCCAGTCAAGTTTCATCGACTTGCGAATGATTAAGTATTTGAGCTATAAACCTTTCAGGGGCCGATCCCCTTATCCAATAAGGAGTGGTATGTTTTGCTCTCAAATACACGAACTAGTTTCTATATATATATTTACAAGTCGGGATTGCCAGTAACTACCAGTAAATAAAAAAACATTCATTTGCCTTATATAAATGATTTACACAATTACAAGTACAATGCCCTCACTCAGCATCCTTTGAATGGCATTCGAGGGCATACTCATAACAAATTCAACACTACTGTAGTCTTGTTGCATTTGTTTAATATTTATTGATGTTGGAATATATCATAATAGACTTGAATATAAGTATCATTCGCACTATGATTGATTTCTCAATGTTGTTTAGATAAGTGCATTTTTGGGCTAGTAATTATTTGTTTAACGTACGCTAACCCTTTAGAATAACATACGCTATCTTATGAGTTTTACGTACATAAGGAAGTGCTCTTTACGTACATAAGGCTTGTAGTCTTATTCGATCTCAACTTTCGGCGTGTTGGGTCGGGCGTGATTCGAATATCTGATCTCTTGGAGCAACCTAATTGACCTACATTACGTACGTAATGCTCCAAGCCATAACGTACGTAATGATGTCCATATTTTAGTCTAGTAGACGGAACTAGCTTACGTACGTAACACTTTTGGTGTAGCGTACGTAAAGCTGCTAACGTACGATATCCTCTTGTGTATAACGTACATAACGAACTGTGCTGTTATAAAAAGATAACTTGTGTCTTTCATTTTGCACATCCAAACTCCGATTTTCACCCCTATAATCATCCCCCTACTTCCCTAGATCAATTCTACCTTCTTCAAACTTGTGTTTGAGTTTTGCATTTTGATTTGGAGCTTGTTGATTGGAAGTTTGGAGTCATTCTTGAAGCTTAGAGTGTGTTCTTGTGGTTTTGGTGTATTTTTCTTCATTTTTAAAAGTATGTTATACGATTTCACCCTATAATCTCGTAGTTATAATGTTAGAGATAAAGTATACGTCACCGAATGTTGAATTAATCAAGCTAAACATGTTTGTAGTTAAGCTTTTAACAACTTAATGATGAATATGGTGATTAAGGGTTTGATATGATGTATTCTTGATGTCTTAAATGGTAGTAATCATGTTTAGTAGAAACACACTCTTCTTGTTAGACTATTAACATCACTAGAACAATAATGATCCTTAGTTTCATTGTAGATAGGTTGATTTGTAGGATTGTTATCATTATATTGAATCAAACCATCATGTTTAGGAAGATTCTAAACTAAATGCACTTAGGATTTCCATCTGTTTTTGTTGAACCTTGATATATATAAACATAAGGTTATAGTTCGGATGTGTTTAATTCACCTTAATGACGATATCGTGATAATCTTGTGATAAATAACTCGACTATATCATTAATCTAACTAGGTGAACTCATAACCGATGAACATAGTAATAACTTTACAAATTCATGATTCGTTCGAACAATGATAATCGTGTTGGGATTCCGAAACTAAAACGAAATACGCAGTGGAAATAAATGTGAATCCCAAATAGGATCGATCAAGTAACGTATATACGAAAAATAAAATACGAAGATAAAGGATCATACCCTTGAAGCCATTGAAATAAATCTTCGTAAAATGGATGATGATCATGAACACGAAATACATTCGTTCCAAGCACCGAAAATTCGAAGCCTCTACATCACACGCGTCGGAAGTTGCCCGGAAAATTCGACGTAACTTTGTTCTCCAATAACAAGTCTAGGAAGTTACCGTAGGAATTTTCTCTCTATTTTTCTTTGAATTTCTTTCACCTCTAAGATGAAAATAACTTTAAAAAAAATTCTCTTCCTCACTCAAACTCTCTCGGCCAGAATCTGATTTGCATGCTAAAAATGTGTGTGTGTGTTCAGTTTTCGATTTCATCAAGAGTTGGTTATATATATAATATAACAACTTATCATAATAAATAAAAATAATGTTAGAGGAATCTCAAACATTATTAAGATGACTTTACAACAAACACAACATGCAAAATGTAATGGCCATGTGAGGTGGGGGGCGACCCATAAGGAAGCTTCCTAGAAATGAGCCGAGTCACTCGGCTGGTAATCTGGACGCTCACAAACGACTCCGTTAAATACACTCCTTTTAATCATCAATGTATTTATATTAATTAATTAATCTAATTAATTAATTATATCAAATACAAATATATTTCTCTAAGAAATATAATTTATGAATTAAATTAATTACCCGGTAACTTAATTTTAATTCATGAGACCGCTTTTTGATTTATCCAAAAAATCATAATTAGATATCCAATATCTAATTAATTAGAGAGATAATAAATTCACATTTATCCGTAAACGTTCCTGATGCGCGACTCCGTAGGTCCGTCTCAGCCGGCATTAGGAGGAACCAATGAGTGCGGACAACACTTAGCCAGCCTAGCAGGCCGCACTGTAAACCCCGACTAAGAACGAATGAAGGGATCATTCCAGAACCATTATGTCATGAATAACATATACGTATATACCCTTCATCAGATGTCCCAATCAAGTCTTCAGGTCACGGTAAAGTCAAACCCTACTATTGACTAGACTCTATACACGTGTTAATGCAAATCAAGACCGACTGATTAATAGTGTATCTAATACAACTATATCAGAATGCTTTGGCCAAAGACTTATGATCTTATTTTCCATTAACCGTATAGGACATTCTCCTGCTCACTAATAGGAGATAGAACCCTTTCTTGGCATACAGTAAAGACTGCTACCTGCCCGTATAGTCCACACATCGAGGTTGACTCAGCAATTAAGCAAATGAGTCTAACTACTCTAATGACAAACTAAACGTCACAGGCACATCTTCTACTGAACCCTCAAGTCAAAGGTCCATGTATACTATCACAACCTTTTGATTCTTCATCGACTCTCCGAGAGTGAATACCGTGTGACTGAATCAAGTATGAGTCGTGTTTGAGTATACTGGTCCCACCAATATACTTATAACTATGCTATCAAAACATGCACACGTCCTAGCATCAATTATACAAGTCTCACTAAAACTTAATGCCCATTTAAGTTTATTGACTTGCGAACGATTTATGAAAATAAACTTTAAACACTTCCAGTGCATTTCTCTTATCTGATAATGAGAATGGAATGCTCGATTTACTTACATGGACTTCACTTCAATGTTTACCAAATCAAGAATGCATTTGAAATACAATAAACAGTGAATGAATTGTATTGTCTTTTTATTTATTATTCCACAATTACAAGTACAATGCCACTACTCTCTCATACCCAGAGTGGCATTCGAGGGCATATTCCTAACAATCTCCCACTTGCACTCAATGCCACACATCATGGTATCCAATACCCATGTTCGTCAGATGTCTTTCCAAGACGGCCTGAGATAATGTCTTAGTCAGCGGGTCAGAGACATTGTCTTCTGAGTCTGCTCTTTGCAACGAAACATATCATTTATCAACCATCTCTCTAACGATATGGTACTTTCTCTCTATATGCTTTGTGTTGTGGTGAGCCCTAGGCTCCTTGGCTTGGGCGACAAATCCATCATTATCATAGAATAGTGATATAGGCAGCTCCGCATTAGGCACCACTTGAAGTTCCTGCACAAACTTCTGCATTCAAAATGCTTCTTTGCTATCCTCTGAGGGAGCTTCGTACTCTGCTTGGCAGGTGGAATCTGCAGTAGCAGTTTGCTTGGAGCTTCTCCAAGATACTGCTCCTCCAGTGAGAGTAAACAAATACCCAGATGTCGACTTAGAGTCGTCATTATCTCCTTGAAATCCAGAATCAATGAAATCAATCACCTTCAGTTCTCCACCACCGTAAGTAAGAACCATATCTCTAGTTCTTCTCAAGTACTTAAGAATGTTTTTAATGGCAGTCCAGTGTTCCCTTGCTGGGTTTGCTTGAAATCGGCTTACCATACTCACAGCGTAGGCTAAGTCTGGTCTCATACACAACATAGCGTACATGAGGCTACCCAATGCCGAAGCATATGGTACCTTACTCATCTCTCTCTTGTCTTCCTCACTTTGAGGACACATTTTCGTGGTGAGATGAATTTCATGTCGCATGGGAAGGAAACCTCTTTCAGATTCATCCATCTTGAATCTTCTCAGGATTTTATCTATATAGAGGGCTTGGGAAAGTCCTATCATTCTTCGTGGTCTATCTCTGTAAATACGTATCCCTAGAATATAGGAACATGCTCCCAAGTCTTTCATGGAGAACGTTTTAGAAAGCCAAGCTTTCATAGTGCTGAGCATTGCTACGTTATTTCCTATAAGTAGAATATCATCTACATATAGTACTAAGAACGCAATGTTGCTCCCACTGACCCTTTTGTAAACACATGGTTCCTTCTCATTTCGCACGAAGTCAAAGTCCTCTGACTGCTTCATCAAATCGAAGGGGTCGTCCTCACGGCTATCAGGTGCGTCATGGATACCCAGTTCCTTGTGATGTGTATAGCCATACCTCTTAGGTAAGTGAGACACCTTATTTAACCTTCGAAGTGGAGGTTGTGTTACAATAGGTTTGGTTCCTGATCCCTGATCAGATGTCTCCTTAGGACTTTCATTATGCTCTTCCAAAGAGATATTTCTACTCAAGCCATCTTCCTAAATGAATTCATCCTCAAGGAAGTGCGCTTGTAATGCCACAACGACCCTATGGTCTTCTACCATGTAGAATAGATAACCCATCGAGTCCTATGGGTATCCAATGAAACGTCCTTTTATGGACCTCGCTTCCAGTTTGTCCACCTTAGCCTTCTTGACATAGGTTGGACATCCCCAAATCCTTATGTGATTAAGGCTTGGTTTCTTACCCTTCCACATTTCATGCGGAGTGATAGGAACGAATTTGGAAGGACATCTATTAAGGATATAGGCAGCGGTTAGTAAGGGATACCCCCACAGGTAAATTGGTAAATCAGTGTAATCTAACATGGAGCGAACCATGTCCAACAAAGTCCAATTTCTCCTTTCTGAAACACCATTTAACTATGGGGTTCCTGGCGGCGTGAATTGTGAAACTATTCCATGTTCCTTAAGGAACTCATCAAACTCTGTGATCATATATTCGCCACCTCGGTCCGACTGAAGTGCTTTGATATGACATCCAGTCTGTTTTTCAACTAGGGCCTTAAATTCTTTGAATTTATTAAAGGCTTCGGATTTATGTTTCATTAAGTACACAATCCCATACCTAGTATGATCATCTGTGAACATTATGAAATATTGATATCCGTCTCTAGATACTTCTAAAGCACCACAAACGTCAGTATGTACTAATCCAAGTTTATCGGCAGCCCCTTCAAAAGTCCCTGTGAAGGGGGACTTAGTCATTTTGCCTCTAAGGCAAGATTCACAAGTTGGGGTTCTACACCCAATGGACTTAAAAGTCCATCTTTCTCCATTTTCTGAACCTTGGTCTGACCAACATGACCAAGTCTAAGGTTCCATTTAAGAGCTTGATTAGTATCTTGCCTACCACGTTTCCTAGTTATAGTGTTCACCGCTGTTTTATTTTGCATGTTCAGATGATATAAACCATTCAACAATGTAGCTGTGCCAACCAATTTATTTCGAAAATAAATTTTACAACTACCATTGCCAATGAAGAAACAAAATCCTTTCCAGTCCAAGACTGGAATAGATACAATGTTTTTATGCCCCTTGGGAAAAACAATTACTTCATCTAATATCAAAATAAAAGTGGATTCTAAACCCAGTAGGATTGATCCAATATCGGTTGCCTCGATACTTTGTCCGCTTCCGACAGTGATCATTATTTTCCCAACTTCAAGTTTCCTACTTCGTTCCAGATCCTGATTCATACTATAAATATGAGAAGTGGCACCTGAATCAAAAATCCATGAAGCAGAATATACAGTAGCGGAACAATTAGTTTCAAAAACAAAAGTTCCGTACCTGATGCACAATTAATCTTAGGACAAGTCCTTCGCCAGTGTCCCAGCTCACTGCATTCAAGGCATTTGTCCGTAGGTTTTGGACCGCATACCTTTTGAACCTTTCGGGCCTTGCCCTTTTCTTTCTGCACCCCTTTCTTAGGTTTGTACTGCTCGTAGATCTTTTTCTTCTTGTTCTTGGACCTCTGAGGCCCAGAAGAAATCACAAGAGCAGCCTCTCTTGGTTTAGTCTTCATGTTAGACTACGCCGTCACTAGTTTATTCATTAGCCCAGCTAATGTGCATGAAATTTCATTATAGTTGAAATTCATTACAAACTGCGTGAAAGAGTCAGGAAGAGATTGAAGGATGAGATCAATTTGCAGGAATAAATCCATATTAAAGTTGAGCACCTCGAGCCTCTCAATCATAGAGATCATCTTGAGGACGTGGTCTCCCACTTTCTCTCCTTCTTTCATCCTAGCACTGAACAACTGCTTTGATATATCATATCTAGCAGTCCTACTGTGCTCTCCATAAATTTCGGTCAAGTGTGCGAGAATCAGCCTAGCAGAAGTCATTTTCTCATGCGCTCTTTGCAGCTCATTTGTCATTGAGCCCATCATAAAGCCACAGACTAGCACGTCATCCTTGGCCCATTTATCATGGACGTCAATATCTTCCTGATTACCCCTGGTTCGGATTGGAGTCGGTGGAATGTACGCCTCCAAGACGTATCCCAGAGACTCCATACTAAGTACAATCATCAGATTCCGCAACCAGTCAACAAAGTTGGGTCCAGTTAGGAGATTCTTTTCAAGTAGTATTGCAAGTGGGTTTTTAGCCATTTTTAGAGAGATTCAGTTTTGTTTTCTGCAAAGATTTAGACAAGATTAAATTAGTGACTTGTTTAATTATGACCGAGTATAGAATTTAAGGGCTTGTATGATTCTTGTCTCGGCTCCCACTAATTTTATCGGAATTATACACTCCCCTGTTATAATCCGGAAATCATGATTAAAAAAAACTTCTTAGTGGTGATCAATTTCTTTACAAATTTTAACAGACGCAACCTATCAGGTTTCTTGCCAATTAATTTCTGTAAAGTGGTGTCTAACACCTGTAATGCATGGTTGTAATTCAGTCATTATCATTCAGTAATTATCATTCAGCAATTGTCACTCAGTAAATTTCACTCATTAACGATCATTCATCATTCATTTCATTCATTGTATTCACCGTTCGGAGTATATTAGTATCACGTATCAGTTTCATTCATTATTCAACCCGGTTGGATAGTCGGGCCGAGCGTATCATCATTGTCATCTTCATAGTGTGCTGTGTGTGAGTAGTAGCGCACGCTACGTACTCTCTTTAGCGTGCGCTAATTGAGGACGGGCAGCGCACGCTACCTCTCAACATTAGCGCACGCTAATGTTGTTCAGGCTGATAGTCCAGAAGGCACTGGACTGCAGGTGAGTTATAAGTAGCGCACGCTACGAATGGTAAGTAGCGCGCGCTAGTGGTTTGTAGTAGCGCATGTTATACTTTTGGCGTAGCGCGCTAGGGTCGGACAGGCAGGGTCCAGTGGGTACTGGACTGAATTGGATTAATTCATCGCGCACGATATGAGTGGTTTTAGCGTACGTGAATGGTGTACTAGCACACGCTAAATATTGATTGTAGCGCACGCTACTGAGAGCGGATCAGAGGACAGAAAGTATGGACTTCAGTTACAGGGCATCAGATTTTTAAGTTAGCACATGCTAACATATTGGGGTTAGCGCACGCTAAATGTACAGCCGTAGCGCACGCTACAAAAGGTACGTAGCGCATGCTACCATTTTCGGACAGTGGGTACTGGACTACCCAAAACACCCGTTAGCGCACGCTAAGAACTGGCTCTAGCGCGCTAAACTGGGATTGCTATAAATAGGACAGTTCAGCCCTTTCTTGGTCATTTTCATTTCTCACTTCATTTTTGGGCGATTCCGGGCGATTTTGGACGATTTGGAGAGTGTTCTTCGAGCTACTAATACCTATCATCATCTTCAAGCTGTTGAGTTGGATTAATCATCATTTCATCATCTCCAATACATCAAATCAAGGTAATAATCTCTTGGATTTAGTATTTCGGATTTTTGGGTTTTTCCTTCCGATTTCTTCGCGTAAGCTTGGATTGTTATTGCAATATGTTAGATATGAATTATCTACCTTGGATAAATGTATTCCTACGGATTTAATGGCATATATTTCGGATTTCATGTATTGTTGGGGTTTGATTCAAGAACACATTAGAGTTGACTTTGATATTTTTTGGGGTTTTCGATTAGATGTTGTCGTTAACTCGAGTTGTGGATTCCTACAGGATTATTGATGTCATTGAAGGCATTTTGTTGGTTTGAAACACTCATTTTGGAGTTGGTTTCGATATATTCGGGCTTGGATATTATCCAAGGATTTATGTTTGTTAAGTATTCGTTAGAATGCCTCAATGAGTTTGGATATTGTTGTATCAACACTTGAGTTGGTTATAATCGTGTTTGACACGTATATTGGGAGTTTGTTGGTGATTGTCATTCAAGGTTGTTCGAGTGACCGACATCCCTTTTAGGACGTTGTTCGAGGAAGGACATTCTTCACCGATGTTGAGTAAGTTAATTCTTACTCGGTTAAAAGGATATTCACCCCTTACATTGTTGTTCATTTATAAATGTAATTCACTCATAATATATCATTCATGTCGAGACTTGTATTTATCAACCCATCATGTAACTCACGAGGAACGACGGTTCCAAAACCATTTCATTGAATCTATCATTCATTGCATCATTATTTCATCTCAGTGAGTCGTTCTTGATTCTTATAGGATTTTATTCATTACTCCTCACCTTGGTCATTTTTGTTCTGGTGATCTTCCAGAATTATGTTCCATGGCCGGTTGGCGCATGCGTGGAATTTTAGTCGGGCACACTATAGTCATGTGTATATGCGGGACTCCGGACACATTGGACTGTGCGCATGGTAATGTGTATACGCGGGGCTCCAGACACATTGAACCGTGAGACTAATTAGGCCAATAGCGGGTGTATATGCGGGACTCCGGACACTCGGCTATTTGTGCTTTTACTCATTTCATTCGAGCGTACATTGATGCTCATCACTCAAATTAATTCATTAATTTATTTATGTGATTGATGTATATTGTTCAACTCTTGAGGATTGTTGTTCTATGTAACTGACCCCGTTGGGGGATGTTGTTTTCAGGTCATGGCAAGGCTAAGGCACCGGAAGAGAACGTTGACAGCGAGGAGTCCAGTGATACTAGTAGGGGCCCCCAGTCCTTTCAGTCTTCATGTTGTCTTCATTTGTATTCCGCTGCAGACTTCCATTTTAAATACTTATTTCAACTGGTGTTGTATATTTTATCTTCATATAAAATATACATGTATTCTGTTTTATCCTGGGTGTGTTGTACTTGAAACTCCTCATCGGAGTAATTATTGGTATACTGTGGTTCGGTACTACAATTATATCACTTAATTCATAAATTTTCATTCGCCTAGTGGGTCCTAATTGGGGGTCCACGGTACTGTAATAATCGCCTAGTTTTGGGTCTTATAGAGTTGGTATCGAAGCGTGGTTTTGAATACTACCTTCCGAGTCATGTCTCACTGAAATCATCGTACATCAGGCTAGTATCATTGGACTTTCGCGTCACATGTGACTCGTGCAAGAGCCGAGCCCCTCAGACTAAAGAATAGTAAGATTTCCTCAATTATCATTTTCATTTGTGATCATGTCGATCATGTTAACTCATTAATCACTCAGTTCATTTCATTGTTCAGTTGTTGATCTTGAGGATCATATAATTAATCTTGTTAACTTGTTCAAGATAATCATTTCAAGAATTTCATCATATAATCACGTCACTTCTGTTGAGCATTCATGTAATCATTGTGTTTGAGCGCGTATGCTCATTTTCATCATTTCATAACGTGATCATAATGTGATATTCATGCGAGATATATAATTATCATATGAATTTCCACTTCAGTATGGAAAGAGCTGGCAGAGGACGCGGGGGAAGAGGCCGTGGTGCGGGCCAAAACCCGAGAGCTCGTGTGAATACACGCGCTAATGCAAGGAATAACGCTAATTCATCGAGCAGTGACGCTGCCACTCATTCACCTGGACGTAATTATTCACTATCAGGGAGTCGTACCCGGGACACAGCTCAGTCAGAAGGTGTTCGGGTTGATCCACTCACTTTTATGCAGGGCATGATGGCCCAAATGACTCAAATGGCACAACTAATGGAGACGATGCATAACTCAACTACTCAAAATCAACAGGCTCCTCCACCGCCACCTCATAGGCAAGAGAGGGGTGTGAGCAGTATCATTAATGACATCTCTCGCCAGAGACCACCTACTTTCGAGGGCTCATCTGAGCCGGCGGATATCATTCACTGGCTCGAGCATTTCGAGAAACTGTTTGCTATGGTGGACTGTCCTGAGGGACACAAAGTTTCAGTTGCGGCTTACTATCTTGGTAAGGGCACACATTCATGGTGCTTAACGTTGAAGCCCACCAATGGATCTTGTACATGGGATCAATTCAGGACTCTCATGATGGAGAGGTATTATCCGGCCCCACTCAAGGAGGCCAAGTTGTCAGAATTACTCACTCCCGACCTCTCAGCGGACGATGATGTTCTCGCCATCGCCGAGAAATTTCAGGAGCTACTTCCTTTCGCCTCGTCCATTATTCACTCTGAGGCGGACAAGATCAAGTATTTCAGCAAGAGGTTGAGGCCTCGTATGAGGATGTAGTTGCTTAATCACAATTACACCACTCTAGCCGAATTCATTGAGAAAGATCTTACTTATGAGCTTACTGCTAAAGAGATTGCTAAGAATCAAACTCCATCATCTGGAAAGAAGTCAAAGAATCGTAATCAGCCTGAAGGCAGTCAGGCAACTATCAAGAATCCTCGAGCGGGCTCTACTTTCACTCAGCGACCTCCTATGGCGCCCAGACACGCGGAATCTCAGTCACGAGCGGCCAGTTCGGCCATTACCTGTTTCAACTTTGGAGAACAGGGTCATTATAGCAGGAAGTGTTTGAGGCAAACCGTCACGTGCAATAACTGTGGAATGGCGGGGCATAGGGCCCGTTTCTGCCGAAAGGACTCCAAACCTCCTCCGGCGTCATCTCAGGCCCCGAAACAGTCAGCGGTTCCGAATCAGGCTACTCAGTCTGCGTCGTTTAAGACGACGGGAGCTAAAAAAGACGGAGCCCAAAGCTATCAGACGGGAGCATCCGGTTCCGAGGTTGGCAAGCCCCGAATTTATGAGATGAAGAGAGCTGATGATCCAGAAGCCAGAATGATCTCAGGTACACTCAAAATTCTATCTCAACCTGTGTGTACCCTTTTTGATACTGGTGCATCGCATTCATTCATTTCCGAGTCATGTTTGAGTAGACCACGTCTGGGTAGTGCTACTAGTTGTGAGCCTTATGTCATTGGTCTACCTGATGGTAGAAGAATTATCAAGAATCGTGAGATTAAGGATTGTCCTATTCAGTTTCATGGCCGTGATTGGTTCGCAAACCTAATCGTGGTAGATTTACCGAGAGACGACATCATCTTGGGTATTGATTGGATGGATTGTCACGATGCCATCATTAGTGTCCGTAAGCGTATGGTCACTATCATTTCAGACGAAGGAGTCGAATGTGTATTTCAGGGAGGTAATCCCAGCTGTTCTGGGAGAGTCACCAACTTGATGAAAGCAGTGAGATTACTCAATCAGGGGTGTGTCGGTTATTGGTGCTACATGACCAAGACCGAGAAACCATCAGTAATGTTGACGGATATTCCTATAGTGAGAGAATATGCCGATGTATTTCCAGATGAGTTACCTGGTTTGCCTCCACAGAGAGATGTGGAATTTGCGATTGAGTTGGAGCCCGGTACGTCCCCAATATCGAAGGCACCGTACCGGATGTCCCCGACCGAAATGCAGAAGTTGAAGGATCAATTAGAGGATTTGACCGAGAAGGGTTATATCCGATCGAGTGCGTCCCCGTGGGGAGCACCAATGTTATTTGTCAAGAAGAAGGATGGTTCGTTCCGCTTGTGTATTGATTATCGGGAATTAAATCGGGTGACGATAAAGAATAAGTATCCTCTACCCCATATCGATGATCTTTTGGATCAACTTTAGGGAGCTTCAGTAGTTTTCAAGATCAACTTAAGATCTGGATATCATCAGTTGCGAATTCGAGAGTAGGATATCGCAAGGACGGCGTTCCGAACACGCTATGGTCATTATGAGTTTGTGGTAATGCCGTTTAGTTTAACTAATGCACCTGCTGTATTCATGGAATTAATAAATTGGGTTTTCATCGACTATTTAAATTAGTTTGTGGTGTCTTTATTGATGACATTCTAATTTATTCTCGTGACCGGGAGGAACACGAGTTTCACCTTCATCAGGTGCTCGCGTTTTGAGACGAGAGCAACTTTATGGAAAGTTTTCCAAATGTGAGTTCTGGATGTCCGAGGTGACGTTTATCGGACATGTAATTTCATCGTACGGAGTTCGTGTTGACCCTCATAAGACGGAGGCTATCCGAGATTGGCAACCTCTGAAGAATGTTAAGGAAATTCGAAGCTTTCTCGGATTAGCTGGATATTACCGGCGATTTGTGGAGGGATTTTATAAGATTGCTCAACCCATGATAAACCTTTTAAGAATGGATAAGAAATACACGTGGTCTGATGCGTGTCAGCAGAGTTTTGAGGAACTCAAGAGCCGATTAATTTCAGCACCTGTCCATTCTTTACCGCAAGGGACGGAAGGATTTGTGGTTTATAGTGATGCGCCCGGACAGGGTCTCGGATGTGTACTAATGCAGAACGGGAAAGTTATTGCTTATGCTTCACGGCAATTGAGACCTTATGAGGTTAATTATCCGACCCATGACTTGGAGCTAGCAGCCGTGGTGTTCGCACTGAAGATTTGGCATCATTATGTTTATGGCATTACCTGTCAGATATTCACCGATCATAAGAGATTGAAATACATATTTACTCAGAAGGAGTTGAATATGCGTCAGAGACGGTGGTTGGAACTAATCAAAGATTATGATATTGAGATACTATACCACCCGGGCAAGGCGAACGTTGTTGCCGATGCCTTGAGTCGTAAGTCCGTTCAGGAGCAGATGCTTGCTTGATTAACAGTTCAGAAGGAACTTCAGTAGGAATTTCTGAGACCCGAGATCGAGGTCTGGTTATAGCTAGTAGAAGGGCAACTTTGTACGTTAGAGATTTCCTCGCCACTTGAGGAGATGATCAGGGAGAATCAGGGTTCGGACCCATTTTTGTTACGCATTCGAGATGATGTGATTCAGGGGAAAGCCCCGGGATTTGTGGTCCACAAAGATGGACTTTTGCGATTTAAGAATCGGTTATGCGTACCGGCGAACGACGATTTGAAAAACTCGATTTTGATAGAAGCTCATGCTACCCCTTATTCCATTCATCCGGGGTCTAGCAAGATGTACAAAGACTTGAAACAAAATTACTGGTGGAGTAATATGAAGCGAGAAGTCGCAGAATTTGTTTCGAGATGTTTAACCTGTCAGCAAGTCAAGATAGAACATCAGCGACCGGCGGGTATGCTGAAAACTCTACCTATTACTGAGTGGAAGTGGCAAGATATTTCAATGGACTTCATCACGAGTTTGCCGACGAGTCGTCGTGGCATGAATATAATTTGGGTAATTGTAGATCGTTTAACTAAGTCAGCCCATTTCCTTGAGATTAAGGATACGTGCGGTCCCGAGAGACTTTCCCAGTTGTTCATCAAAGAGATAGTGAGACTGCACGGTACTCCTAAAAGTATCGTTTCCGATCGTGACGGACGATTCGTGTCTCATTTTTGGAAATCAGTTCATCGTGCTATGGGAACTCAGCTTAATCTCAGTACAGCTTTTCATCCTCAGTCTGACGGACAATCAGAGAGGACAATTCAGACTTTGGAGGACATGTTGAGGGCATGTGTTCTCGATTGGAAAGATGATTGGGAAGCCCAACTACCGTTGATTGAATTCACGTATAATAATAGTTGGCATGCTTCGATCAAGATGGCACCTTACGAGGCCTTGTACGGTCGTCGTTGTCGATCTCCTTTGTGTTGGGATGACTTATCAGAATCAATCGGCACCGAGCCCGATATGCTTATAGCCACCCGTGAGAAGGTAGCTTTGATCAAGAGTCGTTCATTGACCGCTCAGAGTCGACAGAAATCTTATGCAGATAACTGTCGTCGGCCATTAGAGTTCGAGACAGGTGACCATGTTTTGGACAAGGTATCCTCGAGTCGAGGTATCTTCCTTTTTGGGAAGAAGGGAAAGTTGAGTCCGAGGTTCATTGGACCATTTAAGGTCTTGGATCGAGTAGGCGAGCTGGATTACCGATTGGCCTTACCTCCGGCGTTGAGCCGAATTCATAATGTGTTTCACGTATCTCAGTTATGGAAGTATGTTGCCGACCCGAGTCACATACTTCAGTTCGATGAAATCGAGATCATTGATGATCATTCATATGAGAAGCGTCCTATACGAGTCTTAGAGTGGCGAATCAAACAGTTGAGGAACAAGACGATTCCTTTGGTTAAAATTCAGTGGTCTAGACACGGAGTCGAAGAGGCTACTTGGGAAACCGAGGATAGTATGCGGGAGAGTTATCCCGAGTTTTTTGACCCTTAGTTTCGGGGACGAAACTCTTTTAAGGGGGGTGTATGTAATACCCGGTTGTAATTCAGTCATTATCATTCAGTAATTATCATTCAGTAATTATCATTCAGTAATTGTCACTCAGTAAATTTCACTCATTAACGATCATTCATCATTCATTTCATTCCTTGTATTCACCGTTCGGAGTATATTGGTATTATGTATCAGTTTCATTCATCATTCAACCCGATTGGATAGTCGGTCCGAGCGTATCATCATTGTCATCTTCATAGTGTGCTGTGTGTGAGAAGTAGCACACGTTACATACTCTCTTTAGCGTGCACTAATTGAATACGGGTAGCGCATGCTACCTCTCAACATTAGCGCACGCTAATGTTGTTCAGGCTGACAGTCCAGAAGGCACTGGACTGCAGGTGAGTTATAAGTAGCGCACGCTACGAATGGTAAGTAACGCGCGCTAGTGGTTTGTAGTAGCACACGTTATACTTTTGGTGTAGCGCGCCGTCCCGATCAAATCCGAAGAATCATCCCAGCACAGGGGTGATCGGCATCTTCTCCCGTACAGAGCTTCAAATGGTCCCATCTTAATAGAAGCATGCCAACTATTATTGTAGGTGAATTCAATCAACGGCAAATGAACTTCCCAATCAGTTGACCAATCCAAAGCACAAGCTCTAAGCATGTCTTCTACTGTTTGTATAGTCCTTTCGGACTGACCGTCCGTCTGAGGATGATAAGCCGTGCTAAAGTTTAGTTCGGTCCCCAAAGCCCTGTGAACTGCCTTCCAGAAGTGCGACACGAAATGACCATCTCGATCTGAAATAATGGTCTTCAGTGTCCCATGTAATTTTACTATTTCTGCAATAAATACTCGCGCCAATCTCTCGGGTCCCCAAGTATCTTTAATTCCTAGTAAATGAGCCGACTTGGTTAGTCGACCAACTACAACCCAAATCATGTTCATTCCCGTCTTGGTTCTTGGCATAGTGGTGATGAAATCCATCGAGATATCCTCCCACTTCCACTCAGGGATCGGAAGCGGATTTAACATTCCGACAGGTCGCTGATGTTCAATCTTAACCTGCTGACAAGTCAAACACTTTGAAACGTATTCTGCTACGTCCTTCTTCATATTCCCCCACCAGAAGTTTTTTTTAGATCCTTATACATCTTACTGCTGCCCGGGTGAATAGAATAAGGTGCGCTATGAGCTTCCTTCAGAATTGTCCGTCTCAAATCATCAGCATCGGGAACGCAAAGTCGACTCTGAAATCTCAGAACTCCCCTGTATCACGAATCCTGGGGCCTTTCCTTTCTTTACTTCGTCACATAACCGAAGGATCAGAGAATCGTTCAACTGCTTAGATTTGATTTCCTCGACTAGTGATGAAGTCAGTTCCATCACATATAGCTGCCCTTGGATTTCTGGTGCCCATACTTCAATCCCTTCGCGGATCAGTTCCCGTTGAATGCTGGTTTGGGATGTAAGTGCTTCCAACACTCGAAGAGAAACAGGTTTACGGCTCAATGCATCGACTACTACGTTTGCTTTACCCGGATGATAAAGGATTTCCAAGTCATAATCCTTGATCAATTCCATCCACCTTCTCTACCTCATGTTTAAATCTTTCTGACAAAAGATTTACTTGAGACTCTTATGATCTGTAAAGATCTGACAATGAGTGCCATATAAATAATGTCGCCAAATTTTCAAGGCAAAGACCACAGCTGCTAGCTCCAGATCATGAGTCGGGTAATTAACCTCGTACGGTTTCAACTGCCGAGAAGCATAGGCAATCACCTTATCCTTTTGCATCAACACACCTCCCAGACCCTGATTTGAAGCGTCGCTGTATACCATGAATCCATTAGTTCCCTCTGGTAACGCTAATATAGGTGCTGTCGTCAGTCTCCTCTTAAGTTCATCAAAACCAGCCTGGCATTTCTCATTCCACGTGAACTTTTGAGTTTTCTGTAATAGCTGAGTGAGCGGATGAGCAATTTTGGAAAATCCTTCTACAAAACGGCGATAATATCCAGCAAGTCCTAAGAAGCTTCGGACTTCTTTCACGTTACTAGGAGCTTCCCATTCTAAGATTGCTTCGACTTTCTTCGGGTCCACATGAACTCCGTCAGCTGATTTCACATGCCCCATGAAAGTTACTTCCTTAAGCCAGAACTTGCATTTGGTAAGCTTTGCATACAGCTGTTCCTTCCTCAAGATGCTCAAAACTACACGCAAATGTTCAGCGTGCTCCTCTGTGTCCTTCGAATATATCAAGATGTCATCTATGAAGACGAACACAAATTTATCCAAGTATTCTAAGAATACCCGATTCATCAATTTCATGAATACCGCAGGAGCATTGGTAAGTCCGTACCGGGACCTGAAAGCAGACTTTGGTATATCCGATTCTTTAATTCTCAACTGATGGTATCCTGGTCGCAAGTCGATCTTCAAGAATACCCTTGGCCCTTGAAGTTGATCAAACAAGTCGTCGATCCGAGGTATAGGATACTTATTCTTGATTGTCACTTTGTTGAGGTCCCTATAATCAATACATAATCGGAGGGATCCGTCTTTATTCCGGACAAAGAGAACGGGCGCTCCCCAAGGAGAAACGCTAGGTTGAATATAACCCTTCTGTAATAATTCCTCTAGTTGCTTCTTTAGCTCATACATCTCGGTTGGCGCCATGCAGTATGGTGCTCTGGAAATAGGAGCGGCTCCAGGCTCTAATTCGATAGTGAACTCCACCACTCTCTGCGGAGGTAACCCAGGTAGTTCGTCATGAAATACATCTGAGAATTCATTCGCAATTGGAATAGATGAGAGCTCTACTCCTTCCTCTTTCCTCATGGCATAGCACCAAAGTCCATGACATCCCTGCTTCAGTAATTTCACGGCTTTCATTGCTTTGATCAATTTTCCCGAGCTTCCAGGTCTCCATCCTCAGAATAAGTGTTCAGATCCATCACCAGCAATGATACAAATGACTCTTTTTCGGTAATTCAGAATAGCTCCATAATGGTTGAGCCAATCGTCTCCGAGAATTAAGTCGTCACCATGTATGTCAACTACAATAAGATTTGATGGCCAATCTCTCCCTCCTATAGACACTGGAAAATTTCTAGCTTCTAGGGTTCCCACAATTTTCTCTCCGCTCGGTAATCCCACAACATAAGGTTCACAATCATACAAGCACGAGATTTTCAAACGATTAACACAGTTCAAAGATATAAAAGAATGCGTAGCTCCTTAATCGAATAAGACACTAACTGGTTGCAAAAGAATCTGAATCATACCTGATGCAACAGCTGTGTTCTGATCGTCTGACTTCTTCATCTCGTAAATACGCGGAGGAACGGACCCAGCGCTGGATGCCTCTCTTTTCTCAACATTCTGCTGCTGGAAACCGCTTTGCTGCGTCTGGTTTACACTAGTGTCCTTCGGAACTGGTACAGGAGTGCGAGTACCAAAAGATCGAGTCACATTTCCACAAAATGTTGAGCGATGCCCTTCCTGTCCACACTAAATAAAGTCACAAGCAGCGAAAGCCACGTCGAACATGCCCCGCTTTGCCACGCTTATAACATTTCTTCCCCGCCTCAAACGGTTGGTGCCGCTGGAACTTCTTTCCACCTCGAGAAGGATGCGGAGGCCTCTGGATGAATGAAAAGAGGACTGGCCTGCGAGGCCCACTACTCTTATTCTCCGTGAAGTTGCCAGACACCTTCTGTTTCTTTGCTTTCGTTGACTTTTCTACCGCCGCCTCTTTCATATCATAGGCCAGTGCTTTGTCCTGATACTGTCGCAAGGTGGTACATTCAAATCCGGACATATACTGCTGAATTTCCGGCTTCATTCGCATGTCAAAATGAAAAATCCTCTCTGCCTCGGTCCTGACCAAGTGGCACACATAAGTCAACTGGTGATTAAAAGTCTTAATCACGTCTGTCACAGATGCTTCTGAATTTTGTGGTGAGAAAAACTCCCGGACTTGGGCCTCTCTAACTGGGCGAGGACAATACTATGCTTCCATCATTAATTTGAACTCCGTCCAGTCGACGTTATGCTCCTCAAGTCGAATGGCCTCCCACCAGTCGAAAGCCTCCCCCGTCAGAAGATACTGGGCGACCGGAACCTTTCTGTCGTTGGGACAGTTAATCCCTGCAAAGATCTTCTCTAACTCCTTCAGCTAGTGATCCCAAGAAAGCGTCTCAGCAGAACCGTCAAATTTCAGAGGGTGAAATTTGACCACCTCAGTAAGCCATTTGTCTCCCCGATTATCCACGTTATGCTGCTGTCCCATCGCCGTATGCATGCGATCAACCACTTGAGCAAACTGGTTTATCTGAGCAACCACCTGCCGAAGCACTCCCAACACATTAGGATCTGCATTATTATTTGCGGATCCCTGCTGTCCTCCGGAATGGGAATCGGTTCGACTAGGAGATATCTCCGGGGTAGACGCCGAATCCTCCTGTCTCATTTTTCCACGTCCGCGTCCACGACCACGTCCGCGTCCACGACCTCCTCTTAACATACTGTAAACACAAATACTCAATATCCACGGCAAACTTTCTAAAAGAAAGTCCATCAATGTTCACAAAACATGAATTAAATAAAACGGTAGTATTTGAGATTAGGAAACTTACAACCACGGTCCACACGACGATGCTGGCTCAGCAGTGATGTTACAAACGACCAATAATCAAATAACATAAACAGACCCAACTAACCCGACTGCCAAGATATCCATGAATCTTAGCTCCGATACCATATTCGTGTAACACCCCGAGATATTCAGAATAATTACAGCGTCGTAAACCCTTCTAGTAAGGATTTACAAGGCTAAATAAAAGAAATGCAAATATAATTCAACCTTTCAACTGAAGTTCAAAATACAGAACTGGTTCAACTGATCCAAAGAGTTAACTTATACAACCATATGGAAAATGACATTATTAAAACACACGTACTCGAGTACTAAAGTGAACTAAGAAGACAAATCATGATAACAATAAACATCAACCACATCACTGAGCCATTTCATCGTCCTGTCGGTACTGTGGTTGCTTCCCCGCTCCTCGGCTACCTGAACATCAAAACAATGTCCACCCCCGAAGGGGTTAGCAAAACAATGCTAGTACAAATATCATAATACATAAATCATCAGTGCATCATAAAACATGCAAAACGGACTTCCATAATCGGAATCCAACGATGTGAATCCTCACAATTCCATCATCACAATACAGGTTAATCCAGCGATCCAGCGCCCTTGGTATAGATCCCCATGATGATCCCGTCGGACCAACGCATGGTGGAAAACCCGTCCAGCGATCCAGTGCCCTCAGCATAGATCCCCATGATGATCCCGTCGGACCAACGCCTGGTGGACATTCGATCCAGCGCCCTCAGCATAGATCCTCATGACCCCCTCGGATCATTTATACCATAAACCGATCAATTATGCATACATATATGCATTTCAATATGTTAATCAATACGAACAATTAACAACGAATACCACGAGAAATTAAACAAATAAATCTCATATTCGACAACATGAACAAAACCATATGCATGATCAAAGTTCCAATACACATCAAACTCAACATATGATACTTGCCTCGAAAATAGCAAGAATGAAATACTCCAACAAATGACACATGTCCGTATGCCACCGCCCCTCGATCGTCCCCTATGCAAGGCTCGAACCTAAGAAATAATAAAGAATTCCTCTCAAGTCGTACGAATGTCTCACAATCCGGTTTACGGCCGCAAGCTCTAAAAAAAAATGAATTTTGCCTGAACTACTTAGCGCGCGCTACGTATTCTACGTAACGTGCGCTAAGCCTGCCCGTTAACGTACGCAAATGACCAAGTTTAGTGTGCGCTAGCTGTGTACTGACAGTCCTCTCTGAACAGCCGACTGCCCTGCCTGATGACATAACGTACGTTACGTACCCAACGTAGCGTATGTTACTCATTCCCGATAGCGTATGTTAATATATACATCTTAGCGTGCGCTAACCGTGCATGGCAGTCACTACTGGGTAAAAACTTGAGCTAAAGGTGATGAAAACTCAAGAAATCCTCAGTGTTAATGCATGCCAACTCCGTGCATATCATGCTCATACGGTTTATGAAAGATCTTTATGGATTAAATGACTACGAGACACAAGGATACGCATCATCATTTCTACACCATAATTCATCTTGATCTTCAAGAAAATATCCTAAGTTCAATTCATTCCAAGTCCCGAAACATATGATTCCTTACGTAAAACATAAGAACTAGGTAATCTCCATATACTGGTCATAATCGGTTTTGAAGATACATGAATATGCTTAGGAGTCCAAATACTAAAAAGGTTCAATGGATTATACGATGAATAAGTGCCGAAATGTCAAAAATATCCTTCTAACACATGATGTTCGACTACTAACGAATTTAACTGACTAGATAATCAAGATTAAAACGTCCTTCAGAATATTATTAATATTGGTTAAGAATCACCTACCTCAAAGTAGTGAAGAACACGAAGGAACTAGAAGAAATCCAACACCGAGAGCTTGAACAACAATCTCCAATGATCTACAATCTTCGACTCAAGCTAGGATGCTGATATGAAGGGTTTAGGATGAAGAGAGTAATTCTCTAAGTCCAATGATTCGGATGTGGGAAGTGAAAAGACTGAAAATACGAAAAGGGATGCTGTCCTGTTTATAAAAAGTGGTTATTAGCGCGCGCTAGTCCATATTCATAGCGTGCGCTAACGGCTTACTGACTTCACTGTACTCAGCATTTAGCGTGCGCTATCCTCACATCAGTAGCGTGCGCTACCGCGTTGACTTGGCTTTTTCCCGAAAGCCGTCCAGGTTCATCCCGACATAATCCGACCGAGATCCACATCCGATCTCACCTACCACCCTGTCTCAATCATGCTGACTACGTGTAGCGCGCGCTAAGTTTCATACATAGCGTGCGCTACGGCTCCAAATTAGCGTACGCTACATATAGCGATAGCGTGCGCTACATGCGCAGAATCACAAATTAGATCACATTCATGAAATCATGCGCTCAACAACACCGGATCATGAAATACGGAGAATAATAATCAGATCAAAATGCAACATTTAAAATATCACAAGGTTTAATTACCTATCATAAATCTCAGGTATTACATCCTTCCTCCCTAAAAAGAAGTTTCGTCCCGAAACTTAAGATGAAAACAACTCTAGATATCTAGTATTCATACTGTCCTCCATTTCCCAAGTGGCCTCTTCAACTCCGTGTCATGACCATTGTACTTTAACCAAGTGTATTGGTTTATTCCTCAATTGTTTGATGCGACTCTCAAGTATCTTGATTGGTCTCTCTTCAAAGGTGCCGTCATTTGCTATCTCGATCTCATCGAACTCAATGATATGACTGGGGTCCGGTACATACCGCCGCAGTTGGGATACGTGAAACACATTCTGAACGTGACTCAGCGATGGCGGTAAGGCCAACCTGTATGCTAAATCCCCAACCCTCTCGAGGATCTCAAATGGCCCGATATATCTCGGACTTAGCTTACCTTTCCTCCCAAAACGGAAAATCCCTCGTGTAGGAGACACCTTCAATAGTACATGGTCCCCAACGTCGAACTCTAGAGGGCAACGCCGCACATCTGCATAAGACTTCTGTCGACTCTGGGCAGTCAACAGTCTTTCTCGAATCAAAGCTATCTTCTCTTGAGTTTGAACTATCACTGCCGGTTCCATCCCGATCAAATCCGAAGAATCATCCCAGCACAGGGGTGATCGGCATCTTCTCATGTACATAGTTTCAAATGGTTCCATCTTAATTGAAGCATGTCAACTATTATTGTAGGTGAATTCAATCAACGGCAAATGAACTTCCCAATCAGTTGACCAATCCAAAGCACAAGCTCTAAGCATGTCTTCTACTATTTGTATAGTCCTTTCGGACTGACCGTCCGTCTGAGGATGATAAGCCGTGTTAAAGTTTAGTTCGGTCCCCAAAGCCCTGTGAACTGCCTTCCAGAAGTGCGACACGAAACGACCATCTCGATCTGAAATAATGGTCTTCGGTGTCCCATGTAATTTGACTATTTCTGCAATAAATACTCGCGCCAATCTCTCGGGTCCCCAAGTATGTTTAATTCCTAGGAAATGAGCCGACTTGGTTAGTCGATCAACTACAACCCAAATCATGTTCATTCCCATCTTGGTTCTTGGCATACTGGTGATGAAATCCATCGAGATATCCTCCCACTTCCACTCAGGGATCGGAAGCGGCTTTAACATTTTGGCAGGCCGCTGATGTTCAATCTTAACCTGCTGACAAGTCAAACACTTTGAAACGTATTCTGCTACGTCCTTCTTCATATTCCCCCACCAGAAGTTTTGTTTTAGATCCTTATACATCTTACTGCTGCCCGGGTGAATAGAATAAGTTGCGCTATGAGCTTCCTTCAGAATTATCCGTCTCAAATCATCAGCATCGGGAACGCAAAGTCGACTCTGGAATCTCAGAACTCCATCATCTTGTATCACGAATCCTGGGGCCTTTCCTTTCTTTACTTCGTCACATAACCGAAGGATCAGATAATCGTTCAACTGCTTAGATTTGATTTCCTCGACTAGTGATGAAGTCAGTTCCATCACATATAGCTGCCCTTGGATTTCTGGTGCCCATACTTCAATCCCTTCGCGGATTTGATCCCGTTGAATGCTGGTTTGGGATGTAAGTGCTTCCAACACTCGAAGAGAAATAGGTTTACGGCTCAGTGCATCGGCTACTACGTTTGCTTTGCCCGGATGATAAAGGATTTCCAAGTCGTAATCCTTGATCAATTCCAGCCACCTTCTCTGCCTCATGTTTAAATCTTTCTGACAAAAGATGTACTTGAGACTCTTATGATCTGTAAAGATCTTACAATGAGTGTCGTATAAATAATGTCACCAAATCTTCAAGGCAAAGACCACAGCTGCTAGCTCCAGATCATGAGTCGGGTAATTAACCTCGTACGGTTTCAACTGCCGAGAAGCATAGGCAATCACCTTATCCTTTTGCATCAACACACATCCCAGACCCTGATTTGAAGCGCCGCTGTATACCATGAATCCATCAGTTCCCTCTGGTAATGCTAATATAGGTGCTGTCGTCAGTCTCCTCTTAAGTTCGTCAAAACTAGCCTGGCATTTCTCATTCCACGTAAACTTTTGAGTTTTCTGTAATAGCTGAGTGAGCGGACGAGCAATTTTGGAAAATCCTTCTACAAAACGGTGATAATATCCAGCAAGTCCTAAGAAGCTTCGGACTTCTTTCACGTTACTAGGAGCTTCCCATTCTAAGATTGCTTCGACTTTCTTCGGGTCCACCTGAACTCCGTCAGCTGATATCACATGCCCAAGGAAAGTTACTTCCTTAAGCCAGAACTTGCATTTGGAAAGCTTTGCATACAAATGTTCCTTCCTCAAGATGCTCAAAACCACACACAAATGTTCAGCGTGCTCCTCTGTGTCCTTCGAATATATCAAGATGTCATCGATGAAGACGACCACAAATTTATCCAAGTATTCTAACAATACCCGATTCATCAATTGCATGAATACCGCAGGAGCATTGATAAGTCCAAATGGCATCACTACAAATTCATAATGCCCATACCGGGACCTGAAAGCAGACTTTGGTATATCCGATTCTTTAATTCTCAACTGATGGTATCCTGATCGCAAGTCGATCTTCGAGAATACCCTTGCCCCTTGCAGTTGATCAAACAAGTCGTCGATCCGAGGTATAGGATACTTATTCTTGATTGTCACTTTGTTGAGCTCCCTGTAATCAATACATAATCGGAGGGATCCGTCTTTATTCCAGACAAAGAGAACGGGCGCTCCCCAAGGAGAAACGCTAGGTTGAATATAACCCTTCTGTAATAATTCCTCTAGTTGCTTCTTTAGCTCATACATCTCGGTTGGCGCCATGCGGTATGGTGCTATGGAAATAGGAGCGGCTCCAGGCTCTAATTCGATAGTGAACTCCACCTCTCTCTGTGGAGGTAACCCAGGTAGTTCGTCAGGAAATACATCTGAGAATTCATTCGCAATGGGAATAGATGAGAGCTCTACTCCTTCCTCTTTCCTCATGGCATAGCACCAAAGTCCATGACATCCCTGCTTTAGTAATTTCACGGCTTTCATTGCTTTGATCAATTTTCCCGATCTTCCCGGTCTCCATCCTCGGAATAAGTGTTCAGATCCGTCATCAGCAATGATAGAAATGACTCTTTTTCAGTAATTCAGAATAGCTCCATAACGGTTGAGACAATCGTCTCCGAGAATTAAGTCGTCACCATGTATGTCAACTACAATAAGATTTGATGGCCAATCTCTCCCTCCTATAGACACTGGAAAATTTATAGCTTCTAGGGTTCCCACAATTTTCTCTCCGCTCGGTAATCCCACAACATAAGGTTCACAATCATACAAGCACGAGATTTTCAAATGATTAACACAGTTCAAAGATATAAAAGAATGCGTAGCTCCTGAATCGAATAAGACACTAACTGATTGCAAAAGGATCTGAATCGTACCTGATGCAATAGATGTGTTCTGATCGTCTGACTTCTTCATCTCGTAAATACGCGGAGGAACGGACCCAGCGCTGGATGCCTCTCTTTTCCCAACATTCTGCTGCTGGAAACCGCTTTGCTGCGTCTGGTTTACACTAGTGTCCTTCGGAACCGGTACAGGAGTGCGAGTACCAAAAGATCGAGTCGCATTTCCACAAAATGTTGCGCGATGCCCTTCCTGTCCACACTCGAAACAGGTCACAGCAGGCGCGAAACAGTCACGTCGAACATGCCCCGCTTTGCCACAGTTATAACATTTCTTCCCTGCGTCTGAAACGGTTGGTGCTGCCCGGAACTTCTTTCCACCTCGAGAAGGATGCAGAGGCCTCCTGGATGAATGAAAAGAGGACTGGCCCCTGCGAGGCCCACTACTCTTATTCTCCGTGAAGTTGCCAGACACCTTCTGTTTCTTTGCTTCCGTTGACTTTTCTACCGCCGCCTCTTTCATATCATAGGCCAGTGCTTTGTCCTGATACTTTCGCAAGGTGGTACATTCAAATCCGAACATATACTGCTGAATTTCCGGCTTCATTCGCATGTCAAAATGAAAAATCCTCTCTGCCTCGGTCCTTACCAAGTGGCGCACATAAGTCAACTGGTGATTAAAAGTCTTAATCACGTCTGTCACAGATGCTTCTGAATTTTGTGGTGAGAAAAACTCCCGGACTCGGGCCTCTATAACTGGGCGAGGACAATACTGCGCTTCCATCATTAATTTGAACTCCGTCCAGTCGACGTTATGCTCCTCAGGTCGAATGGCCTCCCACCAGTCGAAAGCCTCCCCCTTCAGAAGATACTGGGCGACCGGAACCTTTCTGTCGTTGGGACACTTAATCCCTGCAAAGATCTTCTCTAACTCCTTCAGCCAGTGATCCCAAGAAAGCATCTCAGCAGAACCGTCAAATTTCGGAGGGTGAAATTTGACAACCTCAGTAAGCCATTTGTCTCCCCGATTATCCACGTTATGCTGCTGTCCCATCGCCGTCTGCATGCGATCAACCACTTGAGCAAACTGGTTTATCTAAGCAACCACCTGCTGAAGCACTCCCGGCACATTAGGATCTGCATTATTATTTGCTGATCCCTGTTACCACCTGTCTCGACATACCGAAAACACATATACACTTACTGAATACATATACTAAATCCAATAACATTCTTATACGATATACTCTATATCGAAAGTACGATAACGTGATACACAATATCCTTAAATGCAACTGTCGACCAGATACGACAATTATACCGATACTGACATCTCAGTCCTTTATTTATTTATTTTATCCATACTGTACAAATTCCACATTGTACAATATAACTCGGATAAAATAATATCAAACAACAGTAGTAGAAATTCCGGATATTACAGCCGGCTGAGATTCAATAGTCAAACTGATAGACGTTGATGGTCAAAAACTTAGATAGTCTGGATTGCCAAGAAACCTGACAGGTTGAGGGCATGAAGACTAGGTGTAAAAGAAGATCAAATCATCTGTTAGACGGGTTGGTATTGTAACACCCCAAACCAGGCGATTATTACAGTGTCGTGGACCCCCGATTGGGACCAACTAGGTGAATGAAAATTTATGAATTAAGTGATGTAATTGTAGTACCGAACCACAGTATATCAATAATTACTCCGATGAGGGGTTTCAAGTACAACACACCCAGGATAAAACAGAATACATGTATATTTTATATGAAGATAAAATATACAACACCAGTTGAAATAAGTATTTAAAATGGAAGTCTGCAGCAGAATACAAATGAAGACAACATGAAGACTAAAAGGACTGGGGCCCCTACTAGTATCACTGGGACTCCTCGCTGTCAACATTCTTTTCGGGTGCCTTAGCCTTGCCATGACCTGAAAACAACATCCCCCAACGGGGTCAGTTACACAGAACAACAATCCTCAAGAGTTGAACAATATACAACAATCACATCAATGAATTAATGAATTAAGTTGAGTGATGAGCATCAATGTACTCTTGAATGAAATGAGTAAAAGCACAAATAGCCGAGTGTCCGGAGTCCCGCATATACACCTGCTATTGGCCTAATTAGTATCATGGTTCAACGTGTCCGGTGTTAGGAGTATGCCCTTGAATGCCACTCAGAGGATATTGAGTGAGGGCATTGCACTTGTAATTATGTAAATCATTTATATAAGGCAAATGAATGTTTCTTTATCTACTGGTAGTTACTGACATTCCTAACTCGTAAATAAACATATAGAAACTAGTCCGTGTATTTGAGATCAAAACGTTCCACTCCTTATTGGATAAGGGGGTCGGCACTCGAAAGGTTATAGCTCAAATACTTAATCGTTCGCAAGTCGATGAAACTTGACTGGGCGTTATGTTTAAGTGAAGACTTGTATGACGTGTTCTTTGACATGGAGAGTGCCTGTCGAACGCTAATGGTTAGTGGGAGCACACGTTATAGGTATGCTAATTGAATTAGTATACTCGAACCGACTCACCCTCGATTCGTCACACGGATTTCACTCCGGGACAGTCAATGACGGAATCGAAAGGTTGTGATAGGTATTCGTGAACCTTCGACTTGAGGATTTAGTAGGGATGTGCTTGTGACGTCAAGATTTTCATTAGAGTAGTTCGACCCTATAAACCGGAAGGCGGGGGTCAACCTCGACGTGCATCTTGACGGGCAAGTAGCAGGTCCTACTGAATACCAAGATGGAATTCTTTCTCCCATTAGTGAGCGGGTTATATGTCCTATGCGGTTATTGGCAGATGAGATCATAAGTCTTTGGCCAAAGCATTGGAGCTAGTTGTATTAGATACACGACAGCTTCATGATCTCGATTTGCATTAACGCATGCATAGTGTCAAGTACAGATGGGTTTGACTGACCGTGACCCTATAACTTGATCGGGACATTTGAAAGAAGGGTTTATACGTATACTGGTATTCACGACAGAATGGTTCTTGAATGATCCCAATCATTCGTTCTCAGTCAGGGTACAGTGTAGGCCATCAGGCTGGCTAGGTGGTGCTACTACTCTTTGGTTCCTCCCATTGCTGACTGAGACGGACCTACCGAGTCGCGCATTAGGATTGACGACGAAATGAATCGAGCTTAATCTCTCATTATAAATATTAGATACTGGATATCTAATTTATTGGACATTGGATGTCTAATTGATTTTGGGACATTGGATGTCTAAATTAATTTATTGGATAAATTAATTTACGGCCTAATGAATTAAATAAATTACTGAGTGATTAATTTAATTCATAAATATAATTATTTCTTGGAGAAGTTAATTATGTTATTATGTATTTAATGTGATTAATTGATTGGATTAATTAATCGATACAAATACATCGGAACGGAATAGGAGTTTATCTGTTTGGACTCACGAGTCGAAACGATGAACTCATCCCGGTTCTTCTAGATGGCTGCCTCATTTCACCAATCTTATTCTTTGTCTTTGTCTCCAATTTTATAATTGGAGACCAAAGACTTATGAAGGGAATATTATCTCTTGTGAATAAAGTTGGTGATTTGGTTATTGTTTGAACTTGATTTTTGAAGAATAAAAGTGAAGAAAAACTCTCACTTCCCACTTGAAAAATTCCAGCCGTGAGGTTATAGAAGAGAGAGAGAAAAAAAATCATTTTTCAAGTCTTCATCATCTTCATCATTTTTGTTCTTGAGTTTTCTTGGAGAAAATTCAAGATACATTGAGAGAGATATATTATACACTTAGAGTGTAATAATATTAATCATAAAAGCTTCATCACTTGATTCTAGACGTAACCTTAGAGGTTAATCGAGTGTTGTTGTTCCGATCGTTTTTACGGCGCGTGGCAAGTAGAGACGCGGTGCTTTCGGCGTTGGATCGTTCAAGGGCTTGGAGCGGATTGAACTCGTAGAGATCAAACTAAAGCTTGGGGAATAGCTCAAGAGAAGGTTACCATTTAATCAACGGACTTCGAGGGTTAGTTTCTTACGACTCTTGATTTTCGTTTATATATTCGTATATACGTAGCTCGATCGATCCTCGTAGGGATTCGTATCGAATTAATTTTCGTTTTACCGCTTCCGCTGGGCCTTCGTTTTAGGCACCGAATCCCAATAGTGGTATCGGAGCGTAGGTCTTGCAATCGTATATACGATATATTGCATTTGGAATGCTTGATTAAATGATTAGTGATTTGGAATCACAACCGTTTAATTCGTTGTTTTAATTGTTCGTCGAAAATTTAATTTTTCCATGTTTTTATGTTACTATATAAATCGGTTTTATTTATTAAAACTGAATTATATGGGTAATATTAAATTAGAAAAATATAATTTTTGAAATCGGGACGAAAAAGAGTCGGAAAATCGCCTGCCCGGGGGACTGCCCGGGCTGCCCAGGGGACTGCCCGGGCTGCCCAGGGCTGCCCAAGGGTGCTGGACCGCTGCCGGGCAGCTTGTTTCCTGCACTGGGCAGATCAGCCCCTCGGCTAAGGACCGGCTGTGATGCCGGACCACGGGCTAGGCCCGGGCGATTTTATTTCGATTCCGTTTTGTGTTTATGTTTCGTTATAATAATTTCCGGAAATTAAATTGGATTTAATTTGACTAAATAAAATACTTGGTGTTTTATTTTGAGGAAATTTATTATTGTGAAATATTTATCATCCGGTTTATACGAACGAATTAAAACTACCATGTTTGTGAATTAATTGGATTAATTCTAATAGATGGTTATTTTTTATATTGGTTGGATCAATATATTTAATGTGTAGTCCATTTATTTAGTATTTATTGGATGAATGCTTTTGAATGGGGATGTGGTTCATGGACTTAGTTTTGAATCGTTCGGTTTTATTCGATTGGGTTGTAAAGGCCGTTTTGAGCCTATTTATTTTACTATTATTATTTATATCTAGGATGCAATTTTTCAATGTAAAATTTATATGTAATGACGAAGACCGGAGGAAGATCCATTTCGAGAAGACGAAGATTCAAAACGAAGACTTGTAATTAGATTACGGAGTTTTTGTTTTCTAGGAACAGTCCATGAACCACATGTTGGTAGCAGCTAGGTTGTGAATGGTTGTTTCATATTGTATGAATGCCACAAACGCGCTTAAATGATTAATGTGCAGAGTGTAACGTTAATCGCGATAATTCTCCCACAACAAATAATTAAGTTTATAAGGTTTCAAGGTTTTCCTTCCCTCCATCGAGCTTTCGGGAAATTAAAATCCAAACCGGATGTGCTATACTTCCGAGTTATCGGGGTAGTCGTTCGGGGAGAACGGATAAATTACCGAGAGCGCATTGGATGCCTTCGGTTGGAGCAAATTTTATCCCTAGAAACCTGATAGGTTGCCGGATAAGATTCAATTGTGAAACTGATTTGCGTCGATGGCATAAACTTAACTTGTTCACGAACCATAGAAACCGTATAGGTTGAGGGGAGTGAACAAGGGAAAAAAGAAGATCGAATCATCCATTAGATGGGTTGGTGTTGGACACCACTTTATGAAAATTAATAAACTAGAAACCTGTTCGGTTGCCCTCTATTAAGATTTATAAAGAACTCGATCACCACTATGAAGTAGAGCGACGATACTTTCGGATTTCACATGGGAGTGTGTTGTTCCGATAAAAATAGTGGGAGCTGGGTAACAAGAATAGAAAAGACCTTAATTCTATACTCAGATCATAATATAACAAGTCACTAACTAATCTGTTATACTTAATGCAGACAAATCTCAATATGACAATGAATCCACTCGCAATTCTACTCGAAAAGAACACCTTAATGGGACCTAACTTTGTGGATTGGCTCTGCAATCTGATGATTGTCCTCAGTATAGAGGCACTGGGATACGTCTTGGAGACGGACATTCCGGCGCCTCCTGTGCGGACCCGATCCAATCAGGAAGAGATTGAAAACCACGAAAAGTGGGTTAAGGATTACGTGAAAGTCCGTGCTTATATGATGGCTTCCATGTCTAATGAGCTTCAGAGAGCTCATGAGAAAATGACTTCTGCTAGGCAGATTCTATCTCACTTAACCGAGCTTTATGGTGAGCACAGCAGAACTGCAAGATATGAGATATCCAAGCAACTGTTCGGTGCAAGGATGAAGGAAGGTGAGAAGGTTGGGGAACACGTCCTCAAAATGATATCCATGATCGAGAGATTGGAGGCTCTTGATTTTAAAATGGATACTTCTCTCCAAACCGACCTTATCCTACAGTCTCTCCCTGATTCCTTCTCACAGTTTGTTATGAACTTCAACTGCAATGAGATTGCATGTAATTTAGCTGGGCTAATGAACAAACTTGTGACCACTCAGTCTCCGATGAAGACTCCGTGGATGAAGGAGTCTGCTCTTGTGATTTCTTATGGACCTCGGAGGTCTAAGAACAAGAAGAAAAAGACCAAGAAGCAAACTGGACCACAAGTTAAGGACCTTAAGGGTAAGGGCAAGGCCCCGATGGTTCCGAAGAACAAGAAGAAGAAGGATACTTGTCTCAAGTGCGGTGACACAGGCCCTTTGGGCTAGAGACTGTCCGATTCTTCATGGCACTTCAGTCTGAGAACTTTTAGTTTTGGAAACAAATTGTTACGCTCGTATTATCTACTTCCTGGATACTGGATTCTGGTGCTAGTTCTCATATTTGTACCGTGAATCACGATCTGGAACAAAGTAGGAAGCTTGGAGCTGGAGAAGTTATGATCAAAGTCGGAAGCGGGCATAGTGTCGAGGCGACCGACATAGGATCACTTCTTTTGGGTTTAGAATCTGGCTTTGTTTTGACTTTAGAAGATGTACTTGTTTTGCCCAAGGGGCACAAAAACATTGTATCCATTCCGGTCATGGACCGAAAAGGCTTTTCATTTTTCATTGGTGATGGTTCCTGCAAAATTTATTTTAGAAATAAACTAGTGGGTACTGCTACATTGTTGAATGGATTGTATCATCTAAATCTCAGCAAAAAGTAGTTGTAAATACTATGACTAGAAAATGTGGTAGGGATGAAACCAATCAAGTTTTGAAATGGCATCTTAGACTTGGTCATGTTGGTCAGACCAAGGTTTACAAGATGGAAAAAGATGGACTTATGGGTCCATTGGGATCGAATCCCTTTCCTACTTGTGAATCTTGCCTTAAAGGCAAAATGACTAAGTCCCCCTTCACAGGGACTTTTGAAAGAGCCGCTGATAAACTGGGATAAATCCATACTGACATTTGTGGTGCTTTGGAAGCAGCACGTGACGGATATCAATATTTCATTACGTTTACAGATGATCATACTAGGTATGGTTATGTATACTTAATGAATCATAAATCCGAGGCCTTTGAGAAATTCCAGGAATTCAAGGCCCTAGTCGAGAAACAAACTGGTAATCATATCAAAGCACTTCGGTCGGACCGAGGTGGCGAGTATATGAGTATAGAGTTTGACGAGTTCCTTAAGGAACATGGAATAGTTTCACAACTAACACCTCCAGGTATTCCTCAGTTAAATGGTGTGTCAGAAAGAAGGAACCGGACCCTGTTGAACATGGTCCGTTCCATGCTGAGCTATACTGACTTGCCGATTTACGTGTGGGGGTATGCACTCCTGACTGCCGCGTATATCTTGAATAGATGTCCTTCCAAATCCGTTCCTAAAACTCCACATGAGATGTGGGAGGGAAGGAAACCAAGTCTTAATCATATTAGGATTTGGGGATGTCCCGCCTATGTCAAGAAGACTAAGGTGGAAAAATTGGAAGCTAGGTCTGCGAAGGGACGTTTCATTAGATTCCCGTCTGGGACGATGGGATATCTATTCTACATGCCTGAAGATCGAAGGATCATTGTTGCTTTACAAGCACACTTCCTGGAAGATGAGTTCATTCAGGAAGGCGGAGCAGGTAGAAGTATTTCTTTAGAAGAATATAATGAAACTCCTCAGGAGACACCTGTGCAAGAAACTGGAACCGAACCTTCTGAAACACAAGTACAACCACCTCGTAGGTTTAGTAGGGTGTCTCATTTACCTGAGAGGTATGGGCTTGTGCACTTGGAGGAGCTGGGTCTCCATGAGGTTCCAAGTGATAGCCAAGAGACCGACTCGACAACCTATGACCAAGCGATGGTGGATGTAGACTCCGCGAAATGGCGTGAAGCTATGGAAGCTGAGATAGACTCGATGCATGTCAATCAGGTCTGGACTCTAGTAGACCGCCCCAAGGGCATAGTGCCTATTGGGAACAAGTGGATCTACAAGAGAAAGACTGATGGTGATGGCAAGGTTGACGCCTATAAGGCCAGGCTTGTGGCAAAGGGTTATTCCCAAAAGGAAGGGATCGATTACCACGATACCTTCTCGCCCGTAGCCATGATCAAGTCTATTCGCATGATGCTTGCTATAGCTGCCTACCACGATTATGAGATATGGCAAATGGACGTAAAGACGGCTTTCCTTAATGGATTCCTCGAGGAGGAAATCTATATGGAGCAGCCTAAAGGCTTTGTGTCCGAAGTCGATATTCAGAAAGTGTGCAAGCTTCAGCGTTCCATTTATGGACTGAAGCAAGCGTCGCGTAGTTGGAACCTTCGTTTTGACGAGGCAATCAAAGAGTTTGATTTCGTGCAAAATTAGGAGGAACCTTGTGTATACAAGAGGGTTAGTGGGAGCAAGATCGCATTCTTAGTACTATATGTAGATGACATTCTACTAATAGGAAATGATGTGGGATTGCTCAGTTCTATGAAAGCTTGGCTTTCGAGTAATTTCTCCATGAAAGACTTGGGAGAAGCTACCTATATTCTTGGTATTCGACTCTATAGGGATAGAGCAAAGATAACAATAGGTCTTTCCCAAGCCCTCTATATAGATAAAATCTTAAAGCGATTTAAGATGGATGATTCTAAAAGAGGGTTCCTACCGATGCGATATGGAATAAAACTCACCTTGAAGACGTGTCCTCAAAATGAGGAACAACGAAAGGAAATGAGTAATATACCATATGCTTCGGACGTGGGTAGCCTTATGTATGCTATGTTGTGTACAAGACCTGACATTGCGCATGCTGTAAGCGTGGTGAGTAGGTTTCAGGCAAACCCAGGTAGGGAACATTGGACTGCCGTAAAGAACGTTCTCAAGTACTTGATAAGGACTAGAGATATGGTTCTTATGTATGGCGGTGGAGAATTGGATGTGGTGGGATTCACTGATTCGGACTTCCAAGGACTGAAGGACGACTTGATGTCCACTTCTGGCTACATATTTACTCTTAATGGAGGAGCAGTATCTTGGCGTAGTGCCAAGCAAAGCGCGACTGCTGATTCCACCTGTCAGGCTGAGTATCAAGCAGCCTCGGAGGCTTCCAAGGAAGGGTTCTGGATTAAGAAGTTTCGGGAGAACTTCAAGTGATACCATGTCTTGAAATTGCTGTTCATTCTGCTGCGACAACGACGAGTCAGTAGCGCAGGCCAAGGAGCCGAGGTTTCACAACAGCACCAAACATATTGAGAGGAAGTATCATCTCGTAAGAGAATTTATTCGCAAGGGATACATTGTGCTGCACAGAGTTGACTCGTCCGACAACGTCGCCGATCCACTGACCAAGCCACTTTCTTAGACTAGCTTGGAGCGTCATCTGGAGAACATGGGTATTAGATACCATAGTGTGTGGCATTGAGTGCAAGTGGGAGATTGTTAGGAGTATGCCCTCGAATGCCACTCAGAGGATATTGAGTGAGGGCATTGCACTTGTAATTATGTAAATCATTTATATAAGGCAAATGAATGTTTCTTTATTTACTGGTAGTTACTGACATTCCTAACTCGTAAATAAACATATAGAAACTAGTCCGTGTATTTGAGAGCAAAACTTTCCACTCCTTATTGGATAAGGGGGTCGGCACTGGAAAGGTTATAGCTCAAATACTTAATCGTTTGCAAGTCGATGAAACTTGACTGGGCGTTAAGTTTATGTGAAGACTTGTATGACGTGTTCTTTGACATGGAGAGTGCCTGTCGAACGCTAATGGTTAGTGGGAGCACACGTTATAGGTATGCTAATTGGATTAGTATACTCGAACCGACTCACCCTCGATTCGTCATATGGATTTCACTCCGGGACAGTCAATGACGGAATCGAAAGGTTGTGATAGGTATTCATGAACCTTCGACTTGAGGATTTAGTAGGGATGTGCTTGTGACGTCAAGATTTTCATTAGAGTAGTTCGACCCTGTAAACCGGAAGGCGGGGGTCAACCTCGACGTGCATCTTGACGGGCAAGTAGCAGGTCCTACTGAATACCAAGATGGAATTCTTTCTCCCATTAATGAGCGGGTTATATGTCCTATGCGGTTATTGGCTGATGAGATCATAAGTCTTTGGCCAAAGCATTGGAGCTAGTTGTATTAGATACACAACAACTTGATGATCTCGATTTGCATTAACGCATGCATAGTGTCAAGTACAGATGGGGTTTGACTGACCGTGACCCTATAACTTGATCGGGACATTTGAAAGAAGGGTTTATACGTATACTGGTATTCATGACAGAATGGTTCTTGAATGATCCCAATCATTCGTTATTAGTCAGGGTACAGTGTAGGCCACCAGGCTGGCTAGGTGGTGCTACTACTCTTTGGTTCCTCCCATTGCTGACTGAGACGGACCTACCGAGTCGCGCATTAGGATTGACGACGGAATGAATCAAGCTTAATCTCTCATTATAAATATTAGATACTGGATATCTAATTTATTGGACATTGGATGTCTAATTGATTTGGGACATTGGATGTCTAAATTAATTTATTGGATAAATTAATTTACGGCCTAATGAATTAAATAAATTACTGAGTGATTAATTTAATTCATAAATATAATTACTTCTTGGAGAAATTAATTATGTTATTATGTATTTAATGTGATTAATTGATTGGATTAATTAATCGATACAAATACATAGGAACGGAATAGGAGTTTATCTGTTTGGACTCACGGAGTCCGAAACGGACCGAACTCATCCCGGTTCTTCTAGATGGCTGCCTCATTTCACCAACCTTATTCTTTGTCTTTGTCTCTAATTTTATAATTGGAGACCAAAGACTTATGAAGGGAATATTATCTCTTGTGAATATAGTTGGTGATTTGGTCATTGTTTGAACTTGATTTTTGAAGAATAAAAGTGAAGAAAAACTCTCACTTCCCACTTGAAAAATTCCAGCCGTGAGGTTATAGAAGAGAGAGAGAGAGAAAAAATCATTTTTCAAGTCTTCATCATCTTCTTCATTTTTGTTCTTGAGTTTTCTTGGAGAAAATTCAAGATACATTGAGAGAGATATATTATACACTTAGAGTGTAATAATATCAATCATAAAAGCTTCATCACTTGATTCTAGCCGTAACCTTAGAGGTTAATCGAGTGTTGTTGTTCCGATCGTTTTTCCGGCGCGTGGCAAGTAGAGACGCGGTGCTTTCGGCGTTGGATCATTCAAGGGCTTGGAGCGGATTGAACTCGTAGAGATCAAACTAAAGCTTGGGGAATAGCTCAAGATAAGGTTACCATTTAATCAATGGACTTCGAGGGTTAGTTTCTTACGACTCTTGCTTTTCGTTTATATATTCGTATATACGTAGCTCGATCGATCCTCGTAGGGATTCAGATCAAATTAATTTTCGTTTTACCGCTTCCGCTGGGCCTTCATTTTAGGCACCGAATCCCAACATCCGGAGCCCCGTGTATACACATTACCATGCGCACAGTCCAATATGTCCGGAGTCCCGCGTATACACAGGACTATAGTGTGCCCGACTAAAATTCCACACATGCGCCAACCGGCCATGCTACATAATTCCGGAAGATCACCAGAACAAAAATGACCAAGGTGAGGAGTAATGAATACAATCCGATAAGGATCAAGAATGACTCACCGAGATGAAATAATGATACAACGAATTGTAATACCCGAGATTTCTGATAGGTAATTGAACCTTGTGATATTGTAATTGTTGCATTTTGATCTGATTATTATTCTCCGTATTTCATGATCCGGTGTTGTTGAGCGCATGATTTCATGAATGTGATCTAATTTGTGATTCTGCGCATGTAGCGCACGCTATCGCTATATGTAGCGTACGCTAATTTGGAGTCGTAGCGCACGCTATGTATGAACCTTGGCGCGCGCTACACGTAGTCAGCATGATTGAGACAGGGCGGTAGGTGAGATCCGCTGCGGATCTCGGTCGGATTATGTCGGGATGAACCTAGACGGCTTTCGGGAAAAAGCCAAGTCAACGCGGTAGCGCACGCTACTGATGTGAGGATAGCGCACGCTAAATGCTGAGTATAGTGAAGTCAGTAAGCCGTTAGCGCACGCTATGAATATGGACTAGCGCGCGCTAATAACCACTTTTTATAAATAGGACAGCATCCCTTTTCGTATATTCAGTCTTTTCACTTCCCACATCCGAATCATTGGACTTAGAGAATTACTCTCTTCATCCTAAACCCTTCATATCAGCATCCTAGCTTGAGTCGAAGATTGTAGATCATTGGAGATTGTTGTTCAAGCTCTCGGTGTTGGATTTCTTCTAGTTCCTTCGTGTTCTTCACTACTTTGAGGTAGGTGATTCTTCACCAATATTAATAATATTCTGAAGGATGTTTTGATCTTGATTATCTAGTCAGTTAAATTCGTTAGTAGTCGAACATCATGTGTTAGAAGAATATTTTTGACGTTTCGGCACTTATTCATCGTATAATCCATTGAACCTTTTTAGTATTTGTACTCCTAAGCATGTTCATGTATCTTCAAAACCGATTATGACCAGTATATGGAGATTACCTAGTTCTTATGTTTTACGTAAGGAATCATATGTTTTGGGACTTGGAATGAATTGAACTTAGAATATTTTCTTGAAGATCAAGATGAATTATGGTGTAGAAATGACGATACGTATCCTTGTGTCTCGTAGTCATTTAATCCATAAAGATCTTTCATAAACCATATGAGGATGATATGCACGGAGTTGGCGTGCATTAACACTGAGGATTTCTTGAGTTTTCATCACCTTTAGCTCAAGTTTTTACACAGTAGTGACTGCCATGCACGGTTAGCGCACGCTAAGATGTATATATTAACGTGCGCTATCCGGAATGAGTAACGTACGCTACGTTGGGTAGGTAACGTACGTTATGTCAATAGGCGAGGCGATCGCTCAGAGAGGATCATCGATACCATACTAGCGCACGCTAAACTTGGTCATTTGCGTACGTTAACGGGCAGGCTTAGCACACATTACGTAAAATACGTAGCGCGCGCTAACTAGTTCAGGCAGAATTCATTTTTTTAGAGCTTGCGGCCGTAAACCGGATTGTTAGACATTCATACGACTTGAGAGGAATTCGTTATTATTTCTTAGGTCCGAGCCTTGCATAGGGGATGATCGAGGGGCGGTGGCATACGGACACGTGTCATTTGTTGGAGTATTTCATTCTTGCCATTTTCGAGGCAAGTATCATATGTTAAGTTTGATGTGTATTGGAATTTTGATCATGCATATGGTTTTGTTCATGTTGTCGAATATGAGATTTATTTCTTTAATTTCTCGCGGTATTCGTTGTTAATTGTTCGTATTGATGAACATATTGAAATGCATATATGTATGCATAATTGATCGGTTTATGGTATAAATGATCCGAGGGGGTCATGAGGATCTATGCTGAGGGCGCTGGATCGAATGTCCACCATGCGTTGGTCCGACGGGATCATCATGGGGATCTATGCTGAGGGCGCTGGATCGCTGGATGGGTTTTCCACCATGTGTTGGTCCGACGGGATCATCATGGGGATCTATACCAAGGGCGCTGGATCGCTGGATTACCCTGTATTGTGATGATGGAATCGTGAGGATTCACATCGTTGGATTCCGATGACGGAAGTCCGTTTTGCATGTTTTATGATGCACTGATGATTTATGTATTATGATACTTGTACTAGCATTGTTTTGCTAACCCCATCGGGGGTGGACATTGTTTTGATGTTCAGGTAGCCGAGGAGCGGGGAAGCAACCACAGTACCGACAGGACGATGAAATGGCTCAGTGATGTGGTTGATGTTTATTGTTATCGTGATTTGTCTTCTTGGTTCACTTTAGTACGTGTGTTTTAATAATGTCATTTTCGATATGGTTGTATAAGTTAACTCTTTGGATAAGTTGAACCAGTTCTGTATTTTGAACTTCAGTTGTAAGGTTGAATTATATTTGCATTTCTTTTATTTAGCCTTGTAAATCCTTACTAAAAGGGTTTCCGGCGCTGTAATTATTCCGAATATCTCGGGGTGTTACAGAATATGGTATCGGAGCTAAGATTCATGGATATCTTGGCAGTCGGGTTAGTTGGGTCTGTTTATGTTATTTGATTATTGGTCGTTTGTAACATCACTGCTGAGCCAGCATCGTCGTGTGGACCGTGGTTGTAAGTTTCCTAATCTCAAATACTACCGTTTTATTTAATTCATGTTTTGTGAACATTGATGGACTTTCTTTTAGAAAGTTTGCCCTGGATATTGAGTATTTGTGTTTACAGTATGTTGAGAGGAGGTCGTGGACGCGGACGTGGTCGTGGATGCGGACGTGGTCGTGGACGCGGACGTGGAAATATGAGACAGGAGGATTCAGCGTCTACCCCGGAGATATCTGCTAGTCGAACCGATTTTTACATCGGTTCTGATAGCAACCGATGTAAAAAACAATGTAAAATATTACATTTTTAAATCGATTTCATTATTAACCGATGCAAAATGTCGGAAAAACTACATCGGTTAAAATATAACCGATGTAAAATGTATACATTTTATTTTTTACATCGGTTTTAAATAACCGATGTAAAATGTAAAACTACATCGGTTAAAATATAACCGATGTAAAATGTATACATTTTATTTTTTACATCGGTTTTAAATAACCGATGTAAAATGTATAGATTATATCGGTATCAAACAACCGATGTAAATTTTTTTTTTTAATTATTTCACCTGTTTTTTCCGATTCCAGCCTGTATTTTCAAATTCCTGTTTTTAGCAAAACAACTGAAATCCTAAAGACGTTCAAACGGAAAGTAATCAGCTGTTAAAACAACACATTCCTAAAAGACGTCCTAAAAAGAAGTAACAATGAGTATAACATAAGACAAGGAACCCGTTAACATGTTCAACCATACATTCAGAGTTTTTTATCAAATCACAACATTAATTTAACAATCTTACTACCAAAACCTGTTCAACCAATAGGTTTGCTAATATCAACGTGGCCAGATTATTCATTTTTTTAACAAAGAAAAAGCAAAGCTAGGCAACGAGCTTCGGCATGGCCATCGAACTCTTGGCTTGCTCATCTTTAATTCCATCGGCGAGAACTGGAAGTATGACCGGTCCGAACGAGAGAGAATGTGGGATTGGTGTGAAGAGCATACATGGAACATTCGGATGTACCGCACATGGAGATGGGCCTACTTTAGCAGATCAACTACAACCGACTATATAAGCTCCAGAAGGTTGCATCATTAAATCACGCCTACAAGAAAGCCCAGACATCATTTCAAAAAAAAAAAAAAAGCCAAAACACCTAAAACTCATTCTATACTTTATCATCCTGCCATTTCCTACAGTAAATCCTCGTCGGGTCAATAACAACCGCGAAGGGGCTCTGAATTCTTGGTTAAGCATTTGCGTGGATACATCTATACCGTAAAGCCAAAGATCCATAATCAGGATGGGAATGGTACCATCCTACTACATTTTCGAGGCGACCAGCCTTCATCCAGAACAATGATTTTTCAGGGAAATTTAAGGTGATTAAGAAACAAATATCAAGACAGAACACATTGCAAGTCAAGTATATATACATCATATCATCAACAAAATTAAACTAAAAAAAATTAATTACTGAATAACATGGCATGCAAAATCATCTGAACGAATACGAACTGCTACTATGTGGAGAGAGAGAAAACGAATAATATTTGGTAAAAGTAGCGGTCAAATCGATGATTAAAAGAAAACAACAAAGAAGTTACTGTTAATTTCACATATAACAATGTACGAACAAGAAGCAATTGAATTAGTCGATATGATTCTTGACATTTAAGAGTTTTTATAAGATATGACAAACTTACTACCCCCATTTGGGAGAAAATACAGAATTTAACCGAATAGCTAGTATACTTACATTTTTTTAACAATATCAAGAGAATATAAAATTTTTACAAGGAATTTACTTTTCTGAGATACATAAATAATTACTACAACTTTTAAATAATGAGAAGAACATAGTATACGACATATATAACACTAGTTCAGACGATTTGTTGATGATCCTTTACTCGGGCGCATCTAGGGTTCTCTTGGTTCAAGAAACAATATAACAACATCTAGGGTGAGTTTTGTATTTTCGAGAGTTATCTGTTTTTCTTTTTGGGTAATTAGGTCGAAATACAGCATATCATTTTTTCCCAAACAAAATACACAAAAGCAATTTCATTCTTTCTTCATTTTAAAGAGAACACATACTTACAAGAAAAGATAGATATAGAACAACAGTCCATTCAACCCAACTTAGTGGTGCCACCTATGCGGAGGATATTAAATTAAAAAAAGTAAGCTATATACTGTCCCAGAAAAAATGATTCTTCAGGGAAATAAAAATAAACACAGTGTCGAAATGAGAATATCAACTTGCAGAAAAAAGAACAGAGAGTGGTTCCACATATAGTAAAGAGAGGGATGACTCAACAAGTTTGAACAAATAGACTGCCAGTATTGTAAAGTCGTATCATCATATCATCTCCAACAAAAAAAAAGTACATACTCATCTGTTATATTCCAAAAAATGTCTGGCCCACTGAGTACGGATCTCTTCAATGCTCGTTTGAGGAAGTGCACTAGTGTCATTAAATATCTAGAACATAGAATAAAAAAAATAATGAAGAATAGTACAATAACCAAATAAGGATTATAAAAGTTGTGGCTATTTTAAAAAAATACCTCTTGCCAATGTTCTTGACACTCGCTCGAATAATAGTTAACATCCAATACATAACGTAATATCCGCATTCCCAAGATCCGACTTGTTTATTACACTACAAAATTAAATTTAAAGTTGAATTTAAAAAAAATTACAGCATCATGTAAAACTATTTAAATTGAATCTAAAATGACTTACTTTTGGATAAAGCCAAATAAGGTTATGCTTCGATTTGTTGTTGTGTATACCACCAAGCATTTTAAAAGGGCTCACGACACTGGTTTTGATGACAATTCTCATTAAAGTAATTTACAAATACAAACAAATTAAACTAAAAATACTAAAATTACATATTAAACTTACCTATGTACTATGGCTTTCATAGCGGCGTCTGGCCTAGCATGTAGTGAACAAAGCCACACAGCCAACGCTTCGTTAGGAATAATTATTAAGAGTTGCCAAAGATTCCTACATTACAGTAAAATATTTTTACAAATGAAATATAAACTTTTTACTATAATTAAATTGATTATGTGGTGACCGTACTTACCCATGATGATAAGCTCCTAAGCAAAACTTTTTGTTTGATTCCCGCATATGTTTCAGAATATACTTGGAGACTTCATTTTCTTTGTTCCCCATATATTGTATAGATTGGGGCTCAAGAAATCCGTACACATCATCATTCCCCATATCCATACTTAACTTATGTAGCAACCTAATGTGTTCAAATAAATTTTACTTAAATAATATTGCTATCATAAATTGTAAAAGCAATGAATTACCTAATAAAACTTAAAAGTTTAGAACTTACAAGATCCGTAATCGTATAATCGATATGCTCACCACACATTGCCGTGTAATATCCCCAAAACGTCATTGTGGGAAAGGTATAATGGAACATCATGCTCAACACCAAAGAGACTCGAATCCCACACCACCTGCATAGGGTTACCATAAATGGATGCAGTAACCTTAAGCAATTCAACAATCGGGTTATCTATAAGCGTTGGTCCCTCAACTTTATTAACCCGCTTCTTTTGTCGCTCAATATCCTAAATAATAAACATATCAACAATCAATCTTTAATTCACACATTTATTATAATAACCTTTTACTGAAAAGAAATAGCACCTCGCTAGATATAGCCTTGACAAGACGTTTCGTCCATGCAATAAAACCACCTAGGGCCTCTCCCACTATGCTAACCTCTGAAGTGGGAATAGGGAACTGAGCATCAGCATCTCGAACATCCTCAACTGTCACCCTAACCAAATCGTCAGACAAGATCACACCATGTATGGTTGAACCACCCTCGAGAACTCTCCCTACGGCCACTAGGCGGAGGGGTTGACCATCAATATATAAACCACACTGGCCATTGGCAGTGTGAGCCTCTCCAAAAGAGCGATCATTAGGAGCAGCACAACTCCCGTTCGTGCTAACATGTCCAAGAGGTGTAACTGGAGGTGGTTGTGAATTTGCTCCTACGGATGCCAACGCCGGACCGAATTGCTTCATCAAATTCTGTGTAACCTCCATCGTGATCTTCTGTGTGAGGCTTTGCAAAAACTCAGGATTAATTGGTAAGTGCAGTCGACCCACATGAACGTGATCCAAAATATTCTCGAATCCCTATACCAGATCCAACACCACGAACACGACCTGGGTGCTCTTGTCGCCCAATTGCATTACTAAGAATGTCATCACGTCCATGGGGAACAAATGAACCTTGTGAACACTCCTCCTCCAAATCATCCTACACCAACATTAAAACAACAGTAGCATATTTGAAAAAACGCTACAGACCTACGCAACGCAACTGAAAACACTGATCACTGCGAATATTAAACTAAACATATTTGAAAACTTACAATCCTCTTTGCAATCTCACGTGCTGCGTCAGTAATCATCTCGCCCGATTTTCTTATGCGGCCTCGCTTCCATCTCTGCTGTCGAGTAGGAGGAGAAGGAGAATCAACAACCGCATCAGAACCAGATTGTGATGCTTCTTCTTGTCGTTTCTTTAATTTCTCGGCCATGATCTTCTCATCCACCAGGTCATAACCACCACGAGACATAGTGTGAGGGCAATTGTTCAATTTTTGAATTTCTTGTGCCTTACTTCTCTTTATCTGTAATAATTATAAAGCACAAAATATATTATTTACAGCATGAACAACACTGAGTTATACTACTTCATGAACAACACGTTGGATATTATTTGCGGCATGAACAAGATTGTTAGGAGACATCATTGTAGTCAGACATGAGAAAAGGACTCCATTAGCATTACCCCTATCCCTACCCCCACCCACACACACAATTACAACACTGAGTTTATTTTGTTTATATATTCTATTTTGTTTATATATCCATTTTGAGTTTATTGTTGGTGTAAATGTGCTTTCCAAACCAGCACATTTACTGTTGGTGTAAATATATATTACAACCTGTTCAAAATTTTGAGTTTATTTTGAGTTTATATTACAACCTTTGAGTGTAAATGAGTGTAAATTTTGAGTTTATATTACAACACATTATATATTCTACCCCCACCCACACAGCCTGTTCAAAATCTCATGAACTAGCACTACTGTTGGTGTAAATGTGCTTTCCAAACCACTGCTCCACCACGAAATCTGCCTTTCAGTTTTGCACATACTCGAAAACGAGATGTGAAGTAATAACAAGAGAAGCACACTTGCAGCATTCTGAAAGGCGCTGAAGAAAGGTTTGACCTCAAGAAAAGCCTTCAAAGAACCATTGCTGCAACATATGTGTTTTAGCATTTAAATTTTTGAAGCATTGAAACGAGTAAGCATTTTTTAGAACATGAACATGATCATGCAAAATAGTTTCAAATAGAATATATAAACAAAATAAACTCAAAATGATATGGATATGCAGTCAACCAAACAGCTTTATACCATGGCATTAATTTATAAAGAACAGTTTAAAGAAAAACACACACTCAGTAGCAATAAAAACATTTACTCCTTTTAAATTTGAAGAGTAGTGAAAAAGTAAATACAAGTACAATGAATAATTTTTCTGAAGTTATACTAATATTGACTCGGATGAGATTTAATTACTTACCTCCCAGTTCGGGTCTAATCGACTTTTTTTAAATTCATCCCAGTCATCCGAGGAGATATTATACTTCAAACAAGGATCCATGTTCTTGTAACCTCCGAACACCCATGCCCTAGACAGGTATGATTTAAATTGTCTCCATTTTACGCCCACCGACTGTAGAATCTTTTCCTTTCTTTGTTTTTCGTTCGCGATATCGAAGTTGTTCTACATTTAATAAAAATATATAAACAGAGAATGATTGGATATGAAACAAATTATTTTCAATTGTAACTGAAATATTCGAGGAATAGAAATTACCAAAACATCCAGCCAAATCATCTCTTTATCATGATCGGGTACAAGTCTCCATGTAGGATGTAAAATGGAAATATGTTCTCGAGCAAGTTTCCCCAAATAACTTGACAACTTCACGTTATGAGTCCTTTTTGTTTTTCCTGTGACCGTATCGATGTCAAGCGGTAACTTATTCCCATTCATACGTGGTTTAGTCACATCCCTACATCGTGTGGGCTTCCTGATCATTTTTGATGAGGTTTGTGGAGGTGAAGTGGAACGAGACCTAGTGGAAGAATCAGACCTCGGTGGGGTAGCCATCATGTGCCTGTTCAGACAAAACATTTTCTACTTAAACGAGACAATGACTAGCAATTAACATTTTCATTCTAGGAATGTATTTAAACTAAAAGCATATACTTTGTAATGGTAGATAATTTATTAAGTTTTATTTACTCATATCAGATTACCATTCATATCTTTTTGTTCCTTATTCACCGTCTAAATATTTTACAGTGTTCATAATTCATTAACAATTACTTAACTTATTCATTCGACACTTTTGTAGCCATTTTTTTACCCACCTTTTTTTGGCTATAGTAAAATATGCCAATGATAATTATAAGTCATGGCGCTAGGACTTATTGCGCAGGGGAGGGAATTGGAAGCACTAATGGAAAACCTTTTATAACAAGTGCGTTGAATACCTCAATTTCATCGAATTAGTATAGGCTTCATGGCTCAAGTATGTTTATTTATTTTTCTAATGTAGGTTAATTCATTATGCCCTTATGAAATATGCTCATTTGTGTAAGTAAGGTTTTCTCAACAGCAAAATAGTGTCCTAAGATTTCTTACAAAACTGAACAACTTTTTATAGATATAAATAATGCCTTAGGTTACTTGCACAACTATTGGTTAAAAGTCCTAGACCACCAACACAGCAGACCCACCGGTTGCCATTTGAATTGTGTAGAAATACATGTGGGCATGTAACATTAAATAGATGCACACACAGATGAAAGAAACAAGTGGAGAATGTATGCAAAAGTGGGAATGTAGTATAGAATCAGGAGACTACCAAAAGTCGGTGGATAAAGATTACCTCGGTTGCCGGTGAATATTCTACAATAACTTATAGTAACCGTAAATGAGTTTTATGATTTGATAGTATTAAGGATACTATTGTAATTATACATTATACTGATTATATAAGCTATACCTTATCACGGAACGGATCAACAAAGGAGCAAATCAACAAAGGAACATATTTTATTTGGTAGTGCATTCAATAAATAACATGGAATACATTTATAATTGATTTGCTATATTAGCAGTAGTACATTAGAAACCTCATCAAATGGGTGCATCTGTTCTAAGTGCATCACTACTTGGGTATATGGGCGTGTAAGTGAAAAGATACATATGGTGTATTAGTTGCGTTGCGACTTGGGGTGTGCTATGAGTTTTGAACAACTCATAATGGGAACAAGGCATCTGGCTAAGTGATACTAAATGGTATGTTCATTGGCCAGAAAATAAATGGCATTCGAAGTCATACGGGCTAAAAGACATCTCATCCCAGCTCATGAAAATTCTCTTGATAAATATAATAATCCACATAAGCTTACAAGTGTCGTATATTAAAACATGATGAAAACGTTGTTTATGGTTATGTGCAGATGCTACTTGACAGCATTGGGTAAGCCATCTTTGTTAATTCACAATCATTATTAGAAATTTAAGTTAATATTTTTATTTTTTTTATCTTGAACTGAAACTTAACAATACTAATTTTTTTTTTGTTGTGCAGCTTGGTTTTTTGTCGGATGATAATGGAAAAAACAGCAATAACATCCAATCTTTTTACTATGGGCTAATTGTAGACAAGACATATAGTTCAAAAAATAACAACCCTTACAATTCAACAAGATAAATTAAGGAAATGTACTTAAAATTATATATGAACGTTCTCCCATATGCCTTCGTCATGATCACTACGAGTGGCATGCATACCATCCGTTTCATTTTCATCAATGGGAGGTATGCGTGTTGAGAAAGAAAGAGTATCATAGTTATCGAACATTGAATATTCATTCTCATGAGACACGTCTACACTTTTGCCCTGAAGAACCACCGACCATCTTTCATTACATGGGTCATTTATGTAAAACACTTGTCTTGCTTGGTATGCCATGATGAAAGGCTCGTCTTTATAAGCAACCTTGTGAAGGTCTACCAATGTAAATCTCAATTCATCAACGTGTACACCAGTGTTATTATCAGCCCAATTACACTTAAAAACAGGGATTCTAAATTTAACATAATCAACCTCCCAAATCTCTTCAATAACTCCAAAGTAACTTGTGCAAGCCATAATAGGATTTTTATCTTTTGAACTAGAAAAGTGCATGGACTCAGCTTGAAGAGTAACTCCACTGTTCTGCACAGTACTCCTGTCATCCTGTGACTTAGTGTAGAATGAGAACTTATTGATTCCGTACTCACTCCAAGTTATGACATCAAACTTAGGCCCATGTGCTAGCCATTTCAATGTATCAGAAGCACTATCATCAAGACTAACTTTTTCTTTAAACCAGTTCAAGAAAGTCTTGTTGTGCTCGGTCAACACCCATTTTTCACTCATCCGAGAATTTTTGGACTTCACAAGAGCCTTATGAGTAGACATGTAAGGAAGAACCTCATCAGTATTATTCAATATATACAAATGAGCTTGAAGCACTTCCTCGCGACTCTTTGTTTTAATCTTCAAACCCCGTGTACCCTTACCTCCACATCTTCCATCATGATGAGACTTCGGCAACCCTACACCTTCTGCTTGTGACATGTAGTCTGTACAAAACTCGATGGCTTCTTCTGCAATGTACCTTTCAACAATGGATGCTTCAGGATGATTTGGATTTCCTCTATACCCTTTCAGGATTTTCATGTATCGTTCAATTGGGTACATCCATCGAAAATAAACAGGGCCACACTCTCTTATCTCTCTTACTAAATGAACAATTACGTGAACCATGATGTCAAAAAATGAGGGAGGAAAGTACATCTCTAGTTGACACAGGATATTAGCAGCCTCCTTTTCCCAATCATCCAACACTAAAGGGTCAACTACTTTGCTACATAAAGCATTGAAGAAATAGCACAGACGAGTTACAACATGCCTAACTTTTTTAGGCAAAATGTCACGTATAGCCACTGGTAGGAGTTGTTGCATCAGTACGTGGCAATCATGAGACTTTAAGCCAACTAATTTAAGGTCTTGCAATGACACAAGACTCTTAATATTTGAAGAGTAACCTTGTGGCACTTTAACGCCTCGAAGACACTGGCAAAACTTGTCCTTTCTTTTTTGATAAAGTATGACATCTCAAAGGGCGGGTATGTTCGCTTACCTACTGATTCAGGATATAACTCTGGTCGTATTCCCATCTCAACTAGATCTTTACGAGCGTTCACACCATCTTTAGTCTTGCCTCTAATGTTGAGAAGCGTGCCGACTAAACTATCACACACATTTTTTCCACGTGCATAACATCTATACAGTGTCGCACATCTAGATCACGCCAGTATGGAAGATCAAAGAATATCGACTTTTTTTTCCATATGTTTTTCTCAGTATCCTTCTTTTGGGTCTTTCCGAATATTGTATTCATGTTCTTGACTCGCTCATAAACTTGGGCACCAGTTAAGGGTGTCGACGCCATGCCGTGCTCTTGACATCCATCAAAAGCTTTTTTCAAGCTACGGTACGGGTGATTACATGTGAGAAACTTCTGATGTCGAGTGTAGACAGTATTTTTTCCATGTTTCAGCTGTATGTAGCTTGTGTCTTCCTCACATATAGGACATGCTAGATGCCCCTTAACACTATAACCACTCAAGTTCCCATATGCTGGAAAGTCATTAATGGTATAGTATAATATTGCACGTAATCTAAAACTGTCCTGGCGGTATCCATCAAACACATCAACCCCTTTCTCCCACAACATTCGTAAGTCTTCAACCAATGGGCTTAGATAAACATCAATATCATTTCCCGGTTGTCGCGGGCCTGAAATCATCATAGATAACATGATATATCTTCGCTTCATACACAACCAATGGGAGAGATTGTAAATTATGAGCATAACGGGCCACGAACTGTGTTTAGTGCTTAAGTTAGCAAAGGGATTCATTCCATCTGCAGCGAGTCCAAGCCTAAGATTTCTTGGCTCACTCCCGAAATCAGGAAAGAGCTGATCAATCTTTTTCCATTGTGGAGAATCAGCTGGATGGCGAAGCTGTCCATCAGATATCCTTTTATCTGCATGCAACGAAAGGTTCATTGCATCATTTGCACTGGCAAATAATCGCTTAAACCTTGGAATTATTGGTAGATACCATAACACCTTCGCTGGAGGACCCCGATTCGTTTCTTCATCACTATCACAATCAGTGGACTTTGATTTGTATCGTGAAACTCCACACCTCGGGCACTTGTGCAGTGCTTCAAACTCTTTTCTATATAATATACAATCATTGGGGCATGCATGTATTTTCTTATACTCCATACCCATCGGACATAATATTTTCTTCGCATCATAGTTACGGTTTGGCAATGTGTTGTTTTCTGGAAGCATCTCCTTCAATAACTCAAGTAATTCAGTGAAGCTCTTATCACTCCAGCAATTTCTTGCCTTCACATTGACCAATTTTAAAACTGCTGACAGACGTGTGAAATTTTGGCAGCCTGGATACAATGGTGTCTCCGAGTCACTTTGTAGAGTGTCGTACACATATGGTTGTTGAAAATATTCATGTTCGACGTCCCGAATCATGTCTTCAAATCGATCTTCCATATCTACATCAGCGTGCTTAGTTGAAATATCTGCCACTTCACCATGCCATATCCATGTTGTATAATTTTTATTAATTCCATCGCAAAGAAGATGTTCCCGAATAAGGTCAACTTCATGTCTCCTCCCATTCAAACAGTTGATACAAGGACAAAAATATTTTCCATCCTTGGGCTCTGATTGATTGCGTTGAGCAAATTCTAGAAAATGTTCAACTCCATTCTCGCACTCATCGCTTATGCGACTTGCTTTCATCCAACTATGATTCATTTTTTTCTATTCTGTGGAACACCATTTTCAAAATATAATATTAGAAAATTTGCATCAATAAAACTACATGAGTTGTTAATCATGACATCGCACTCGCAAGTGCCGATTCTCGTAGCCCTCCCCAGACCTACCCGAATTGATAACCTTATGGTCACAACGTACGTCTGGCCGTACTCGCAAGCACGCGCCTCCAGAGGCCTCGACGGGACCCCTACCTGGATAACATCTCAACTCTCTACTATACACAATAACAAAGGTATAATATTCACCACAACCGCAACCACGTAACACATAGGTTAACACATCATAACTTCAGCAAGGGCACAACATTCACAGCACACCATCATTCAGGAAAAAGGCCAACGAGCAAATAATACAATTATTAAGCGATTTCACAATTCTTCGGTTAACTACTCATTTCTAGTATTTATTTTAATCACAAAATAACATGAAGAGGTAGTTATCATTCTTCTTGAAACTAAAGTTTACGTTCGTAATTACCTTCATAAAATCACATCTTCATTTAAAGTAAGTTACGGTTAAATATACCGTCACTAATGAGTCCACGTTAAATTCACGACACATCACATTCTCAAAGTATAAAGAATATAGACGAGATACTCGCCTCAAGTCCAACGCACGTGGAGCAACGGGAAAGCTCGACTTAATGACCGCTACCGAACACTCCGAAGAACACGATTCAACCGGGAAGCTCGAACCCCGAAGAAGACAACGAATGGATGGGTTCAACTCGGTTTCTTCGCAAGAACTCGACCCTAACAACATATAATTAATAAATCAACGATCATACGAGGAAGAATAATCGTAGAACGTCCGAAAACCCCTCTATGACATTCTACCGGACACCTTCAAGGCGTCGATCAAGAACTCGACCAAAAAAACAAATCGATACGATCCAACCATGGAATAACAATGGCAATAATCCATCAATAATCTAAGTTATTACGGCTCAAACGGACGAAATCCAACAAAAACACCAATTTCCCCAAAACTAGATTATCAAGAAATCTAACCTTGATTCGGTAGATCGGAGGAGGTTATGGGATGATTGATTGATGTTAGAAACTCAAGAACTTCGTGGATTGATAGATAAACAACATCTAATCATGTACTCCAAGCCCCATCCGCGGAAGGAAGTGAGAGGGATGAGAAAAATGGGTGTAAACCCATTTGCTCGATCATATATACTACCCAGCGGCGCACGAGCAGGCACGCACGAGCGGCCGGTCGTGCGCCGGGTCGTGTGCGCCCAGTGTCGGTAATCTGCCGGGACGCACGAGCACTGGGCACGAGCACTCGCTCGTGCGTGTGCAGTCAGGGCCGCACGAGCACCGGATCGTGCGCACAGCTCGTGCGCCACGCTCGTGCGCACCTGGCCGGTCCCTACAGCACGTGGACGGCCTGTGCCTAGCCGCCATGACTCGATGACTCGAATTTCCGAAAACGTACGGAACGAACACGATGAGTAGTATAACATTCAAAACACGACTGAAGCACTACACAAACACATGGTTCCGACAACCCGAAGGTTGAAAGGACGATACGAAGGCAAACACCCCAAAACTTTGGGAAATTACGAAAATGGTCCAAAACGCCCGAAATACACGATACACGATCGAAACACCAAACTAAAGCTCGGAACATGAATAATAACATTAAATGAACTTATGAGAAACTCGAAACAATAGTTTCGGATGATATTCGCAAGAATCGAACTCGAGTGCGGAAAAGCCGCTTAAGAACACGGAACTCAACAAAACGATACCGAAACGAACTCGGATGACCAAACACGAAGAACAAAACATTATCAAAATGTCAAAACGGTCGCAAGCGAGTTCTGGAAACTAGAAAAATGCCAAAAACAAAAAATTACCGAAAAAGAAAATCACGGGTATTATACCTTGCTGCCGGGCAGTTCCGACAGCCCCCGACAGCCCCGAGCTGCCGGTTCCGGCCATTTTTCCGGCTCGTCTTTTCGTCCCGAATCCAAAAATAATATTTTTCTAATTTTTATATTACACGTTTAAATTAGTTTTTCAAAAGAAAAATAGATTTATATTGTAACATAAAATCATGAAAAATAAGTTTTAGATGAACAATTAAACATTAACAATTAAAACAATTATGATTCCAAATCATAAAAAAATATAATCAAGCATTACAAATGCTAATATAGAATATACGATCACATAGACCTCGCTCCGATACCACTATTGGGATTCGGTGATAAAAAACGAGATACGCAGCGGAAAATAAACAGGTCCAACCGGATAAAACCAAACCCCAAAAATGGATCGATCAAGCATCGTATAAATGAATATAAATAATGAGGATGATAATCAAAGAATACTTACCCTCATAGTCCTTTGATAATATAATCTTCGAAGAAAAACCCGAACAAGCTTTTTCCGGTTACCGACACGAACACGAATCCAATTCGTTGTAGCTTGTTGAATGATCCAACACCAAAAATGCCGAATGTCTCTATATTATCACGCATCGGATATTGATCGGAAAAATAAAATATCAATTCATTCTCAAAGAACACGGCTAGGAAATGATACGGTATTTTTTTCTCTTCTCTTCTTCCTTTTCTTTCTCTCAAAGATGAACAAGAAAAAGAAAATAAATTTTTCTCCTCCCACCTTGCGAACTCACGGCTGGAATCTCTTTGTTGGGTGTTTTTTTTTCAACTCTTGAAATGGTGTGATAAACCATATAATTTATATTACAAGCAACAATGCTACATGCACAACCAATTTACACCACCAAACTTTACAACACATCATCTCACAATACATTTATCACAAAATTCATTATTTATTCCATCACCTACCCCACCACCCACATAATCAATGGTTCAAAACAAACACAACCGTTACAACGATTGTGATTGTATCATTTCTCTATTACAAGTGAGATCAAATGATGAGATTCTAAATCTCATCCTTTTGTCTTCATCCTTCATAAAATAAATCTATCACACCCCACACACATGCAAGACACCTTCCATGCATAAGAGGGGGGCACTAGAGTATGGTGAGAAAATGAGCCGAGCCACTCGGTTCGTGTACCGGACATTCGCGTATCTAGTCCGTTAAGTACACTCTGTTTTATCTCAAATGTATTTATACTTAATTAATTAATTTTATCAAATACAAAATTATAATAATATATTTCCAAGAAATAATTATTATGAATTAAATTAATCACCCGGTAATTAATTACAATTCACTAGACCGCATGATTTATCAAATAAATCAAATTAGATATCTAATATCCAATATTAATGAAGAGATAAAAAAGACATATTTATCCATCAAATATCCTTGTGCACGACTCCATAGCTCCGTCTTAGTCGGCAATAGGAGGAACCAAAGAGTACGGGTAACACTTAGCCAGTCTAGTGCTCCGTACCGTAACCAAACTAAGAACGAATGATCGGATCACTCAAAACCATTATGTCATGAATATTGTATAGGTATAAACCCTTCAATCATATGTCTCGGTCAAGTATTAGGGCCACTGTAAAGTCAAACCCTATTGTAACTTGGCTCTATGCACTTGATTAATGCAAATCGAGATCATCGAGGTCTCGTGTATCAAATACAACTAGCTCTAAATGCTTTGGCAAAAGACTTATGATCTCATTTGCCATTAACCGCATAGGACATTTACTTGCTCACTTACAGGAGAAAGAATTCTATCTTGGTATTCAGTATAGACTGCTACTTGCCCACTAAGTTGCATTTCGAGATTGACCCCACCTACCGGCGATTGGATCGAACTACTCTAATGACTAACTTAATGTCACAAGCATATCTCCTACTGAAACCTCAAGTCAAAGGTCTATGTATACCTATCACAACCTTTCGATTCGGTCATTGACAAACCTTGAGTGATATCCATGTGACTGAATCGAGGTGAGTAGTGTTCGAGTATACTAATCTCATTAGCATACCTATAACGTGTGCTCCCACTAACACTTAGTGAAGACATGCACTCTACATGTCAAAGTACACGTTATACAAATCTTGGCTAAACTTAATGCCTAATTAAGTTTTATCGACTTGCGAACTAGTTAAGCATTCGAGCTCTAAACACTTCCAGTACCTATCTCCTTATCTCCATAAGGAGTAGAATGTTTGCTCTCAAATGCAAGGACTATTATCCTATATACCAAATCACAATGCCGGTGATATACAATAATATAGAAATAATAATTGCCTTATTAAATATTCATAATTACAATACAAATGCTCTCACTCTCTCATCATCTGAGTGGCATTTGAGGTCATATTCCTAATAGTTCCTTGTCTGATTCAGATCAGGTGACTTTTCTTGTCTAGTTTTCAGCTATTCACTAGATTTCCAGTCTAGTAGTCCAAGATCCCTGCTTAGTTCCAAAAACCTTTCTTCTGGTAAAGGCTTTGTGAATATATCAGCAATTTGGTACTCTGTGCTGACTCTTTCCACTCTTACTCTTTTGTTGAGCACATGGTCTCTGATGAAGTGATGTTCGACATTAATGTGCTTATTTTTGGAATGAAGGACTGTATTTTTCGTTATAGCAATTGCGCTATTGTTGTCACACCAGATAGGATCTTCATTTGCTATGATGTTGTAATCCCTTAGCTGTTGTCTGATCCACATAATTTGCGCACAACAGCTACCTGCAGCTAGGTATTCTGACTCAGTCGTGTATATTGAGTTAGACACCTGCTTTTTACTGAACCATGATATTAGTCTGGTTCCAAGGAATTAACATGTTCCATTGGTGCTTTTCTGATTAATCTTGGATCCTGCAAAGTCAGCATCTGAATGTCCTGATAGTTCAAAGTTGTCATCCTTTAGATACCATAATCCAACATTGATTGTAGACTTAACATATCTGATTATCCTTTTTGCTGCTTCCTGGTGAGAATGCTTTGGCTTGGACTAAAATCTTGCACACACTCCTACTGCATATGAAATGTCAGGTCTGCTTGCAGTGAGGTATAATAGTGATCTAATTAGTCCTCTATAGTGGGTTGGATCTACTAGAATGCCTCCTTCATCTGCATCAATGTGTAGAGATGTGCTCATTGGTACTCTTAGGGGTTTGGCTGAGTCCATGCCAAATCTTTTGATCAGCTCCCTTGTGTATTTTGCTTGGTTGATAAATATTCCAGTGTCAACTTGTTTGACTTGCAAACCAAGGGAGAAATTTAGTTTGCCCATCATACTCATCTCAAATTCTCATTGCATGAGATTTGAGAACTTTTCACATAGCTCAGGGTTGGTTGAGCCAAATATAATGTCATCCACATATACTTAAACTAATAGTATGGGGTCTTCATGTTCGATTCTGAAGAGTGTTTTGTCCATATTTCCTTTGCAAAATCCATTTTTCTCAAGAAATTCGGATAGAGTTTCATACCAGGCTCTTGGTACCTGCTTGAGTCCATATAGAGCTTTTAGAATCTTGTACACATTGTCTCCTTTGACGAATCCAGGGGGTTGCTCAACATAAACTTCTTCTTCTAGTACTCCATTCTAGTACTTCAATAATTTCAGAAAGAACTACTCCAAATACAAGAAGAACTATAAGGAGAATCCAAGGAGGAACCAAAAGGCTGGCAACTGGAAAGTTGAATGCTACAACTGCCATAAAATAGGACATATCCAATTTGATTGTCCTGAACTCAAGAAAGATGATGACAAGAAGGAAATGGGCAGAAAAGAAGACGAGAAAAACTCTCACTAGTGAAGACTAAATCCAAGAAAGAGTAGAATCAATTGGTGGATTCTTTTCTGATGGTGATAATGACTATAACTGCTTGATGGCAAACCTAGCTGATGAGGAGGTAATATCTAAACCTTCAACTTCAGGATATGTCAGCTCAGACATGTCTGAAGACATTGATCTACATAAATCTGTAAATCAGCTATTTTAAGATTTTGAAACATTAAAAACTACACATCTGACTGTGACAGTTGAGAAAACACAGCTGCAAGATGAGAATGGACAGCTGAAAAATGATTTGGAAAAACTCAACCTAGAGTTAGCAAAAATCAGATCTGAATTTGAAAAACAGACTGAAAACAATTTTAAAAACTCAGCTGGAAGTACCACAGCTGAGGTCAAAAGGTTGACTGCTTTAAACAGTGAAAAAATCAACTGCACTTGCTCATATAAAATCTGAGTTTTCTAAACTGACACGGCTGAGTAATACACAGGCAAAAGAAATAACATCTATAAAAGCATCTATAACCATAGATGGTTTGTGTATAAACCAGAGACCACTATATTTAAAATCAGGCCTTGGATATGACCCAAATACCCCCTCTAGTTCAAAAACCACTTTCATCAAGGGATAAACAATTGTCCAGACTGCTGAGCCTACAAACAAACCTATATTTAAAAAAAGGCAGCAGCCCAGTCAACAGTATAGGCAGCAGTCAAGGTTCACAAGACAGCCACCTAGACAAATGACTAGGCAATGGCCAGAACAGCATCAGCAGTCAAAACAGTACTCTGCTTATTACCAACGACTCCCACAAAACAGATTTCACAATGGGAGAGGTAAATGAAAACCACAAGGTAATCCAAGTTTTCAAAATTACCAGGTGTGGAGACCCCAAAATTTTAATAAATGGTCTCAGCCAAGATTTAGGAGTGGCCCACACCAAAACCATGATAAGTCATATCCTATACACAATCCAAATCAAGGTTATAGACCAAGACTCTATGCACCTTATAGGAATAGCCAACATCATTTTCAAAACTCCAGGAGAAATAAATTATCTAGGAAATCCACTAACCCCAAAGGACCCACTCAAATTTAGGTACCTAAATCTCTGCTGTTTTGATTGCAGAAAAGGTGGGAGGACTACCATCATATCACATCAAATTCAACAGTAGGAGGTGAATAATGGTTTATGGACTCAGGATGCTCAGTGCACATGACAGGAAATAAGAAGGTTCTGTCAAATTACATCAAATAAAGAGGTCCAGATGTAACCATTGGAGATAGATCTCGAGGTCAAACAAAAGGTTATGAGGAGCTGCACATAGGAAACATAACCATCTCAAAAGTGCAATATACCAAAGGTCTCAAATACAACCTATTGAGCTTAAGCCAATTATGTGATGAAAAGAACCTAGTAGTCTTCACTATTTGGAAATGCATAATAACTGATATCTTATCTGGAGAAGTGAAACTACAAGGATACAGAAGAAGGGATATCTATATGATAGATTGGACAATAGGCACTCTCAATACCTATTTAATATCCAGAATAATAGCTGAAAATGGATGGCTCTCGCACAAAAGACTGTCACCTGAACTTCAAAGCCATCAACAAGATAGGTTCTCAAAGCTGGCCAGAGGACTTCCCACTGAAGTATTCAAGAAAGAGACTCTTTGTAATGCATGCCAGAAGGGAAAGCAAACTAAAGCATCTTTCAAATCAGTTTAGCCTACTACTCTCACCACCAGAATTTTGGACCTACTTCACATGGACTTATTTAGTCCTATCAAGCCAAGAACTCCGAGTGGAAGGAAGCATGCCTTAGCAGTTGTGGATGACTACTCAAGATACACTTGGATAGTGATTCTCTACAAGAAGAGTGAAACTCTAACCAAGCTACCTGAGTTGCTAAGGAAAATTCCTCAAAATGGAATCCAGCAGTGATCAGAATTGAATCCAGCATGAAGTCTCTGCCGCAAGAACACCACAACTAAATGGTGTAGCTGAAAGAAGGAACAGAACCCTGAAGGAAGCAGCAGGTCAATGACTGCTGGGACTGACCTGCCAAATAGGTTCTGGGCTGAAGCTATCAACACAGCATGCCATACTCAGAATAGGAGTATGATAGTAGGGAGATACGGTAAAACTCCTTATGAGGTTTGGAATGACAGAATACCAACTATTGCATATTTTCATGTTTTTTATTGTAAGTGTTTCATCCACAACAATGGCAAAACCCAACTGAATGCCTTTGATGCTAAAACTGATGATGGTCTCTTTATGGGATATTCACAAATAAGCAAGGCATACATAGTATTTAACAAAAGAACATTAGTTGTGGAAGAAACACCTCATGTTATCTTTGATGAATCTACTGTTGAGTACAGAAAACAGGTGGAATTAATTAAGAAAAAGCTCAAAACCACCTCCCTAGAAGAAGTCATCGTCAATGACACAGGAATGATGGTCACAGCTGATGAAGACCTAACTGCAGATCAGACAGGATCTCCAACCACAGCTGATCCAACCCGAGCTGATCCAACTGCAGCTGATAAAACCATAGCTGAACCTAATGCAGCTGCAGATCACCAAATCCAAGCTGATTCAGAGTTAGACGTAGTTCCTCAAAGCAACTCAACAAGGGGAACAAACCCTGAAGACCAACTTCCAAAGGCTGACGATGAATATGAAACTCCCAAATGGCTAAAGGATTACTCCATTCAACAAATTATTGCAAACCTAACTGATGGAATCAAAACCAGGAAATCCACAGAACCAGCAGGAATGGCAATGTTTTCTTTCTTCATGTCTCAAATGGCGCCTAAAACAACAGATCAAGCCCTGGATGACTACACATGGGTGATTGCAATGCAAGAAGAACTAAACCAAATGTAGAGGAACAATATCTGGGAACTAACAAACAGACTAGATTACAAGAAAGTCATAGGCACTAAAAGGGTGTACAAAAACAAGTGTGATGAAGATGGAGCTGTTGCTAGGAATAAGCCAGATTGGTGCAAAAGGATATGCTCAAAGTGAAGGAATAGATTCTGATGAAATATATGCACCAGTAGCAAGACTAGAAGCAATTAGACTATTCCTTGCATATCAACTGATATCACATGCCCGAGGAAAGTAACCTTCGTCATCCATAATTCACATTTGGAAAATTTCCATAAAGTTGTTCTCGTCTCAGCACATCGAGAACTTGGCGAAGATGACATTCATATTCCTCACGGTTACGTGAATATATTAAAATTCCGTCGATGAAAAACAACCATAAAATGATCCAGACAATCAATGAACACTCCTCATTAATTCCATGAACACGTTCGGTGTGTTGGTCAGTCCAAATGGCATCACCACGAACTCGTAATGCCCATAGCGAGTACAGAAAGCCGTCTTGGAAATATCAGACTTTTGGATCCTGAAATGATGATAACTGAACCTCAAGTCAATCTTAAAGAACACTGTTGCACCTTGGAGATGACCGAACAAATCATCGATACAAGGTAAAGTATAATTGCTATTGATTGTTACCCTATTCAGCTCACGGTATTCAATACATAGACGTAAAGATCTATCCTTCTTCCGTACAGGTAATACTGGTGCTCCCCAAGGGGATGCACTAGGTCGGATATAGCCCTTTTCGGTCAATTTCTCAATCTGATTCTTCAGTTCCTACATGTCAGTCGGATCCATACGATACGGGTCTTTAGAAAAGGGGGACGTACCCGGCTCTAACTCAATGGTAAATCTCACCTATCGCTGTGGAGGTAAACCTGGAAAATCATCCTGAAAAACATCTAGGTAGACTCGAACCTCCTGAATATCAGTCATTTCAACTGGTCGATCTTCTGTCTTGGTCATGTAGCACCAATAACCAACACATCCATGATTAAGCAGTTTCACTTCTTTCATTGCACTGATGACTCTCCCGGAACGGCTGGGATTATCACCTCGGAAAATATATTCGAAACCATCATCAGAACTGACGATCAACATCCACTTATGTATGCTAAGTATGGCATCATGACGATCTATCCAATCGATACCCAGGATGACATCATCTTTAGGTAAATTGACCACAATCAAATCTGACAACCACTCGCGGTCGTTTATTCGAATCGGACAGTTCCGAACTTCACGATTCCCAACAATTCTCTCCCATCAGGTAGACTAATCACATAAGACTCGCACTCAACAACATTATCTAATTGCAATCGGCTCAAACAAGATGCAGATATAAAAGAAGGTGAAGCGCCAGTATCAAAAGGAGTACAAACAGGATGAGAATGAATGTCGAGTGTACCTGCAATCATGTTGGCCTCGGGATCATTGGCATTCTTTATCTCATAGATGTTGAGATTTGTAGTCCCGGTACCAGACGTAGCAGCTTGACCTCCACGACCTACTCCTCTGTTCGCCCCTGAAGTTCGGTGAGAAGCGGATGGAGGTGTACGGTCCTCGACGACAGGTTGAACTGAAGCATAGGAGGCCATCAGAGTACGTCCTGGTCTAACTCTACAAAAACGAGCATGATGCCCAGCAACCCCACAAGTATGGCACGAAACAGCCGGCTTCGGACATTTGGTGTGAATGTGCCCCTGCTCTCCGCAGTTAAAACACACAATGGACGAGCTGGCCGCTCGAGAATGCGATCATATTAGTTTTGATGCCACAGGTGTCCGCACAGAAAAAGTCAGTCCAGATTGGGGCTTCTTGAATGTTCCCCGATTACTATCAGCTTGCTTCTGGTTCCTTGATCTCTTATTAGAAGATTGTGGGTGCTTCTTAGAAATATTTTTTGCAGTGAGTTCATACTCAAGAGCTCTCTCGATGAACTCCGATAGAGTCGTGCAGTGATGATTAAGTTACTGCATTCACATCCGAGGTTTCAAACTCTTAAGAAAATATTTGATCTTATCAGCCTCCTTTCAAATAATCAAAAAGGCGAACGGAAGAAGCGCTTGAAATTTCTCGACAATCGTTAACACATCATCATTATAATCAGACGGGTCTGGGTTCAGCAACTCTGATATCTTAGCCTCACGGAGTGGAGCTGGATAGTAATGATCCAACATGAGACTCTTGAATTCTTCCCAGTTACACAATCCATCAGTCGGTTTCACAGAAAGCCACCGTATATGGGTGCTCTACTAAGGTTGTAAGCCGCCACAGAAACTCGATTCTCCTCAGGACAATCGACCATCTCGAACAACTTCTCAAAGTGCTCGACCCAGTGAATAATATCAGCAGGCTCAGACGAGACCTCAAATGTCGAAGGTCATTAACGAGAGATCTCATTAATTGGCCGTCCAACGGATGTTTCGATATTCTTTTACCCCTAGTTTTCATGTCGTCAACCTATCAAGTTTCTTGGAAATCCAGACTATCTAAGTTGTTGACCATCAATGTCTATCAGTTTGACTATTGAATCTCACCCGGCAACCTATCAGGTTTCTAGGGGCGAATTTATCACCAACCGAAGGCATATAATGCACTCAAGAATTTTTTAACCTCTACCAAATGTACTACCTCGATAACTGAGAAGTATAGCACACCATCTCGGGTATCAATTTTCTACGAGTTTGATGGAGGATGGGAAACCTCGTAACCTTTTTCAAACTTAGTCTATTTGTTGTCGAGAGAATTTCGTGATTAATGTTACACTTTGCAAATTAATTTATTTATAAGCGCGTTTGTTTGTCAATCATTCAAAATGAAAAACAGTAAATAGCAATCTAGTTACTACCAACATATAGCTCATGGACTTTTTCCTAAGTACTGGGCCAAACGAATGACCAAGTAAAGAAAAAAACAGTCTCCGATTCTTTGTCTTCTCGGTCGGCTGTTATCGGTCTTCGTCATAGCCAAATAAATAATTATATCATTGAAAAATGCATCCTATTATACAAATTTTCTAGTGAAAATAAATAGGCTCAAAACGGCCTTTACAACCAAATCGAATCGAACAAATCAAAACTAAGTCCACGAGCTATATCACCATCACATAAGGATTCCACGCAACATGTAACGACAATGAAATTAAATAATTAATTTTAATATATCAATCCAATTAATCTAAAAAATTAATCTATTCAATTTCTACAATATTAGTCCAATTAATATATATATATATATATATATATATATCGCATTAAAATTAAATAATCAATTAATGTATTAATCCAATCAATATAAAAATTAATCCATTCAATTTTAGTGGTATTAATCCAATTAATACAAATAATCGTCATTTCAATTCGTCGAAGTAATCCGGCCAAAAATAGTATTTTCGTTTAATATCTTTCCCATTTAAAATAATATTCCAAATATTCATTTTAATCAAATTAAATCCAATTTAAAATGTGGGAAAATATTACAATATAATACAGAGACTAAACGAAGTCTCGAACAAGTCAAAACGGGCCCAACCCGAAAACCGAGACCGAAAAAGAGGGCTGAGGGTGACCTGCTGGAGCGAGTCACCTGCCTGCTACTATCCGGGTAGCAGGCAGCCTGTCCGGCCACCCTGCCAGGCACGGCCTGGCAGTAACTCTGGCAGCCCCGGGATGCTGAGTCCGACCTTCGTTCGGCTCGTTTTTGGCTCATTTCCAAAACGTGATGTTTCTAACTTTTATGTTGTACTTATAAATCAATAAAATAAAATTTTATAGATTTATAATTCATAAAAAATCATAGAAACAAAATTTATAACGAACAATTAAATATTTCCGATTATACCAATAATGATTCTAAATCATAACCATCATCCAATAGCATTCAAAATGCACAAATAATTGTATATACGGTATCATTGACCTTGCTCCGATACCACTATTGAGATTCCGGAAACAATGACGAATACACAGCGGAATAATAATACAGAATTAAGAATCCAAACAAGATCGATCAAGTAACGTATATTCGAAAAGAAAAAAACGAAGATAAAAGTATTAAGGTCCCATACTAGGGTTGTTAGCGATCCGAGTGAACTCGAGACCCGGTCAAGAACCGGACCGAAAAACCTGGGATCAAAACTCACCCGAAAATTAACGAGTTCGGATACGAGTCCTTAAAATTGAACCGAAATCGATAAGACCCGGACCGAAAAACCCGATAATATATATATATATACACACACACTGTAATACCCGCTATTTTCATAATGCAATATAATTATTTATAATAATATTATAATGCATTTCATGTCATTTAATTTTATTTAGAGGATCACGAACATTATTTCGACGTATCACAAGTCTGAGCCCGAGTTATTTTGCCAGATATATATTTAAGTGGTCATTATTTATTTTATAATAGTATTATTAATTATTCAAGTATAATACTAACACTATTATTATTATTATTATTAATATTATTATTAATAATATTATTAATATCATTTTTATTAAGTATAAATATTATTATTATCTTTATTATTTTTTAGATTTTTATTACCAATTTGTTATTCTAGATTTACTATTATCAGTATTATTATTATACTATTTATATTTTAACCATGTGTCTTAATTTAACCAAACTATGATTAAATTTAATTAACCATAATTAAGAATTCTGGTGCAGTCATCGTTCCTTTATCAGAGTTCTCACTTTATCAAAATTACTCAATCTTTATCTAATACACAAACCTAATTCAACTAAAACACTTAAAAATCTACACCTATAAATATAAATTCTGCAGTGCATAAATCCTTTACAAAAATCCATCGATCAAACATCCACGAAACAAAAAAAATACACAATATACAATACATCACCGGTTCTCTGCAACCAGAGGAAGAAGAAAATACATAGAAACAGAACAAGAAGGATTCATCATGTTCTCTCATTCAAAGTTCTCTACTGGGAGTCCAATCTCGAAACTGGAAGTTTAACCCTCTTCCGCACATCAGACTTTTCTTCGACGAGGTAAAACATCAAAACTTAATTATACTTATGGGAAAATTGCATAAAATAGAAACATACTTTGCATCGGTTCCTATTTTTAGCAATCAGCTTTAACAATCACCAGTAATAGTAACGAACTATCTATTTCTTGCAAGATTAGAAACTTTTAACATTTACCTCTGTTAACTGGTGACGTGGCCGTTAATATAATTTTAAAATATATTTATATTCCGCTCTGTATTATTTGTAGGGTCAGTTGGATGATGATATGTCATATTTTCCACTGTCTCTCTCCACGATTCAACTGCCTCTTCGAAAGGCGATTTCACTGGCAGGCGATTTCACGGGCGATTGGAAGGTAAAATTCTAGGGTTTTTTTCAGGCTTCTTCTTGAGGCTCATTATATATGTTCTTGTGTGTCTGCATTGAATACAATTTTAGGGGTTTTTTATTTTTTTATTTTTTGTTATTTATTTGCAGATGGGTGAATCTTCCATTTGTAAGGGAATTTCAATTGAGATTTATCACTCTGGATTGTTCCTTAAGCATCCATTGTGGTATGCCGGTGGTAACAATCAAAGCTTTGAAAATGTAGATTTTAGCAACCTCAGCTTTTCTGAGTTAAAAGATCATTTAATGTTGTTAACCAACTCAAGTAAGTGTGAATCTGTTTATTATTGTGTCCCTGGTAAAGATATACGAAATGGGGGTCTTAGAAGAATTGAATGTGATGTGGATATTAAATTGTTCATGAATCATGGGTTTAAAAGTCCAAGAAAAATATGTGTGTATATGAGCCAATTTACTGATGACCATAGTGAGTGGATTGGTGAGGATGAAAATGTCAATGTTATCAATGGGGATGGTAGTGTGGATATGGGAACTAAGAATCTTATTGATGAAAATGATGAGAATGTTGAGAAAAATGAGAATGTTGAGAATTCTTCTTCTAGTGATGAATGTGATAAGAATGATGAAGATATTGAAGTAGATATAACAGACGATGAATCAGACGCTGCTTCTTTAGATCACATATCTGATGGAGAGGATGAGGTGTTGGAGGTTAGGCAAAAAAAGTTGAAGAAAGATGCTTGTACAATTGAGTCATCCATATTGTACCAGAAAGCTAAGGAAAAATCAAAAGTGACCCAAAATGAAATTGTTGATAGTGAACGGAATCAGAAGGATAAGGCAAACAGTGAGGGAGTAGAGTTTATGGTGGTAGAACATGATGAGTTCCTGACTGATTTATCAGGTTATTTGCATAGCCTTAACAATGTTGAGTCAAATGTTGACAATGAGGATGAGTTTGGGTCACTTGAAGATGATGAGCAAAATGGCCCCAGGCATAACCCGAAGGTTCACTGGAAAGTAATGAGACCCTATCTAAAAGAGAGGTATGAAAGCCCTATGCAACTAAAAGATTGTTTGATTTATAATGCATTGGCCAATGGTTATCAGATCAGGTTTGAACATAATGACATGCCAAGGTGTTGGCTGTTTGTGGTAAAAAGGATGAAGTTACTAAGAAACGTCATTGCCCATTTAGGTTATGGGCTACCTGGAAGAAATGAGAAGCTTCATTTCAAGTTAAATCATTAATAGATGAGCATAGGTGTACAAGAAACTTTCAGTCATGTTCCATAGTACATTACAGATGGATTGCAGAAAAGTTTGGGGCTAAAATAAGGCAAAATCCAAAGATACACTTGAAGGATTTGCAGGCTGCTTTCTTGAAAAAGTATAAATGTACCATCACCACCAGTCAAGCAGCAAGGGCTAGAGATTATGCAAAGTTTCAATATGAGGAATCAGTTAGGAAACATTATGAGAAACTTAGAGACTATGCAGCAGAGATTTTATTAACTAATCCTGGTAGTACTGTTAAGCTTAAGGTTGAACGTAATCCTGATGGGCAATTATACTTCCAAGGCTTTTATGTATGTTTTAAGGGTTTGAAAGATGGTTGGCTTGATGGATGTAGAAAGATTATTGGTCTAGATGGGTGCTTTTTGAAGACAATTTGCAAGGGGGGGGGGGCTACTTTCAGCAATAGGGAGAGATGGGAATAACCATATATTCCCCATTTCATGGGCTGTTGTGACTGTAGAGAATAAGGAAAACTGGGAATGGTTCATAGACCTTTTAAGAGATGACCTTGATTTGGGAAATGGTGCTGGTACAACTCTAATGTCTGACCAACATAACGTATTTTTTTTTTATCAACATAAGGTATTTAACTTGGTTATATGTGATTGTTATTATTATTACTTGTATTCTACTAATATGTGTAAGTCAATCTCAGGGTTTAATTGAATCTGGTAAACAAGTGTTGCCTAGTGCAGAGCACAGACAATGTGTTAGGCACATTTATGTAAATTTCAGAAAAAGATTCAGTGGTGTTTTGTTTAGAAACCTTTTTTGGAAAATTTCAAAGTCAAGTTATCCTACACTCTTTGAAGAGAATATGGATGAGCTGAAGAAGGCAAACATTGATGCATATAACTACTTGAAGAAAAGGGACCAATCAACACAGTGCGAGCATTTTCGATCTAATCTTTGCTTGTGAGGTCATTGAGAATGGAATAAGTGAGTGCTTTAACTCACTTATTCGTGAACTTAGAAGAAAACCTATTTTGACAATGCTAGAAGCAATCAGGGTTATACTTATGGATAGATTGGAAAGTATGAGGAATAAACATGCAAAATGGACTGATGAAATATGTCCAAACATTAGGAAGAGGCTTGAAAAAGCAAAATATGAGCAAAGGTAATTTCTTTTAATTTCAGTCATCAAATTAGTGTAGAATCATTATGTTTTTTTTGTATGTTTTTTTGTAGAGACTTATAGAAACATTTATTTTGTATATTTTTTTGTAGAGACTGGAAAGTTATTGCAAGTGGTGGTCCTAAGTTTGAGGTGAGCAAAGGAAGAGAAGGATTTGTAGTTGATGAGGCAGAGAGGTTATGTTCATGTAGGATGTGGCAAGTTACTGGTTTGCCTTGTACACATGCTGTAGCAGTAATTTTCTACATTAGAAGATTACCAGAAGATTATGTCAGTGACTATTACAAAGCTGCAATGTTTCAAAAAACATATAGTCATTTCTTGCTGCCACTGCATGGTATGAGGGACTGGCCAAAGGTCAACTTGGATAACCCTTTACCTCCTATAGCAAGAAGGATGCCTGGCAGACCAAAACTTAATAGAAGAAAGGATGCCAATGAGGATGTGAGTCATGCTAAGAGATCAAGGGGACAAATGAGGAGAACAGGCATAGTTATGACATGCAAAAATTGTCTTCAAGAAGGTCATTACTCAAGAAGTTGTACTAATGAAAAAAAAGAAGCACCACCAAAAGTTAAGCGGCCACCAGGAAGAAAAAGGATAAATGATGAGTATCAATGGGGTGGCAATAAATATGGGAGAGGAAATGCTAATCAGGGTTGAAGAAGCTTTTTGGCATGTTACTGGTTCTAGAAGTCTTGTTTCTGTAATGAAGAAGCTTTTTGGCATGTTAATGGTTCTAGAAGTCTTGTTTCTGTAATGAATCAGATTTGCCATATTTTTTTTAGAACTCTTGTTTATGTAATGAATAAGCTTTTTGGCATGTTACTGGTTCTAGAAGTCTTGTTTCTGTAATGAATCAGATTTGCCATGTTTGTTTTTAGAACTCTTGTTGCTGTAATGAATCAGTTTTGCCATGTTTGTTTTTAGAAGGTTATGGTGTTGCTGTAATGAATCAGATTACCACTTTTTTAGGTTATTGTGTTGCTGTAATGAATCAGATTGCCAATGATGTATGTTTCAGATTATGAATCAGATTTGCCAATGTTGTATGTTATCACTCAATGATGTATGTTTCAGACTATGAATCAGATTTGCCAATGATGTATGTTATCACTCAATGTATGTATGTTATCACTCAATGTATGTATGAATCAGATCTGTAATGGATCAGATTACCACTTTTTATAAAGTTATCATTATGTATGTTTCACAATGATATGGATCAGATATACAAAGTTATCACTATGTTTCTGTAATGAATGAATTAGATTTGCCATTCAATGACATTCATCACAAAACCTATATTGAAAACAAAACCTATATTGAACACAAACTTAAAGTAATAAAATCTGTATGTTTTATGGTCTACTGACATTCATCACAAAACCTATGACATTAAAGGGAAAATTATATTGAAGATACTAAAAACCAATTTTCATTCATATTGAAAATAAATCCAAACCATTACATTACATCAATCAACAAATACTAATTAACACATCCAATAACTAAATACCAAAAATATCAATATCACCAAACATCTTTTATACAGCTTATTGATCCATTTGTATACATCAACTTCTTCATTTAGAGATTTTAAAGCTTCCAGTAACTCTTCCTTTTGCATCTTTTCTTCAGCTAAAGCTTCAATTGCTGCTTCTTTCTCATTCCCTTCATGAGTTAGAGACTTCATTAGTTCTTCTTTCCTATAGAATACTTAGCGTACGCTAATGTTGAAGACTTACGTACGCTAAATCACAAGAGTTACGTACGTTATGGACGAGACATTACGTACGTAACAAGAGGAATCGGACAGTTGGGCCCGGTGTCGGCGGCTTTCGGCGCAGATGTGGACAGGTGAGTCAACGGATGGAGTTACGTACGTTATACAGGGTGTATTACGTACGTAATACGAGTATAATACTGTAGCAAGTCAACGTACGTGTAACGTATGCAACGGAATAAGTGTTACGTACGTTACGGGGCGGCTGGCCGAGTCGTGGCCGAGAGGACCTGTAGTGGCCGATCATGGTCGGCAGTGACTCGCATGGATGGCCGATCACGGTCGGCAGTGACTCGCAGGGATGGCTAGGACTGGCCGATTACGTACGTAAGGCAGTGGCCGGTTACGGCCGTAAGGGCCAGTTACGTACGTAATCCACCGCCGATTCGTGCGTAAGGGTTCGAGCAATCGGAAGTAGGGTAGGCCGCGGCCGGTTACGTACGTAAAGACCCGCCGGTTACGTACGTAATGGTCCGGAAGGTCCCGCCTATTTAAAGGCCTGGACCGAGTCATCCGGCCATTTTCATGTTTTCTCTTTGTTTCTTCGCGATTTCTTCAGCAAAGTTGATGGATTTGAGTAAGAACATCATGTAGCAACATGTTTTGGAAGTTGGAATCATGGATTAACATCATCTTCCACCCTGATCGAAGGTAAGAATACCTAAACACTTGTTTTTGGATATTCTTGGAGTTTCTTGGTGTTTTGGCCGATTTGATTCGTTTTGGTTCAGATTATTGATGGAACTTTGTTGTAATCTCGTAATCATTTAATACTCTTGAAGTTTTGTGGAACAAATTCGAGTATTTCTTCGTTAAAATGATTGAATTGGATTATGCCTTCATAGTGTTCGATGAAATGCCTCAATGAGTAGAACTTGGGAAATTCTACACGTTTTCGTATGAATGGTGATGGAATTGATTGTGTTATGATTATTCTTGGTAATTATGGGAATTTTGTTAAGGGAGGATAATGAATTGATGATCAAATACCTTGATTATGTCGTTATGATTATGGAATCGTAGTAATCTCGATATTCTTGATGGTTTGTTGCGATTCATGATGCTATGAGAAGTATATGTTGAAGAACATGATAATATACACCTTGAATCATGAATAAGGATTTTTTAGGTGTTAGAACACATCGGATTATGCCGTTTGGGGACTTTGAATGTGATTTCGGAATAAGTTGTGAAACTCTTGGAATATGATTATCTATAATTAATCGGATTGTTCGGATTGATGATGATAATTGATAATTGGTTTTATTACGAATATACAAGGAGGAAACTTGTAAGTATTTAAGATTGAATGTGGAATCGTATTGTTGTTTTGAATTCGTGTTTGATTGGTTTGAGTTGTATGGTTCGGTTTTGTGTATGATCGAGGTATCGTTGAATCGTTGAGATGATTTGGTTGGTCATGTCGGTTGTTAATTGTTATCAGATATGTGTTATTTGATTACTTCGATAGGTTGAGCTTATTGATCGGTGATTAGAACCATATGTTGCGGTCATGTTCGAGCACGTTCGTGAATTGCATTGGTTGGGGCCGAGGAGCTTGTAGATGAAGGCATTGTGACTGGTAGCGGCTTCATCATCATCGTATCGGTATCGAGGCAAGTTATTACTTGCTCAGTTTATAATATTTAATGAATGGTTTCAGTTTCATTCGTTTATAATTCGTATAGCAATGTTTATAAATCGTAATCACAAGAGAATTGAGATTATAGGTTGTATTCGAGTTTTGGGAATTTAAATCATAATGTATATGATTTACAATGGTCGTTGGTATGCTTGTTATAGAGGATACATCATGGTGTTGAAGGAAACGTGAATTATCTACCGTCCGTGATGTTTTGGATCGATGAATATTGAGAATAATGGTTGGTGATGGTTTAGATATCGAGATTGCTCTCGAAGGACTCGGAGCAAGTATTTTAATCATTTCTATCATTTGTGTCGATCATGTCGTGATACATTCGTGTATCGTTGTTGTCATGCATTTGTGCATTATTGTTGTCGTGTATTGTGTACTGTTGTTTTGTGCAGTTGTGCATTGTTGTCATATGTCCACCATGCGTTGGTCCGACGGGATCATCATGGGAATCTATAGCTGTGTGCGCTGGATCTCTGGACAGGTAATGCCACCATGCGTTGGTCCGACGGGATCATCATGGGAATCTATAGCTGTGTGCGCTGGATCGTTGGATTACCATGTATTGTTGTTGTACATATGTATATTATGGGTTTGCCATAAGTATACATTGTCGTTATTGTTGTGATCATATTGACGTTGTCATATGAGTATGCATTTGTAGGTCTTGTGTTAGGACCATGTCCGTATGTTGTGTTGATCTGATCTCGAATTAGACTGACGTGATGGTAATGGTATTTCGTATCTCGAGGTATGTTCCATATTTCTTTTGGTATTTGTCTTTGATGGACAATCGGTTATCGTCTTGGAATTTGATGATGTTATTTGAGGGATCGTATTGGTCAGAACTGGTATATTTCCGTATCGTGAGTTGGTTATGATAGTTTGAGAATCTTGAGTATTGGTTGAGGTACAATACAGATATTATGTTCGAGTCTATTGGTTAATCGAGTACAGGATGTGAAATGTGATAATGGTTATTCTGATGAGAATTAGTTGAGTAAGCAAAGTTATGGCGGTAATATTACGTTGGTCGTATTCTTATGTTGTATTCTCATTGGTACGTAATTATTAATGTGATGTGATGGTTATCATTGTTGGATATTATGGCTGACCCCGTCGTGGGCTTTCTTTTTAGGTTCTTGGATTATCAAGCTTGTAGCGGTCGTGGAGAGATGAACTTCTCGGAGGATACTGGCAAGGGCATGTATTTGTGTTTTGAGTTTCTGATCAGTTGTTGTATTCCACTGCTAGAGTATTTTAATTGTTTGTCTTTATCCGCTGCGTGAGTATTTTTAAATGGCCTTTTTGGTATCCGATAACTTAGGTTACTTTGGGAAATCATTTTCTAAATTTGTTCTGTCGGTACGTGTAAGCGATAGCTTAACGTATGTTTTTAAACTGTTGAGTTTTGGCATTTTGGGCCTTGTGGTTTCAAATGAGTTTTTACGACGGTTTGATAAACGAGTTTTATAAATCTTCGAATGTTTTTAATAGATAATACCGTCGTTAGCCTCTTGGGCGTTTGTAAATGTTTCCGAAAATTTCCTTCAGCCTTGTGGGTTCCATCTTGGGGCCCACGGCGCTGTAATATTCCCGGTCGGATCTGGGGGTGTTACAGAATATGGTATCAGAGCTTAGGTTGAGAAAACCTAGGCATTTGGGTCGAGTTGGGTCATGTTTTTGTCGCGTCATTCGAGTTGTCGATTGACGAATATTAGAGCCGTGAGTTTTTGTTGTTCACTCAGGCTTGTGCGTGATGTGATATACCAGTGTAGTACTGGGGTTGTTGTAAACTTTTTCAAATGGTGTTAACGTGTTTCTTCAGATAGAGCTGTGTTGTGTTCTCGAGTTGAACTGAGTTTGCAAAATGTGTGTTTTGAAAATATCTGTGTCGAGTATTTCCTTGAGTCGAGACATGTGCCAGTATCGCGGGGAATCGTCGGCTTCACGATCTGTAAGTATTTGGATTTTTGAATTGCATTGAGATTTATTGCCGTTCTAAGTTGATATGGTTTGAGATTCAGAAAGATATTATGCTTCACAGTATGAGATGATAGATTTGGGACATGATTGATGATCTTGAGAAACTATGATTTTGGAAATCAGTATGTTGAGTAGATTTTGGAACGGAATTGTGCATTTGGGAGAAGGTTGTGGATGGTTGAGAAAAACATGTAGTCATGATAGATCATTTTGTGATACATGAAACTGCTTTTGAGCATTTGAAAATGATACTTTTCAAAATGAATGTCTTACTGATGTTTTATGGAAAATGATTTTGGGCCGAGACCCAATCGATTTTGAAATGGTTTTATAACTCAGGACTTGGGGTCCGAAATGAGTTTTTTTTTACTTTTTAAACTTCTTTTAATGTGGAATGAGATACGGGCTGAGACCCTAATGTTTCAAAAGACTTTCTTGTTTTCTAAAACTCCCGAGATTTGTCTTGTTTTCTAAAACACATTATCAATTGTTTATCTACTTTATCACTACCTTTCGGGGTTTTGATTTATTGGTTCAAATGGAAATTCTCGGGAAGTCTTTCGCCGTGTTTGATTTGTTGAATTGTTTCAACGTTTTGTCATATCATATTTGAGGTGATCCAGGATGGATTAAAGATTGACGTTGCGAGTAGTAGGTGGAGGAGGACTTATTATCAGAGTCTATATATTGAGATTTTGGAATTTCATCGTGTGGTTTTCCGATGAAATATCAGTGAATTTGGTGACAAGCTGAATTGGTATACAGGAGTATGGATATGGTCAAGCATTTGCATAAATCCCATTTTATTTAATCGTGTGTATTTGAAAAGATTTTTTATCAAGAACTTGATACAAGCGAGCCGGTTGGTTAGAAAATTGATTTTGCAATCTTACCAAAAATTTATGTTTTGAGTTCTGAAATTTTGAAAGAATTTTCGAAAATTTGTCTTCTTGACGAGACTATATGATTTCAAACTGGTTTTGAAAATATGATTAATAACCATAAGCATTTAGTGTATATTACATATCATGGTGAAGTTGTGAGTGTGACTCACGAACTGGATAATATATCAATGTGGAACGAGGAATAGGGATCCGAACTTTGGTATGGTCGTTTGGTTATGAAAGGATGATCGATTGATTTATCGTATAAGAGAAATATGCCGTATGTTGTAGAATCATGCATATAATATAATTTTGGAACTCTGGATTTTGTGGCCCAGGGCATATGTGCTATGTGATTCCATTGGTATGGTAATATTGTGACTTTACCATAATGATTTTGAATGATTTCTTTTGTAGATTTGGGGATGGTGACCCCATGTTGGTTGTTTTAGATGTCGAGCGGTCGTTTCCACTCTGGTATGATTGGTTATTTTAAATCGACTTGATTGGTTGTTCGTATGCCGAGGAGTATGCTCACCGGTCAGTATGTTTATTGAGATCCACGGTATGTGATTGGTGTGTCGTTTTGAGAACTTTATTAAATGCGTATATATGTCTCTATGGTTACGTGTGTATCGTGTTGGAATTTACCGTGTGAGGGTATTCTGATTATTATTGCTCCTTCGTTGGTCATATTAGAGTTTATCATGTTGATGATATACTCGATTGTGCTGACCTACGGTTGGTCATATTGGAGTTGATCATGTTGATGATATTCTCAGTTATGTTTTAACCATTGGATTGGTCGTATTGGAATTTATCATGTCGATGGTATTCTCAGTTAATTTGTTGGTTGATCATTGTTGATGATCGTATAAGTGTTCGAATTTTGTGTCGATGTTTCGAGCTTGGTTGTCCTTATTTTGGACAGTTGTTTCACAGATATATCGGATATTATTCGTCTTATCAGAATTGGAACTTGATCATGCGATCAGGCAAACAGGACTTGTCACGGATAGATTTTTTCATCTGACGATGATATAATTTTGTTGAGACTCAAGGAATTGTGATTGCAAGCGTATTGGGACTGTACAGTGAGATCGCTTGCTAGTATCTCAAGAGATCGTCGACCTGCGTATTTGTAAGTGAACTCTTTTGATTATTCAGTAATGATGATGATTGATCGTTGTCGTGATGGTTTTGGGATATTTTAGTTGAACGGTTTGTTTCTTTTATGACGGATTTCAAGTTTCGAGGACAAAACTTATTTTAAGTGGTGTAGTATGTAATATCCGGAATTTCTACTACTGTTGTTTGATATTATTTTATCCGAGTTATATTGTACAACGTGGAATCTGTACAGTATGGATAAAATAAATAAATAAAGGACTGAGATGTCAGTATCGGTATAATAGTCGTATCTGGTCGACAGTTGCATTTGAGGATATTGTGTATCAGGTTATCGTACTTTCGATATAGAGTATATCGTATAAGAATGTTATTGGATTCAGTATATGTATTCAGTAAGTGTATATGTATTTTCGGTATGTCGAGACAGGCGGTAACAGTTGAAATTGGCTAAGTATAGAATACTTAGCGTACGCTAATGTTGAAGACTTACGTACGCTAAATCACAAGAGTTACGTACGTTATGGCCGAGACATTACGTACGTAACAAGAGCAATCGGACAGTTGGGCCCGGTGTCGGCGGCTTTCGGCGCAGATGTGGACAGGTGAGTCAACGGATGGAGTTACGTATGTTATACAGGGTGTATTACGTACGTAATACGAGTATAATACTGTAGCAAGTCAACGTATGTGTAACGTACGGAATGGAATAAGTGTTACGTACGTTATGGGGCGGCTGGACGAGTCGTGGCCGAGAGGACCTGTAGTGGCCGAGCATGGTCGGCAGTGACTCGCATGGATGGCCGATCACGGTCGGCAGTGACTCGCAGGGATGGCTAGGATTGGCCGATTACGTACGTAAGGTAGTGGCCGGTTACGGCCGTAAGGGCCAGTTACGTACGTAAGGCAACTGCCGGTTACGTACGTATGGGTTCCGAACGAACTGGGCAGTAGGGTAGGCCGCGGCCGGTTACGTACGTAATGGTCCGGCAGGTCCCGCCTATTTAAAGGCCTGAACCGAGTCATCCGGCCATTTTCATGTTTTCTCTTCGTTTCTTCGCGATTTCTTCAGCAAAGTTGATGGATTTGAGTAAGAACATCATGTAGCAACATGTTTTGGAAGTTGGAATCATGGATTAACATCATCTTCCACCCGGATCGAAGGTAAGAACACCTAAACACTTGTTTTTGGATATTCTTGGAGTTTCTTGGTGTTTTGGCCGATTTGATTCGTTTTGGTTCAGATTATTGATGGAACTTTGTTGTAATCTCGTAATCATTCAAAACTCTTGAAGTTTTGTGGAACAAATTCGAGTATTTCTTCGTTAAAATGATTGAATTGGATTATGCCTTCATAGTGTTCGATGAAATGCCTCAATGAGTAGAACTTGGGAAATTCTACACGTTTTCGTATGAATGGTGATAGAATTAATTGTGTTATGATTATTCTTGGTAATTATGGGAATTTTGTCAAGGGAAGATAATGAATTGATGATCAAATACCTTAATTATGTCGTTATGATTATGGAATCATAGTAATCTCGATATTCTTGATGGTTTGTTGCGATTCATGATGCTATGAGAAGTATATGTTGAAGAACATGATAATATACACCTTGAATCATGAATAAGGATTTTTTAGGTGTTAGAACACATCGGATTATGCCGTTTGGGGACTTTGAATGTGATTTCGGAATAAGTTGTGAAACTCTTGGAATATGATTATCTATAATTAATCGGATTGTTCGGATTGATGATGATAATTGATAATTTGTTTTATTACGAATATACAAGGAGGAAACTTGTAAGTATTTAAGATTGAATGTGGAATCGTATTGTTGTTTTGAATTCGTGTTTGATTGGTTTGAGTTGTATGGTTCGGTTTTGTGTATGATCGAGGTATCGTTGAATCGTTGAGATGATTTGGTTGGTCATGTCGGTTGTTAATTGTTATCAGATATGTGTGATAGGCTGAGATTATTGATCGGTGATTAGAACCATATGTTGCGGACATGTTCGAGTACATTCGTGAATTGCATTGGTCGGGGCCGAGGAGCTTGTAGATGAAGGCATTGTGACTAGTAGCGGCTTCATCATCATCGTATCGGTATCGAGGCAAGTTATTACTTGCTCAGTTTATAATATTTAATGAATGATTTCAGTTTCATTCGTTTATAATTCGTATAGCAATGTTTATAAATCGTAATCACAGGAGAATTGAGATTATAGGTTGTATTCGAGTTTTGGGAATTTAAATCATAATGTATATGATTTATAATGGTCGTTGGTATGCTTGTTATCGAGGATACATCATGGTGTTGAAGGAAACATGAATTATCTACCGTCCGTGATGTTTTGGATCTATGAATATTCAGAATAATGGTTGGTGATGGTTTAGATATCGAGATTGCTCTCGAAGGACTCGGAGCAAGTATTTTAATCATTTCTATCATTTGTGTCGATCATGTCATGATACATTCATGTATCATTGTTGTCATGCATTTGTTCATTATTGTTGTCGTGTATTGTGCACTGTTGTTTTGTGCAGTTGTGCATTGTTGTCATATGTCCACCATGCGTTGGTCCGACGGGATCATCATGGGAATCTATAGCTGTGTGCGCTGGATCTCTGGACAGGTAATGCCACCATGCGTTGGTCCGACGGGATCATCATGGGAATCTATAGCTGTGTGCGCTGGATCGTTGGATTACCATGTATTGTTGTTGTACATATGTATATTATGGGTTTGCCATAAGTATACATTGTCGTTATTGTTGTGATCATATTGACGTTGTCATATGAGTATGCATTTGTAGGTCTTGTGTTAGGACCATGTTCGTATGTTGTGTTGATCTGATCTCGGATTAGACTGACGTGATGGTAATGGTATTTCGTATCTCGAGGTATGTTCCATATTTCTTTTGGTATTTGTCTTTGATGGACAATCGGTTATCGTCTTGGGATTTGATGATGTTATTTGAGGGATCGTATTGGTCAGAACTGGTATATTTCCGTATCGTGAGTTGGTTATGATAGTTTGAGAATCTTGAGTATTGGTTGAGGTACAATACAAATATTATGTTCGAGTCTATTGGTTAATCGAGTACATGATGTGAAATGTGATAATGGTTATTTTGATGAGAATTAGTTGAGTAAGCAAAGTTATGGCGGTAAGATTACGTTGGTCGTTTTCTTATGTTGTATTCTCATTGGTACGTAATTATTAATGTGATGTGATGGTTATCATTGTTGGATATTATGGCTGATCCCGTCGTGAGCTTTCTTTTTAGGTTCTTGGATTATCAAGCTTGTAGCGGTCGTGGAGAGATGAACTTCCCGGAGGATACTGGCAAGGGCATGTATTTGTGTTTTGACTTTCTGATCAGTTGTTGTATTCCGCTGCTAGAGTATTTTAATTGTTTGTCTTTATCCGCTGCGTGAGTATTTTTAAATGGCCTTTTTGGTATCCGGTAACTTAGGTTACTTTGGGAAATCCTTTTCTAAATTTGTTATGTCGGTACGTGTAAGCGATAGCTTAACATATGTTTTTAAACTGTTGAGTTTTGGCATTTTGGGCCTTGTGGTTTCAAATGAGTTTTTACGACGGTTTGATAAACGAGTTTTATAAATCATTGAATGTTTTTAATAGATAATACTGTCGTTAGCCTCTTGGGCGTTTGTAAATGTTTCCGAAAATTTCCTTCAGCCTTGTAGGTTCCATCTCGGGGCCCACGGCGCTGTAATATTCCCGGTCGGATCTGGGGGTGTTACACCGGCAACCTATCAGGTTTCTAGGGGCGAAATTTATCACCAACCGAACGTATCTAATGCACTCAAGAATTTTTCAACCTCTACCAAATGTAATACCCCGATAACTCGGAAGTATAGCACACCAGCTCGGGTATCAATTTTCTACGAGTTTGATAGAGGGTAGGAAACCTCGTAACCTTTTTTCAAACTTAGTCTGTTTGTAGTCGGGAGAATTTCGCGATTAATGTTACACTTTGCACATTAATTCATTTATACGTGCGTTTGTTGGTTTGTCAATCATTCAAAATGAAAAACAGAAAGCAATAACCTAGTTACTACCAACATATAGCTCATGAACCTAATTCCTAAGTATTGGGCCAAGCGAATGACCCAATAAATAAAAAAAATATAGTCTTCTATTCTTCGTCTTCTCGGTCGGTTGTCTCCGGTCTTCGTCATACCCAAAATAATAAATACATCATTGAAAAATTGCATCTTATACAAATTTTTCTAGTAAATATAAATAGGCTCAAAACGGTCTTTACAACCAAATCGAATCGAACAAATCAAAAACTAAGTCCACGAGCTATATCACCATCACATAAGGATTCCATATAACATGTAATGCAATAAAATTATACAATTAATTTTAATATAAATTAATCCAATTAATCTATAAAATTAATCTATTCAATTTCTACTATATTAATCCAATTATATAAAGTGGAATTAAAATTAAATAATCAATTAATATATTAATCCAATCAATATAAAATTAATCTATTCAATTTTAATGGTATTAATCCAATTAATACTAATAATCATCATTTTAATTCGTTCGAAGTAATCAGGCCAAAAATAATATTCTCGTTTAATTTATTTCCCTTAACTCAAAAATATTCCAAATATTAATTTAGTCAAATTAAAATTCAATTTAAATTTCGGGAAATAATTAGAACGAAATATAAACATAAAACGGAGACCCGGACAATCCGGTTTTAGGCCCAGCCCGCGGCCCGATTCAAAATCGGGCCAAAAACCGAGCTACTGGCGAGTCATGCTCGGCGACTGTGGCGAGTCATGGCGAGCATGCTCGGCGGCTGGCGACGGCGGCCAGGCGATCTGCCGGCACCCTTCTTTGGCGGCCGTTCTTCATTTTTTGGCTCGTTTCCAAAAACGTGATGCTACAACGAACAATTTAAAAATCTAAGATTATACTAAATATGAATCTAAATCATAAACATCATCCATAAACATTCAAAATGCACAAATAATCGTATATACACTATCATTGACCTTGCTCTTATACCACTGTTGGGATTCCGAAACTAAAATGAAATACGCAGCAGAAATAAATACGAATCCCAAATAGGATCGATCATGTAACGTATATACGAAAAATAAAATACGAAGATAAAGGATCATACCCTTGAAGCCTTTGAAATAAATCTTCGTAAAATGGATCATGATCACGAACCCCGTCACGAACACGAAATCTCTTCATTCCAAGCACCGAAAATTCGAAGCCTCTACTTCACACGCGTCGGAAGTTGCCCGGAAAATTCGACGTAACTCCGTTCTCCAAGAACACGGCTAGGAAGTTACCGTAGGAATTTTCTCTCTATTTTTCTTTGAATTTCTTTCACCTCTAAGATGAAAATAACTTAAAAAAAAATTCTCTTCCTCACTTAAACTCTCTCGGCCAGAATCTGATTTGCAAGCTGAAAATGTGTGTGTGTTCAGTTTTCTACTTCATCAAGAGTTGGTTATATATATATATATATATATATATATATATATATATATATATATATATATAATATAACAACTCATCATAATGAATAAAAATAATGTTAGAGGAATCTCAAACATTATTAAGATGTAATGGCCATGTGAGGTAGGGGGCGGCCCATAAGGAAGCTTCCTAGAAACGAGCCGAGTCACTCGGCTTGTGTACAGGACGTTCGTCAAACAACTCCATTAAATACACTCCTTTTAATCATCAATGTATTTATATTAATTAATTAATCTAATTAATTAATTATATCAAATACAAATATATTTCTCTAAGAAATATAATTTATGAATTAAATTAATTATCCGGTAACTTAATTTTAATTCATGAGAGTGCTTTTTGATTTATCCAATAAATCATAATTAGATATCCAATATCTAATTAATTAGAGAGATAATAAATTCACATTTATCCGTCAACGTTCCTGATGCGCGACTCCGTAGGTCCATCTCAGCCGGCATTGGGAAGAGCTAATGAGTGCAGGCAACACTTAGCCAGCCTAGCGGCCCGCACTATAAACCCCGACTAAGAACCAATGAAGGGATCATTCTAGAACCATTATGTCGTGAATACCATATACGTATATACCCTTCATCAGATGTCCCAGTCAAGTCTTCGGGTCACGGTAAAGTCAAACCCTACTATTGACTAGACTCTATACATGTGTTGATGCAAATCAAGACCGACTGATTAATAGTGTATCTAATACAACTATATCAGAATGCTTTCGCCAAAGACTTATGATCTTATTTGCCATTAACCGTATAGGACATTCGCCTGCTCACTAACATGAGATAGAATCATTTCTTGGCGTACAGTAAAGACTGCTACCTGCCCGTATTGTCCGCACTACGAGGTTGACTCAGCAATTAAGCAAATGAGTCTAACTACTCTAATGACAAACTAAACATCACAGGCACATCTTCTACTGAACCTTCAAGTCAAAGGTCCACGTATACTATCACAACCTTTCGATTCGTCATAGACTCTCCGAGAGTGACTACCGTGTGACTGAATCAAGTATGAGTCATGTTCGAGTATACTGGTCCCACCAATATACTTATAACTATGCTATCAAAACATGCACACGTCCTAGCATCAGTTATACAAGTCTCACTAAAACTTAATGCCCATTTAAGTTTATTGACTTGTGAACGATTTATGTAAATCAACTTTAAACACTTCCAGTGCATTTTCTCTTATCAGATAACGAGAATGGAATGCTCGATTTATTTACATGGACTTCACTTCAATGTTTACCAAATCAAGAATGCATTTGAAATACAATAAACAGTGAATGAATCATATTGCCTTTTTATTGCTTATTCCATAATTACAAGTACAGTGCCCATATTCTCTCATCCCCTGAGTGGCATTCGGGGGCATATTCCTAATAAATCGCTGAGTAACCTTCACTTTGATCAATGTTTTATGAAACGTAGTTGTTTGGATTATATCTTTCAAAATATTGATGTTGTTTTTAAGAAATTCTATCGGCATATCAATTTTAGCAAAGTTCTTCTTCATGGTTGTTCTTGATAAATTCTCATCCATTTGAACCATACGAATAATCAAGAACACCTTGAATGATAACCGGACCGATAATGAGTATAAATTGAAGTTAGTATGAATTCTTGAAATGGAATTATGATTCAAAGATAGTTGAACTAATCAAATTGAATTTAGGATATCGATTCGCTGAACTAGATATCGATAGTTATGAGAATGTGTTATTGAATGGATTGTATCCCTTACAAGGTTGATTGTTCGAGTAACCGATATTAAGTCGAGGACCGTTCGTTCGTTCGACAAGAAAGGACTATTCTCATCTCCGTATTGAGGCAAGTTATCTTGCTTGGTTATAATGATGTTTGGATTCTTGTGATGATTATGCGTTTCGTGTATATGAAACACTTATGAGTTTGTGATCCTTGATTTGATATTATTCTTGATGATGTCCGTTTTTCAACGTGGGATTGCATCCCCAAATTCGTCACTTTGAACCGTTGATATCATTGATCCTTATTGTCATTTCGTTGAGTTTCTTGATCCTTAATCGGATATGTGATTTATTGAATTCGTTGTCATGTTGTATCGTGACATATCCGCAATCATATCTGCGTTTCGATTGGTTTTTGTGCAGGATTTTTAGCCAGGCACATATATAGTCATGCGTGGATGTTTCCGTATTGGACTGTGCACACGAGACGTAGTTCGTGAGGCTAATTAGGTACATTATCCCATATATATCCTGGATTCCGTATACGGGGTGGATATGTGCACTGACACATTTCCGGATCGGGCATACTGTGATGTCCATCTTGAGCCATACTATTTTTGGTCGTTCATAGTCCATTTATATATTTAGATGTGCTCGACATTTTGTGACTAATCATTCATACGCCCGAGGGGTATGTTCGTTAGTCGGGTTATTTTCCTTGAGATCTAATGTATGTGAATTGTATAATATCTTGAGAATTCATTTATCATGTATATCTGACCCTGTGTTGGGCGAAATACTTGTGTTGTATTTTAGTTCGAGGAAAAGGCAAGGCACGGGAAGATCATGGTGACGGCGAAGGGTTCGAAGGATACTAGTTCGGAGGGCCCAAGTCTTTTGTTGTCCGGTTTTGTTCGAACCGTGTAATGTTGTCTTTCCGCTTTATTTTAAATTGTGGACTAATGTATTGTTAATTAAGGTATATTCCATCTCCATACGGATTATACTCGTATTTCGGATCCTGTTTGTCATAAGGCCATTGGCCATACTATTGTAAACTCCTAATCGGAGTAAATACTGTGTATTGTGGTTCAGTATCACAAGTATTGTGTATTTAATCTGTATTTTGGGTATCGCCTGGTGGGTCCCAGTGTGGGGTCCACGGCACTGTAATGACCGCCTTTTTTGGGGTGTTACAGAAGATGGTATCAGAGCGTCGTTTTTTTTAGAGTCATTGTCGAATGAACTAGTATCAAGAGAGCTTAGTGTCACATGTGACCTTTGTTGCTACCCAAAATATTATCCGGAGATAGATATTGCTAGAATGGATGGATAGCAAACAAATGCAAGAGCATTTCTGTGAGAAAGATAAATAACACAAGATTTGCCGGGGTTGTTAGTCCCAGGCTTGAATGCTCTCGCGAGATATTATTAATACCAATATTCGGGGATACAAGTACTAATGTAAGAATACAATTACAATGAGTGTAAAGATTCTTGTTATCTTAGCTAGTGAGCGTGTAGATTGCCGGTAGAACCAGATTTGATGCTCTGTGAGTTCTTGTAACAAAGGAGATGAACAGTCGCGGCGGAGAGAGATCGACGGTCTCTCACGGCGAGTATTTAGCTGGATGCTTGGGCTCCGGGGCTTATGAATCCCTTGGAATCTGTCTAGTGGAGACTTGCTGCTTCTGCCGATCGTGTTCTGGACGAGAGATTCGGAGAGAGAAGTCCTGAGATGGATTCCGGTGAGACAGCAGGGAGCTTGGAGATAAGTATGTTCTACTTTATTTCTGTAGTTGGTGAAATGAATTCCGAACCGTAGGTCAAATGAATTCGGAACCTTTTTTCAGTAGGAGGAGTTTCTCTATTTATAGGGCTTGGATACGCCGGGCGATCGCCTTTTCTGCATTATAATAATCGGGCGATCGTCTTTTAGCACATGGGCCTGTCTCCTCAAAGTCTGCAGGAGTTACTGGCAGTCAACTGTATGGTCCAATGGGGAGCTTACACGCGTCCTGAGTTGCTATCACGGGCGATCCCACTGACAACTTTCGGCGCGCCTGCCGGTAGGTGAGGTAGGTGACAGGCTGTGGTCAAAGGTCTTGTCTGTCAGCAAAAGATCTTGTCTGTCAGCGAAGATCTTCGGTCAGCGCCTTTTGTGGATCTGCACGTGGGTGCTGTTCTGAGATCCAGTCCTTGATGACTTTGACGGGCGATCATCTCTGCTCGGGGCGCAGGTCGACCGTCCTTAGCCGGACACTAGAGTCGATCGCCAGATGCCGAAGGGCGATCGCCTTGGGAGTCGATCGCTAGGTACCTGATGGTGGTCTGATATCTTCGACTTGGCGAGCTAGCCATAGTTTAACTGGAGTTGAATTGGTCGCTCGGCCTTATAGTCGATCGACTGTTGGGATGGATAAATCTTGACACAACAATTGCCCCCCAGCTCGCTCATACGTTGGAAACGTGGGGTGAGGTGGCTCTCTTGGAGATCGCTCAACTTTTGACGAGCGACTTTGCGTTTTATTGAATTGGCGATCGTCTTTGATCTGATATACTCTGGGTTCGGACGACCTGGTTGGCCGCTAAACTGCGCGGGAAAAAGCAATGGGTGTGGAAAAGTCTCCGCGCACATGTCGGGCTTCTATTGGAGGATGCCAACGGTCATTAATGACTCCTCGGCTGACGCGTCCTTGAAAAGACGCGTACGCGGGTCTCGAGGGGGTCAATTAATGCGTCGTTTGAGATCCGACCCCTGAGGTTTTTCCTTATTGCAAACGAGTCCCTGCCTTCTCCTATAAAAGGGCGCGGTGCTGCAGTTTCACACTCACGCGTACTTATTGGAGAAAGAAGGACTTGCTGTCGAATTGTTGTGTCAAGATTTATCCATCCCGATAGGCGATCGACTATAAGGCCGAGCGACCAAGTCAACTCCAGTTAAACTATGGCTAGCTCGCCAAGTCGAAGATATCAGACCACCATCAGGTACCTAGCGATCGACTCCCAAGGCGATCGCCCTTCGGCATCTGGCGATTGACTCTAGTGTCCGGCTAAGGACGGTCGACCTGCGCCCCGAGCAGAGATGATCGCCCGTCAAAGTCATCAAGGACTGGATCTCAGAACAACACCCACGTGCAGATCCACAAAAGGCGCTGACCGAAGATCTTCGCTGACAGACAAGATCTTTTGCTGACAGACAAGACCTTTGACCACAGCCTGTCACCTACCTCACCTACCGGCAGGCGCGCCGAAATTTGTCAGTGGGACCGCCCGTGACAGCAACTCAGGACGCGTGTAAGCTCCCCATTGGACCATACAGTTGACTTCCAGCAACTCCTGCAGACTTTGAGGAGACAGGCCCATGTGCTAAAAGATGATCGCCCGATTATTATAATGCAGAAAAGGCGATCGCCCAGCGTATCCAAGCCCTATAAATAGAGAACCTCCTCCTACTGAAAAAAGGTTCCGAATTCATTTGACCTACGGTTCGGAATTCATTTCACCAACTACAGAAATACAGTAGAACATACTTATCTCCAAGCTCCCTGCTTTCTCACCGGAATCCATCTCAGGACTTCTCTGTCCGAATCTCTCGTCCAGAACACGATCGACAGAAGCAGCAAGTCTCCACTAGACAGATTCCAAGGGATTCATAAGCCCCGGAGCCCAAGCATCCAGCTAAATACTCACCGTGAGAGACCGTCGATCTCTCTCCGCCGCGACTGTTCATCTCCTTTGTTACAAGAACTCACAGAGCATCAAATCTGGTTCTTCCGGCAATCTACACGCTCACTAGCTAAGATAACAAGAATCTTTACACTCATTGTAATTGTATTCTTACATTAGTACTTGTATCCCCGAATATTGGTATTAATAATATCTCGCGAGAGCATTCAAGCCCGGGACTAACAACCCCGGCAAATCTTGTGTTATTTATCTTTCTCACGGAAGTGCTCTTGCATTTGTTTGCTATCCATCCATTCCAGCAATATCTATCTCCGGATAATATTTTGGCTAGCAACAATTGGCGCTAGAAGAAGGGGATCTAACCCTCACACTTTTATTCCTACCGTCCCGAAGAACACTAACTGTTCTCGGGGCATATACTTGAAGTGACACTCACTGCACTTCAAAGAAAACCTTCAGAATCATGACATCCGCCGGTACATCGAAGGAAGCCGCTCTCCGAACCGCCGGACACCATATCCGGTTGATCAGAACCCCAGCCAACGACAGGGGGAAGCCGCAGCAACGCGAGACTCTCGATCCCGCATCCGAGAGATGGCCCCAACCTCTCACTCGATCAGTTCCAAACCGAGGAACAGATCGAGGAGGCTATGGCCATCCTGTAGGAGCGACGGAGAGCATGCGCGTCGCCCGCGATAACTCCCTCGATCATCCGCCTCATGGGAAAACGGAAATTCAGCGGGCTACTGAACGAGCGAAAGCCCCAATTCGCGAGGAAAGGCTCTCGCGCGACCAGACGGATCCATTTTCAATCGCTTGGGGCGCGACCCATCCTGGCGACCGGGGCATTCTGTTTCCAACCTTGAAAAGACGGAATCCGAATCCGTCACCAGGAGTTCGGCCTACCCACCTCACAGCCGAACGCAGGTCAGCCATCTGATTCCCGCCCCGATCGCCAGGGGATCAGTGCTCAATCGCCTCGACTCCCGCTCCGAGCGCCGAGCCGCTAGCAGTCAGGCCACGGCGATGGCCGCCATACAACGCCAGCTCAACGAGATGAAAGCACTCTTGGACACTGGGGCAAGCGCCAGCAAAAAGATCACCGGTCCGGCCGAGCCACTCGCGGTCCACATCGAGCTTGCCCCCATTCAACCAATGATCGCTCCTCCCAAAACACCTCTGTATGAGGGGAGATCGGACCCCGAAACCCACCTGAGTAAATTCCGAATCTACATGACTGGGTGTGGGGCATCTGATGCAACCAAGTGCCGGATCTTCCTGTTAACATTGGGCGAGCTGGCCCATAGGTGGTACGTCTCACTACCACCACGATCAGTCACCTCCTTTAAGAAACTGGCGAATGACTTCACGTCATACTTCGCCAGCAAGGTCGCCAGACCAGAAGGCCCCCACCACGTGATAAAAATCAAGCAGGGGAAAGACGAAACCGACGCAGATTACATTGACCGAGTAGACGAAATCATCCTCACCGGCGAACCTGTCAGTGACGAGCTCGCTCTCTATTCGGTCATTGTAACACCCCAAACTAGGCGGATATTACAGTGCCGTGGACCCCCGACTGGGACCCACCAGGCGAATGAAAATGAATGGATTACACAGGTAAATGTAGTACCGAACCACATTACACAATTAATTACTCCGATGAGGAGTTTCATACAACATACCCAGGATGCTACTGAATACAAGTATATTTTATATGGAGATAAAATATACAACACTGAGTGAAATGAATATTCAAACGGAATGTCTGCAGTGGAATAAATGAAGAAAACATAAGTGACGGAATAGACTGGGGCCCCCTACTAGTATCACTGGGACTCCTCGCCGTCACCGTGCTCTCCCCGTGCCTTAGCCTTGCCATGACCTGAAAAATAGCATCCCCCAACGGGGTCAGTTACACAGAACAACAATCCTCAAGGGTTGAAAATACACAATCATGATATATAAATTATGAATTATCTGCCGAAACATACGCAATCAAACATGCTATATGAATCGACTATCGATGACTCAAAGGAATGGCGCCACACTACGTCCGGGATGGAAATGTGTCCGTGTACAAGCCACCAGCAGTATCGACCGAATACACGTGTGGTCTTGTACCTACTCAGTCTCACGAAGCCATCAACTCGTGTGCACAGTCCAATGTGAGGCCACCAACCAACACACGACTATAATGTGCCCGACATGAAAATCCTACACATACCAACCGGCACGCCAGTATGACCCGGAATGCCACAATATGACAAAAGTGACAACGAAAATGAATAATGACTCACCAAGATTAAATGATGGTGGAATGAATGACATCTTAATGAAATGATTGGAACCGTCGTTCCTTATATCAAGTGATTAATTGATAATGACAAGTTTTGATACGGTTAATACAATGATGAATGAGTTACGATTATGAATGAACAACATCAAAAGGAATGAATATCCTTTTAACCGAGTAAGAATTAACTTACACAATACCGATGACAATGTCCTTCCACGAACAACGTCCTAAATGAAAAGTCGGTCGCTCGAACAACCTTGAACAACAACAATTACCAACAACCGATCAATATACGAATCAAATACGATCATAACCGACCCAAACGTCGATACAACAATATCCGAACTCGTAGATGTGCTCTAACGAAAACGTTGAGATACCCGTTGGTTAAAACCAAACCCAAATTATCGAACCAACTCCAAAATGATTGATTCAAACCAGCACAACATTATCAATGACATCAATAATCTCATAGAAGTCCACAATTCAAGTTTATAATAACGACAATCGGAAATCCCCAAAATAACCGAAGTCAACCCCAAGGGTTCTTGAAATAATTCCGAAAATAACCATTAAATCCGTAAGAATATACTTATCCAAAGTAGATAATCCATATCTAACATATTCCAATGATAATCCAAGCTTACACGAAGAAATCGGAAGGAAAAACCCAAAAATCCGAAATTCTAGATCCAAGAGATTAATACCTTTGATTCGATGATGAAGATGATGAAATGATGATTAACCCGAAAGATGAGCTTGAAGATGATGATTGATTAACACACCTCGAAGAATCCTCTCCGAATCGCTCGAAATCGCCCAAAATTTCCGAAGGAATGAAATGAGATGAATAAATGACGAACTCATTGTTGTCCAATTTATAGTCGATCATGTGTTAGCGTGCGCTAGCCCTTGTGCGTAGCGTACGCTAACGAGTAATTTGGGTAGTCCAGTACCCACTGTCCGAACACGGTAGCGCGCGCTACGTACCTTCTTGTAGCGTGCGCTACGGCCATATTACTAGCGTGCGCTAAGACCCATTATTAGAGTGCGCTAACGAAATATTGATGCCCAGCACTGGAGTCCAGAAAACTGTCTGACCTCTGATCTGACCCCGATAGCGTGCGCTACAACCATTGTTTAGCGTGCGCTAATATATCGGTTGCGTACGCTAACAACAACACATAGCGTGCGCTATGAATTAATCCAGTGCAGTCCAGTAGCCACTGGACTCAACCTGATCCGTCCCTAGCGCGCGCTACTCCACACATATAGCGTGCGCTACTACAACCCGTTAGCGCGCGCTACTTACCACTCGTAGCGTGCGCTACAAATAATCTCACCTGCAGTCCAGTACCTTCTGGACTGCAGCCAGGGCAACCTTAGCGTGCGCTAAAGCTGAGTGGTAGCGTGCGCTACCTATACCCAATTAGCGTACGCTAAAAGGAGTATGTAGCGTGCGCTACTCCTCACGCACAGCTCGCAACGAAAATGACAATGATGATAAACGCGGCACGAAACTCCAATCAGATTAGTGATGAATGACGATTGATACACGATACAATTACTCTGAATGATGAATACCATGACTGAATATGAGTGACAAATGATCAATAATGAGTGAAATTATTGAGTGAGAATGATGAATGATAAATCTTGAATGATAATTACTGAATTACAACCGGGTATTACATACACCCCCCCTTAAAAGAGTTTCGTCCCCGAAACTAAGGGTCAAACAATTCGGGATAACTCTCCCGCATACTATCCTCGGTTTCCCAAGTAGCCTCTTCGACTCCGTGTCTAGACCACTGAATTTTAACCAAAGGAATCGTCTTATTCCTCAACTGCTTGATTCGCCGCTCTAAAACTCGTATAGGACGTTCCTCATATGAATGATCATCGGCAATCTCGATTTCATCGAACTGAAGTATGTGACTCGGGTCGGCAACATACTTCCGCAACTGAGAGACATGAAACACATTATGAATTCGGCTCAACGCCGGAGGTAAAGCCAATCGATAAGCTAACTCGCCCACTCGATCCAAAATCTCAAGCGGTCCAATGAATCTCGGACTCAACTTTCCCTCTTCCCAAAGCGGAAGATACCACGACTGGGATACCTTGACCAACACATGGTCACCGGCCTCGAACTCTAATGGTCGGCGGCGGTTATACGCATAGGATTTCAGCCGACTCGAGCGGTCAACAAGCGACTTGATCAAAGCTACCTTCTCACGGGCGGCTATAAGCATATCGGGCTCGGTGCCGATTGATTCTGATAAGTCGTCCCAACATAACGGAGATCGACAACGACGACCATACAAGGCCTCGTAAGGTGCCATCTTGATCGAAGCATGCCAACTATTATTATACGTGAACTCGATCAATGGTAGTTGGGCTTCCCAATCGTCTTTCCAATCGAGGACGCATGCCCTCAACATGTCCTCTAATGTCTGAATGGTCCTCTCTGATTGTCCGTCGGACTGAGGATGAAAAGCGGTACTGAGGTTAAGCTGAGTTCCCATAGCACGATGAACTGATTTCCAAAAATACGACACAAACCGTCCGTCACGATCGGAAACGATACTTTTAGGAGTACCGTGAAGTCTGACTATCTCTTTAATGAACAACTGGGCAAGTCTCTCGGGACCCCACGTATCCTTGATCTCAAGGAAATGAGCTGATTAGGTTAAGTGGTCCACGATCACCCAGATCGTGTTCATGCCATGACGACTCGTCGGCAAACTCGTGATGAAATCCATAGAAATGTCTTCCCACATCCACTCGGGAATAGGAAGAGGTTTCAGCATACCCGCCGGTCGCTGATGTTCAATCTTAACTTGTTGACAGGTTAAGCATCTCGAAACAAATTCTGCGACTTCTCGCTTCATATTACTCCACCAGTAATTTTGTTTCAAGTCCTTGTACATCTTACTAGACCCCGAATGAACAGAATAAGGGGTAGCATGAGCTTCTGTCAAAATCGAGTTTTTCAACTCGTCATTCGCCGGTACGCACAACCGATTCTTAAACCTCAAAAGTCCATCCTCGTGGACCACAAATCCAGGGGCTTTTCCCTGAGCCACATCCTCTCGGATGCGCAACAATGATGGGTCTGAACCCTGATTCTCTCGGATTTCCTCCTCGAGTGACGATGAAATCTCTAACATACAAAGCTGCCCCTGAACTCGCTGAAGCCAGACCTCGATCTCGGTTCTAAGGAATTCCTGCTGAAGCTCCTTCTGAACTGTTAAACGGGCAAGCATATGCTCCTGAACGGACTTACGACTCAAGGCGTCGGCGACAACGTTCGCCTTGCCTGGGTGGTAGAGGATCTCGATATCATAATCTTTGATTAATTCCAACCACCGTCTCGCGCATATTTAACTCCTACGAGTAAATATATACTTTAAGCTCTTATGATCGGTGAATATCGACGGGTAACACCATAAAGATAATGACGCCAAATTTTCAAAGCGAACACCACGGTGCTAGCTCCAGGTCGTGGGTCGGATAATTAACCTCGTAAGGTCTCAATTCTTTGTGAAGCATAGGCAATAACCTTCCCGTTACGCATGAGTACACATCGAGACCTGTCCGGATGCATCACTATAAACCACAAATCCTTCCGTCCCCTGCGGCAAGGAGAGTACAGGTGCTGACATTAACCGGCTCTTGAGTTCCTCAAAACTCCTTTGACACGCGTCGGACCACGTGTATTTCTTATCCTTCCGCAAAAGGTTCGTTAAGGGTTGAGCGATTCGAGAAAATCCCTCTACAAATCGCCGATAATAACCCGCTAATCCGAGGAAACTTCGGATTTCCTTAACGTTCTTCGGAGGTAGCCAATCTCGAATAGCCTCCGTCTTCTGAGGGTCGACACGAACTCCGTCTGATGAAATTACTTGTCCGAGAAAAGTCACTTCGGACATCCAGAACTCACATTTGGAGAACTTCCCATAAAGTTGTTCTCGTCTCAACACGTCGAGCACTTGATGAAGGTGAAACTCGTGTCCCTCCCGGTCATGAGAATAAATCAAAATGTCATCGATGAAGACAACAACAAACTGATCCAAAAAGTCGATGAAAACTCAATTCATTAACTCCATGAATACCGCAGGTGCATTAGTCAATCCGAACGGCATAACCACAAACTCATAATGACCATAGCGTGTTCGAAACGCCGTCCTCGCGATGTCCGACTCTCGGATCCGCAACTGATGATATCTAGACCTTAAGTCGATCTTGGAAAATACTAAAGCTCCTTGAAGTTGATCTAAGAGATCATCAATACGGGGTAAGGGATACTTGTTCTTGATCGTCACCCGATTCAATTCCCGGTAATCAATACACAAGCGGAACGAACCATCCTTCTTCTTGACAAATAACACTGGTGCTCCCCACGGGGACGCACTCGGTCGAATATAACCCTTCTCGAACAATTCCTCAAGTTGGTTCTTTAATTCCTGCATTTCGGTCGGGGCCATCCGGTACGGTGCCTTCGATATCGGGGACGTACCGGGCTCCAACTCAATCGTGAATTCCACATCCCTCTGCGGAGGCAAACCAGGTAACTCGTCTGGAAAAACATCGGTCCTTCACTACCGGAATGTCCGTCAACATTACTGATGATTTCTCGGTTTTGGTCATATAGCACCAATAACCGACACATCCCTGATTGAGTAATCTTACTGCTTTCATCAAATTAATAACTTTACCAGAACAGCCGGGATTACCTCCCTGAAACACACATTCGACTCCATCGTCTGAAATGATAGTGACCAAACGCTTTCGGACACTAATGATGGCATCATGACGATCCATCCAATCAATACCCAAGATGACGTCGTCCCTCGGCAAATCTACTACGATTAGGTCCGCTGGCCATACACGACCATAAAGCTGAATCGGACAATTCTGAATCTCACGACTTCCGACAATTCGTCTACCATCAGGTAGGCCAATGACATAAGGCTCACAACTAGTAGCACTACCTAGACGTAGTCTACTCAAACATGACTCGGAAATGAATGAATGCGATGCACCAGTATCAAAAAGGGTACACACAGGTTGAGATAGAATATCGAGTGTACACGAGATCATCCGGCCTCGGATCGTCCGTCTTCTTCATCTCATAAATTCGGGGCTTAGGCCCCGAACCGACGCTCCGTCGATAGCTCTTAGCTCCGCCTTTAGCTCTGTCGTCTTGAGCAGCCCGACCGAGTGGCTTTGATTACGCACGGCCCGAATGACACGGAGCTTGAGATGACGCCGGAGTGGGTTTAGAGTCCCTACGGCAAAACGGGCCCTATGCCCGGCAATCCCATGATTGTGGCACGTGATGCGCCGGACATTTGGTCTGAAATGACCTGTTCCTCACGGTTGAAACAGTGATGGCCGGCGGCCGCTCGCGGCGAGATTCTGCGGGTTTAGACGCCGTGGGAGGTCGCTCGAGAAAAGTAGAGCCCGCACGTGGTTTCTTGAAAGTGGCACGACTCGTCGGTGATTACGGTTCTTGGACTTCTTGCTAGCGGATGAGGTTGTTGCTTAGCAATTTCCTTAGCCGTAAGCTCGTAAGTGAGCTTTCTCAATGAACTCGGCAGTGGCACAATTATGATTAAGCAGCGTAGCCGCATACGAGGTGTCACCTCTTCTTTGAAATACTTGATCTTGTCCGCTTCTGAGTGAATGATAGATGAGGCGAACGGAAGAAGTTCCTGAAATTTTTCGGCGATGGCGAGAACATCATCATCCGCCGAAAGGTCGGGAGTGAGTAATTCCGACAACTTGGCCTCCCTGAGTGGGGCCGGATAGTACCTCTCCATCATGAGAGTCTTGAACTGATCCCAAGTACATGATCCGTCTGTGGGCTTCAACGATAACCACCATGAATGAGCGCTCTTACCGAGATAGTAAGCCGCAACTGAAACTTTATGCCCTTCAGGGCAATCCACCATAGCAAATAATTTCTCAAAATGCTCAAGCCAATGAACAATATCCGCCGGCTCAGATGAGCCCTCAAAGGTAGGTGGTCGCTGGCGAGAGATATCGCTAATGATATTGCTTACACCCCTCTCTTGCCTCTGAGGTGGCGGCGGAGGAGCCTGCTGATTTTGATTGACGGAGTTATGCATCGTCTCCATCAACTGAGCCATCTGGGTCATTTGGGCCATCATGCCCTGCATAAATGCGAGTGGGTCAACTTTGGACACCCTCTCGACCGAAGCCGTGTCCTGCACGACTCCCGATAGTGAATGTTCGCGTCGGTGAATGAGTGGCGGCGTCCGCTCGATGAATTAGCATTATTCCTCGCGTTCGCGCGTGTATTCACACGAGTTCTCGGGATTCGGCCCGCTCCACGGCCTCGTCCTCCACGTCCTCTGCCAGCCCTTTCCATACTGAAGTGGAAAGTCATATGATGATTATATATCTCATATGAGTATCACATTATGATTATATTATGAAATGATGAAAATGAGCATACGCGCTCAAATACAGCGATTACATGAATGATTAACTGAGGTGACATGATTATCTGATGAAATTATTGAAATGATTTTCTTGAACAATTTAACAAGATTGATGATATGATCTTTCAAGATCAACAACTGAGTAATGAAATGAATTGGGTGATTAATGAGTTAACATTATCGACTTGATCACAATTGAAATTGATGAATGAGGATTGTTAAGCGATGAATTATGAATGAATGATTATTGCGAAATTATACCATCGCATCAGAAATCTTACAGTTCTTGGTCTGATTGGCTCGGCATTTGCACAGGTCACACGTGACGCGAAAGTCCAATGATACTAGTCTGATGACGATGATTTCAAATGAGACATGACTTGGAGGGTAGTATTCAAAACCACGCTCCGATACCAACTCTGTAACACCCCAAACTAGGCGGATATTACAGTGCCGTGGACCCCCGACTGGGACCCACCAGGCGAATGAAAATGAATGAATTACACAGGTAAATTGTAATACCCGTAATTTTTATCCCCGGAAATTTTCTATTTTTGGCGGAAGTCTATTTTGACGACTTGCTTGGGACCGTTTCGTCATCCTGAGAATGATTAATTCTACACTTTTTGTCATCCGAGTTCATTTCGGTATCGTTCTGTTGAATTCCGTGTTCTTTAACGACTTTTCCACGTGGGAGTTCGACTTTATTAAATCACCATAAATTTTTGGTAACTCCAAAAAATTCTGAATCTTTGCAATATTATAGAGCATCGAGTTAGCTTTCCATTGGTTCAAACGGTGAGTCAATCGGAGTCCGGACGAGAGAGTTATGGTCGTTTTAGCTCACCCGCTCGTTATTGGCCGATCACTGCCGGCCGGACCCGACCGTGTCGTCCGACACGGCCCGTGCCGTACTCGCCCAGAAATGCGGAAGTTTCTGCCGGCCGAACTCGGCCGTGTCGTCCGACACGGCCCGTGCCGTACTCTTCCGGATAGGCCTGGGACGACTGCCGACACGCCCGACCGTGTCCCAGGACACGGTCGAGTCATGCCCGATCATTGCCGGGCGGGTCGGCTGTCGGAAGCCCCTCGGCCGCGGCCGTGTCAAGCGGGACACGGTCGAGTCCTGTCGGCCAAGCGTGCAACACGACCGTGCCGACCGCACGGGCCGTGTCCGGCATGCGATCAACCCCTATAAAAGGCCCCGCAGACGCTTTTTCTTGCCATTTTCACCTTCTTCTTCTCCTCTTCCGCGGTGGCGTGTTCTAAACTTGAAGCCATGTTGTTTATGAACATATCCATGGAGTTCCTTGGGTTATATCATCAATCATTCGTCCGATAACATCCTTTGATCGAGCGAATCGGGTAAGATTTTCAAATCTAATTTTGGGGATTTTGGGTATTTTGTTCGATTTCGTCCGTTTAATCCGATTTAACTTAGGATTGTGATGGATTGATGATTATTTAGATGTATTGTATCATTTCCCTTGTTATCCCATGTGTGGATCGTATCGATTCGTTGTTTTGGTGGAGTTCTTGACCGACGCCTTGAAGGTGTCCGGTTATATGTCTTAGTTGTGTTTTAGGGCGTTTTACGCTTTTTCTTCCCTTTATGATCGATGATTTAATTTATTTATGTTGTTTGGTTCGACTTCTTGTTATGAACTCGAGTCGAAACCCATCCTTTCGTTGTCTTCTTAGTGGTTAAAGCATCCAGGTCTAACCGTGATCTTAGGATCTTGTAACGTTTATTAAGGCAAGTATACATTTATGATTATCGTTCTCGACTTTGAAAGTAAGAGGAATTGATGGTATGATTATTTCTAGCCACTCCGGGACGGGCCTATGGTCCTCGAGGGTTTCGTAGCCTGCAGTGCGATTCCATGGTTGATATGAACGAACCGTTTCTACGGCATTCATATGAAATAATGTTGGCATGTAATGAACGAACCGTTTTGACGGCATTCCTACATGTATCGGCGTATGAGGTGAACGAACCGTTTTTACGGCATTCACATACATAACGGCGTATGAGGTGAACGAACCGTTTCTATGGCATTCACATACGTCTTATGAGATTTTAGTTATTCCGGAATACTAGTCTTAAATTGATGAATTGACGGATATTGATGAATTGACGGATTACATTTACTTTATTGTCGAGAAGTATTATGTTTCATATTGTTATACTTGCACTAGCTATTCGACGGCTAACCCCTTTATGGGGGAAATTCGTTTCATGTATTTCAGGTTCCAGGAGAGCGGACAGACAGGTACCGGGTCGGCGTGAAGATGATGGGCAAGTGTGATACTGTATCTTGTCTCCGGTTATTTTCTTGGATTCCTCCATTCAGTGTTGTTGTACTGGAATGGATTTTTAAATACTCGAGTATTGTATTTCGATTTCCTTGATGTTAGGCTGTTGCCGAGGTATTGATTTGTGCAGTGATGTATATTTCTTCGTTGGTTATGGTTTTGAATACCATTTGTATCGTCTTCCTTTCTTTTGTATGTAGACCTTATCGGTCAAGTTTATAGTTCCGCGTATGTTTAGCCTTGTGGGTCCCACGGCGGGGCTCACGGCGCTGTAATATACCCTGAATAACTTGGGGGTGTTACAGAATATGGTATCAGAGCTTAGGTTTATGGATACCTAGGCTGTCGGTCTTTTGGGTCGATTGAGTCGGCATTTGCCCACAGTATCACTACTCTGCCATCATCACAGTGCGACCGGTACTTGTAAGTCCTCTCACTCTTCTTGTATTTTTCTTAATCGTTTCGTTTATAGCTTGGTATTATTGGGAATTGGTCACTTCGAGAATGTGCGATTTGGATTATACTTACGCACGTATGTGCCCTTCAGAATGTTGGCTGAAAGTAGGAAGAATCGTGGCTGTGATCACGGACGTGAACTCTTCCTTGAGATTTTGTTAAATTGCTAATTGCGATATTGGAGTGTATCGGTATTATGTTGAGACTTTGTTTAGGAGTCGCATGCTAGTATCACGGGAGATCTTCGACTTCACAGACTTGTAAGTATGTTGTTCGGATTATTCGATAATTCTTGGTGAATTTGAATTCCGTTGAAAGGTTGTTTGTGAGTGATTGCGAGTTTCGAGGACGAAACTTGTTTTTAAGGGGGTAGAGTGTAATACCCGATTTTTTCGGATATATTTTTTGTCGTTTTTATTTTGTTTATCGTGGATGGTTAATTATGCTCGAGGACGTTGTGAGCGTTTGATAATGTTATTGAATTGAGTATATGTATTGATTTTCTTTGTATGCTCGTATTTGATATGTCATGACTTTGGACAGAATTGTTGAAATTGGCTAAGTATGGAATTATTACGACGTTAATAAGGTGAGATTACGACGTAAGATTGGCATGGTTACGCACGTTAAGGCTAAGGTATTACGTGCATTTAACGAAGGCATCGGACAACCGAGTCTGTGAGGCGTGGGACCTGTTTCGGCAACTTTCGGCGGAGGATGTTGTGGTGAGTCAACGTCGTGTTACGACGTTATACGGACGTGTTACGACGTAACACAACCATTATCTTGTAGCAAGTCAATCGTGGTATATTATGTACGTTATATGGTATGGGTTACGTCGTAATGGATCTCACGGAATGAGACAGTGAGTTGGTTACGTACGTTATGGATATTGGATTACGTACGTTAAAGTTGTTACGTACGTTAAGAAAGGACACTTACGTACGTAATGAGAGTACAATTTATATATTGAAGTGTTGCCTTTCATTTCTCTCACGATCCTTTGAGATATTTCTCTCCAAAACTCGTCCCTCTTCACTTTTAAGAGTGTTCTAAACACTTTTAACATGATTGTGAGCTTGGAATCATGGAATTAGAGCTTGGTTATGGAACTATTGTTGATTCTTGAAGTGATTTCTTGTGTTATCCATATTCTATGAGGTCTATGTTGAAGGAAGATAATGATATGCTTTGAATATGTTGATTATGATTATGGAATCATAGAGATCTTGATGTTCTTGAGGCCATATGATGACTATGATGATTTAATGATTCTTGAAATGGAGTTCAATTATTCTTTCTTCGTGGTTTGTCCATACAAGGTAATCCTCGTATCCATTTGATAGTGGCTCATTTTTTTTCTTTTTGGATTACTACTCGGGAGGGAGTATGTTGGGAATCGTGTATTTTGATGTTCGTCTTATTTCAATGAAAATGCATAAATTGGACAGTACTTTTATCCGCTGCGTGAGTATTTTTGAAATGGATTTTGGTATTTTGCCAACTGAAACTTTATTTTGTAAAACCAATTCCCTAAACTGAGTTTTTGGCATTTTAACCTTGATCGTTTTGACGGTATTTGGAAAATAATTTTTTTTAGTATTTGAAAAATATTACCGTCATCGGTCTTTTTAGCATTTTTGGAATGACGTGGAAATTGTGCTTAGCCTGGTAAATCCTTGTGAGAAGGGTTTACGGCGTGTAATATTCCCAGGAGGATCTGGGGGGTTACAATTATGGTATCATGTCATAATGTTATACGAGATTTATTGGAATTGTAATAAGAGATTTCGGATGTTGATATGATTATTGAGATCTTCTTCATATGACGATAAGGGTTTTGTTGTGATTCTTGAGGTTGTATGAATGACATGATGAAGAAAATGGTAACATGGAGATATATACCTCGGATATGTTGTTCTGAACGTGATTTCGGATATTTCATGTTCTTGCAGAACTCTTGAATTATCCGAGGTGATGAAATTTTTTTTTAGAAGTGTTGATGTTTTGGAAAATGAATATGGAATATTCATATCTAGAGCTAAACTAGGTGTTGGAAATAATATTCGTATAGGAATACGAATGTGATTATGAGTTTGATGAGACTATTATTCATCTCTGAATTTGGAAGCCCATACATATGGAGCAAATATTCAAATCGAATGATTGGATTGTTTGATAACCTTTTTAATATGATTATCTATTGTTTTGAACCAGTCGGATGATTCGAATTGATGACGGTCATAAGTAAATTTTAACGATGGATTTACGAGAAGGGAACCTTGTCAATTCGTATTTAAGAATTGAGTTTGGAACATTTAGACCCTTATTATTGGTCCGAATTGGTTGCTGATATGATCATCATATTTCGACTCGTATTGTGGACAGGATTATTGGTCCGAATTGGTTGCACGTGACAGACTGCTTCGGACATTTGGTGCTGAAATGACCCTGTTCCTCACAGTTGAAACAGGTGATGGCCGAACTGGCCGCTCGCGACTGAGATTCTGCGGGTTTAGACGCCGTGGGAGGTCGCTCAGAAAAAGTAGAGCCCGCACGTGGTTTCTTGAAAGTGGCCTGACTCCCGTCAGACTGATTACGGTTCTTGGACTTCTTGCTAGCGGATGAGGGTTGTTGCTTAGCAATTTCCTTAGCCGTAAGCTCGTAAGTGAGAGCTTTCTCAATGAACTCGGCCAGAGTGGCACAATTATGATTAAGCAACTGTAGCCGCATACGAGGTTTGACCTCTTCTTGAAATACTTGATCTTGTCCACTTCTGAGTGAATGATAGATGAGGCGAACGGAAGAAGTTCCTGAAATTTTTCGGCGATGGCGAGAACATCATCATCCGCCGAAAGGTCGGGAGTGAGTAATTCCGACAACTTGGCCTCCCTGAGTGGGGCCGGATAGTACCTCTCCATCATGAGAGTCTTGAACTGATCCCAAGTACATGATCCGTCTGTGGGCTTCAACGATAACCACCATGAATGAGCGCTCTTACCGAGATAGTAAGCCGCAACTGAAACTTTATGCCCTTCAGGGCAATCCACCATAGCAAATAATTTCTCAAAATGCTCAAGCCAATGAACAATATCCGCCGGCTCAGATGAGCCCTCAAAGGTAGGTGGTCGCTGGCGAGAGATATCGCTAATGATATTGCTTACACCCCTCTCTTGCCTCTGAGGTGGCGGCAGAGGAGCCTGCTGATTTTGATTGACGGAGTTATGCATCGTCTCCATCAACTGAGCCATCTGGGTCATTTGGGCCATCATGCCCTGCATAAATGCGAGTGGGTCAACCTGGACACCCTCTGACTGAGCTGTGTCCCGGGTACGACTCCCCGATAGTGAATGTTCGCGTCCAGGTGAATGAGTGGCAGCGTCGCTGCTCGATGAATTAGCATTATTCCTCGCGTTCGCGCGTGTATTCACACGAGTTCTCGGGATTCGGCCCGCTCCACGGACTCATCCTCCACGTCCTCTGCCAGCCCTTTCCATACTGAAGTGGAAAGTCATATGATGATTATATATCTCATATGAGTATCACATTATGATTATATTATGAAATGATGAAAATGAGCATACGCGCTCAAATACAGCGATTACATGAATGATTAACTAAGGTGACATGATTATCTGATGAAATTATTGAAATGATTATCTTGAACAATTTAACAAGATTGATGATATGATCTTTCAAGATCAACAACTGAGTAATGAAATGAATTGGGTGATTAATGAGTTAACATTATCGACTTGATCACAATTGAAATTGATGAATGAGGATTGTTAACTGATGAATTATGAATGAATGATTATTGCCAGAAATTATACCATCGCATCAGAAATCTTACAGTTCTTGGTCTGATTGGCTCGGCATTTGCACAGGTCACACGTGACGCGAAAGTCCAATGATACTAGTCTGATGACGATGATTTCAAATGAGACATGACTTGGAGGGTAGTATTCAAAACCACGCTCCGATACCAACTCTTTAACACACAAAACTTTGCGGATATTACTGTGCCGTGGACCCCGACAGGGACCCACCGGGCGAATGAAAATGAATGAATTACAGGTAAATGTAGTACCGAACCACATTACACAATTAATTACTCCGATGAGGAGTTTCATACAACATACCCGGATGCTATGAATACAAGTATATTTTATATGGAGATAAAATATACAACACCGAGTGAAATGAATATTCAAACGGAATGTCTCAGCGGAATAAATGAAGAAACCATAAGTGACGGAATAGATGGGGCCCCCTACTAGTATCACTGGGACTCCTCGCCGTCACCGTGCTCTCCCATGCCTTAGCCTTGCCATGACACAAAAGATCCCCAACGGGTCGGCCATACGTAACAACACTCCTCAAGGGTTGAAAATACACAATCATGATATATCCGAAATTATGAATTATCCTGTCGAAACATACGCAATCAAACATGCTATATGAATCGACTATCAGTACGGCTCAAAGGAATGGCGCCACACTACGTCCGGGATGGAAATGTGTCCGTGCACAAGCCACCAACGAGTATCGACCGAATACACGTGTGGTCTTGTACCTAATCAGTCTCACGAAGCCATCAACTCGTGTGCACAGTCCAATGTGAGGCCACCAACCAACACACGACTATAATGTGCCCGACATGAAAATCCTACACATACCAACCGGCACGCCAGTATGACCCGGAATGCCACAATATGACAAAAGTGACAACGAAAATGAATAATGACTCACCAAGATTAAATGATGGTGGAATGAATGACATCTTAATGAAATGATTGGAACCGTCGTTCCTTATGACTGAAGTGATTAATTGACAATGACAAGTTTTGATACGGTTAATACAATGATGAATGAGTTACGATTATGAATGAACAACATCAAAAGGAATGAATATCCTTTTAACCGAGTAAGAATTAACTTACACAATACCGATGACAATGTCCTTCCACGAACAACGTCCTAAATGAAAAGTCGGTCGCTCGAACAACCTTGAACAACAACAATTACCAACAACCGATCAATACACGAATCAAATACGATCATAACCGACCCAAACGTCGATACAACAATATCCGAACTCGTAGATGTACTCTAACGAAAACGTTGAGATACCCGTTGGTTAAAACCAAACCCAAATTATCGAACCAACTCCAAAATGATTGATTCAAACCAGCACAACATTATCAATGACATCAATAATCTCATAGAAGTCCACAATTCAAGTTTATAATAACGACAATCGGAAATCCCCAAAATAACCGAAGTCAACCCCAAGGGTTCTTGAAATAATTCCGAAAATAACCATTAAATCCGTAAGAATATACTTATCCAAGGTAGATAATCCATATCTAACATATTCCAATGATAATCCAAGCTTACACGAAGAAATCGGAAGGAAAAACCCAAAAATCCGAAATTCTAGATCCAAGAGATTAATACCTTTAATTCGATGATGAAGATGATGAAATGATGATTAACCCGAAAGATGAGCTTGAAGATGATGATTGATGAATACACCTCGAAGAATCCTCTCCGAATCGCTCCAAATCGCCCAAAATTTCCGAAGGAATGAAATGAGATGAATAAATGACGAACTCTGACTAAACTGTCCAATTTATAGTCAGTCCAGGTTAGCGTGCGCTAGCCCTTGTGCGTAGCATGCGCTAACGAGTAATTTGGGTAGTCCAGTACCCACTGTCCGAACATGGTAGCGCGCGCTACGTACCTTCTTGTAGCGTGCGCTACGGCCATATTACTAGCGTGCGCTAAGACCCATTATTAGCGTGCGCTAACGAAATATTGATGCCCAGCACTGGAGTCCAGAAAACTGTCTGACCTCTGATCTGACCCCGATAGCGTGCGCTACAACCATTGTTTAGCGTGCGCTAATATATCGGTTGCGTACGCTAACAACAACACATAGCGTGCGCTATGAATTAATCCAGTGCAGTCCAGTAGCCACTGGACTCAACCTGATCCGTCCCTAGCGCGCGCTACTCCACACATATAGCGTGCGCTACTACAACCCATTAGCGCGCGCTACTTACCACTCGTAGCGTGCGCTACAAATAATCTCACTGCGTCCGGTACCTCGGATCGCAGCCTGTGGCAACCTTAGCGTGCGCTAAAGCTGAGTGGTAGCGTGCGCTACCTATACCCAATTAGCGTACGCTAAGAGGAGTATGTAGCGTGCGCTACTCCTCACGCACAGCTCGCAACGAAAATGACAATGATGATAAACGCGGCACGAAACTCCAATCAGATTAGTGATGAATGACGATTGATACACGATACAATTACTCTGAATGATGAATACCATGACTGAATATGAGTGACAAATGATCAATAATGATTGAAATTACTGAGTGAGAATGACTGAATGATAAATACTGAATGATAATTACTGAATTACAACCGGGTATTACAGTCATGGGGGGATTCCACGGACACTCTCCCATGTTTAGACATCTCTCCAAGGATATTCCCCCAACTTACGCGATCTTCCGCGCTAAAGCTGCCAACTTTCTGGCCAGGCAAAGGCTACTCACCCTCCACCTAGGCGAGGAAACGCCACCTCCTGTCCAGAAGATAGCGATCGCCAATGCAAAAAAGGCGATCGCCAAGCCACTCGGAGATCTCAAGGCTTTCGAGGACATGGAAGCCCATATCCTCCATACGTTCAACCGAACTCCGGCACATATTTTCTATGCCATCAATGGGCACGAAGAGCTCAAAAAGCCAAAGGCGATAAGGGACCACGGTCACCTGGACAACAATCAATATTGTGCCTACCATAAGAGTCCCGGCCACAGCACCAACCAATGCCGCGACCTCCTCAAACAGCTCTGGAGATTGTTCGAGGAAGGCAAGTTGGATAGCTTATTGGTTTAGCCAGAGCCCCTTCCAATCTCGAGACACGATCGTCCGAGTCGAACACAAAACAGGCTGGGAAGCTCATACGAGCCAACCCCCGGATCAACCTCGGCGACCGTCTCTACATGCTTCAATCAAGAGAAGGAGACCACGGAAGTCTCCCCAATCTCCCTCCTTATTTAAAAAACTGGAGGACTCGCTCGCCATCTACAGTTCACCGTCTAACATGATGGACTAAGGCACGAGATCGCCTCCCCCGCACAACGTACACCGTCGAAGGTCGGCATCTACATGACGATCCAAGGTGGAAGAGTGCAGCCATGGTCCTGGTGGTCGATGGAACCGACTGCTTAGGCCATGCATGGTCCCTTTGGGCCAAGATCGCCCGCCCTTCATTTAAATACGAGGCCGGCGTAGTCTGAGGGCCCTCCAAAGTTAATCAGTGGATACGATCGCTCGCCCTCAAAGGTTCATCATCTAACATGGTGAACCCGGACAATGCGACGTGCCACAACCCCCGTCTCAACGTACACCGTCGAGGTTCGCCATCTTCATGGTGGGCCGAGGTGGAAGCAGAGCTAAACAAGCCGCGGGCGTGGAGTTGAATCATCCGACGCTGCCCCGCGCAAGGACTCCTCTAGACCGAGACCGCACGCCCTTCGTTTAAATACGAGGCGAGGCGCAGCCTAATAGAGGACCCTCATAATAAAGTGAGTCGCGAGACACTCAATGTCTTCGCGCATCAAGACATGATCAGGGAGTCAGTCCATCGAACTCCGCGATCGTGCACGGTTCCTCAAGACGAACGACCGTCCCCGAGGATTCGACAAAGTTGAAGACCGCTCACTCAATGAATTATTTTCATCCCCTTACTTCCACTAAGTGAATAAAAACAAGGGGCAATAAGAGTGCGGACTACCTATACGATGATCGTCCCCATTCAACAACATACGGAGGTCGTCATTTTCAGCAAGTTGTGCAGCGATCGAATTTGTTGTAAAAGTTATCTTTATGAGTTTATCAATTCATTTGAAACTACCCTCGCAACGATCTCTCCTCACACATTTGTACAAAGTCAAACAAAGACTCAAAAATAACCATTCATTCAAGTGATAAGTCAGAAATCCAAACGTTCATTTCATTACTTGAAAAAATCGGAGTACATGGTCGCCCGAAGGCCCAAATGCTACATAAGAAAGCTACAAACTACAAGGAAATAAGCTAAAACATAAAAAATGAAGTGCCTCAGGCCCCTGCCTGGCCTTCGCCATCAGCTTCCGGCGCGGTCCCCTCATCTTCTGGAGCATCGGGATGAGCAAGATTGGCCGGAGACAGATACCAGCTCAAATCCACGCCGATGTCCGCAAGGTCCAAGATCGGCAAGGAGAAAGCTGAATCGAGAGGATTCTCCAACGCGTACGCCTTGAAGTTCTCGGCAAGAGGCCCGACCTACAAACCTCCCTTCTTAGCTGCTCGGATCGAGTCGGCGAACGCCAAATAATAGGCGAACTCGCTGACAAACTCCAAGTTTTGAAAGGGGTCAGCCTTGGTCGCCTCAACCTCTCCTTTCAGCTCCGCCATCGCTGCGACCCACGAGCTCGGCCTCCTCGCAGCAAATTTTTCCTCGCCTCCGTCGGCTCAATCGAGCGATCGTCACCTTCCGCGATCGGCCTCCTCTTCAAAGAACCTTCTGCGCACTGACAAAGATTCAGATCCGGTCACGAAATCGGTCAACCGCCAGACGATATTGCTCAGTTTCCTTTTTCTCCAGCTCAAGCTCATCGCTTGCCCGCTTGGCCGCCTCCAAAGAGTCCTTCTCCATCGCCGCAATCTTATCAGCAAACTCGGCGTTCTCTTTCCGAGCCGCCTCGAGATCCGCCTGCAGGCGAATAGTGGAAGGCCACCCCTCAAACTCCTGAGTAGCCTGGACAGCCATGGTCGCCGTCTGGAGAGAAAGGGCGAGAACAGCCTGCATCGAACTCCCCGATCGCTGACGAGCGATCGCATCCAGATCGGTCGTCCATGCCTTCGGCAGAGCAGAAGCAGCCTTGCTAACGTATGGAGGAATGTCGTAGGAATGGCGAGGAGATTGGCTCGCTAGGAAATCCACGACCATCGGCGGGCAAGACGGATCTGCACTACGGATCCTGCATCAAAACAACTAAGTTAATACAACTCCTACGCAGATGCAATTTTCAACACAAAAATGCAATCTACCTCTCAGCCTTCTCGGGGTCCCGACCGAAATACGGTTTCCCTCGAGGGGTCTCAGCATCCGCGATCGCCATCTCCCGCATAAAAGCCGCAGAGGGCGGCTTACTCTCCGGAGCAACGATGGTGATCGGAGGCGCGGCGGTCGTCACTTCATCGCCCGGGGCAAGAACCGAAGTTTCTTCTGGCCTCGGCCTCTTGCGATTCGCTCGAAGCCCCTCCTCCGGAACTCCCTCCTCATCCACGACCGGCTCCACGCGAGGCTCCGCCTCCGGAACTATTGGCAGCACAATAGGTGGGCCCGAGCCGACCTCTTATGGCGGAGACGGCCTAGAACTCCAGGATTCGACATGGCAATCTCCGTCGGAGGCTCCAAGAAGCGAGGGAAGCGAACCTCTGCAGTTAAGACAATCGACCAACAGTCAGACACTTTCCTCAAGTAAGGCGATCGCCTAGAAATTGAAGGTCGCAGAAACTCATACCTGGCACCGAGAGATGTCTCGGGAAATGAAATAGTCGATCCGACAACCAACGACTCTCCTTATTGATCCGAGTGGCGTCAAGGTCGTCGTCCGACAAGCTCCTTATCCGCTCCCAGACAACGAGAAAGTCAAAAGGCAACTCCTCGACCGCCAGAATGTGAAAACCTGTAAAACCGAAATCAAATCAGATCAGTCCAAAACGCATCCGAACAAAGGGAGAGTCTAAACCCTTACCGGGATTCCTCTCCCGAAACTCAGTGGGGATCTCCAGCTCGCCCGAAGGATTGTCGCTCGCGGAAGCCCTCCACTTGCCGGCGACCCAGAATCACTTCGTCTGATCGCCCCGCGTCTTATTCGGGACTCCGTGAATCACCCGACCGGATCGGCCCTAAATGTGGTAACCGCCGACCAACCCTTTATGAGCCGTCAGTTTGAACAAATGGTTCATCTCCAACGGCGATGGGAGGCGGTACAGGCGGGGACCGCCGAAAAGGGTGAGAGTGCAGTTAATTTGGAGCCAGACGTTCGGCGTCAGCTGAAGTGGCGCCACATTCCAAGCGGCCAACAAATGGGAGACAGCAAAGGATAGAGGGAAGCGCAGCCCGGCCTCCATAATCGCCTCATTCACGGCGACCATGCCCATCGGAGGCTGATCGGCTAGCTCATTCTCCACCGGCGCGAACATGTCCACATTTGAAGGAATATGGAACCTCGTCCTCCAGACGGCCAGATCTTTCCTGGTCGTCGAACTCCGTATTTGGCCAAGCGACCACAACGATCACTGCGCAACCCGGTACTGCGACCGAGTATCCCCGGAAATCGAATCTCGGAGTAGGACCGGCCAACTTCTCCATTATCTCAGCAAAAGCCTTATAGGCCTGGCCGAAAGCACTATGCTGCTCCCAGTAGTCCCTAATCGCCAGATCTCTCTCAATCTGCGATCGTCTTTCTTCAGCAGCCGCCTCCTTAGCAACATCGACCTCATTGAATAAAGCCTCGACTTCAGTAGGGTCGATTCCGGCCCGAATAGCTTCAGCCGCCGTCTCCAGGTGGAAGACGGAAGAAGGTTCTCCCCGGACAGTCGATGTCCCGGAGGCAGAACTAGTACCCGCTCCACGTGATGATGAGGTTCCGGCCATTCTCAAAGACAGATAAGGAGAAAAGGATTTTTCTTACCCGAAAGTGAAATCGAACGACGGTCGGCACAAAGATCTTCAGAAAATTCGACAGCAAGTCCTTCTTTCTCCAATAAGTACGCGTGAGTGTGAAACTGCAGCACCGCGCCCTTTTATAGGAGAAGGCAGGGACTCGTTTGCAATAAGGGAAAACCTCAGGGGTCGGATCTCAAACGACGCATTAATTGACCCCCTCGAGACCCGCGTACGCGTCTTTTCAAGGACGCGTCAGCCGAGGAGTCATTAATGACCGTTGGCATCCTCCAATAGAAGCCCGACACGTGCGCGGAGACTTTTCCACACCCATTGCTTTTTCCCGCGCAGTTTAGCGGCCAACCAGGTCGTCCGAACCCAGAGTATATCAGCTCAAAGACGATCGCCAGTTCAATAAAACGCAAAGTCGCTCGTCAAAAGTTCAGCGATCGCCAAGAGAGCCACCTCACCCCACGTTTCCAACGTATGAGCGAGCTGGGGGGCAATTGTTGTGTCAAGATTTATTCATCCCGACAGGCGATCGACTATAAGGCCGAGCGACCAAGTCAACTCCAGTTAAACTATGGCTAGCTCGCCAAGTCGAAGATATCAGACCACCATCAGGTACCTAGCGATCGACTCCCAAGGCGATCGCCCTTCGGCATCTGGCTATCGACTCTAGTGTCCGGCTAAGAACGGTCGACCTGCGCCCCGAGCAGAGATGATCGCCCGTAAAAGTCATCAAGGGCTGGATCTCAGAACAGCACCCACGTGCAGATCCACAAAAGGCGCTGACCGAAGATCTTCGCTGACAGACAAGATCTTTTGCTGACAGACAAGACCTTTGACCACAGCCTGTCACCTACCTCACCTACCGGCAGGCGCGCCGAAAGTTGTCAGTGGGACCGCCCGTGACAGCAACTCAGGACGCGTGTAAGCTCCCCATTGGACCGTACAGTTGACTGCCAGCAACTCCTGCAGACTTTGAGGAGACAGGCCCATGTGCTAAAAGACGATCGCCCGATTATTATAATGCAGAAAAGGCGATCGCCCGGCGTATCCAAGCCCTATAAATAGAAAACCTCCTCCTACTGAAAAAAGGTTCCGAATTCATTTGACCTACGGTTCGGAATTCATTTCACCAACTACAGAAATACAGTAGAACATACTTATCTCCAAGCTCCCTGCTTTCTCACGGGAATCCATCTCAGGACTTCTCTCTCCGAATCTCTCGTCCAGAACACGATCGACAGAAGCAGCAAGTCTCCACTAGACAGATTCCAAGGGATTCATAAGCCCCGGAGCCCAAGCATCCAGCTAAATACTCGCCGTGAGAGACCGTCGATCTCTCTCCGCCGCGACTGTTCATCTCCTTTGTTACAAGAACTCACAGAGCATCAAATCTGGTTCTTCCGGCAATCTACACGCTCACTAGCTAAGATAACAAGAATATTTACACTCATTGTAATTGTATTCTTACATTAGTACTTGTATCCCCGAATATTGGTATTAATAATATCTCGCGAGAGCATTCAAGCCCGGGACTAACAACCCCGACAAATCTTGTGTTATTTATCTTTCTCACGGAAGTGCTCTTGCATTGGTTTGCTATCCATCCATTCCAGCAATATCTATCTCCGGATAATATTTTGGGTAGCAACAACCTTTACAAGTGCCTGATCCTACGAGCCAAATGCGGTATGTACTCTGCGAGCCATGATTTAATTACTGGCATGAAATTGATATTGGAATGCATCTCCTTGTTGATCTTGTTATTTTCGAGGATTTGTGGCAGGATTTATCTGATTGATAATTCGAGGTAAATTCTGGATTGATTATATGATTGAAATTGCTGGACTCAACGTCGATGTGATATTCTGTGTGACACTCGTAGTGTTGATAATTCATTATGAACTGTTTTCTTAAATATGTAAATTCTTGTTGCTATTAACTTATGTTGATTGGTATCATGAACTGTACTTATGGTTATCATTATTAATTGATTCTTTCAGTATGGAAAGAAATATGAGAGGCCGTGGCAGATGGGGACGGGGACGCGGAAGGGGCCGAATCCCGATACCACGAGTCAACATGTGTGCGAATACAGAGCATAGTTCCGCAGGCAGTGATTTGCCTTCTAGGGACCAATCGCACCACACTGGACATGAGGATGCGCCTGTCGATCATTACGCTGTGATGCAGGGCATGATGGCTCTGATGAACCAGATGGGACATTTAATGGAGGCTATGCAGAGAGCTACTACCGACCAGCAACAGGGGCCACCTCCTGTACATGGAGGACCGGTGAGTCGGATCATCAGCGATATCTCTCGCCAGTGATCCCGACTTTTGAAGGCTCCTCTGAGCCTGCTGATATCATGCATTGGATTGAACACTTCGAGAAATTATTTGATATGGTAGACTGTCCAGCAGAGAATCGCGTCTCCGTAGCAGCTTACTATCTTGGCAAGGGCGCCCACACCTGGTGGCTTTCGGTGAGGCCAGCTGATGGCATATGTACTTGGGAGGAATTTAAAAATCTCATGCTAGACCATTACTACCCGGGTCCTCTCCGCGAGGCCAAACTGTCAGAATTGATGAATCCAGACCCGTCCGAAGATGATACTATCTGTTTCCGAGAAATTCCAGGCACTTCTTCCTTTTGCCGCGACGATTGTCCGAACGGAGGCCGATAAGATTAAATGTTTTCTCAAGAGGCTTAAAACCCGAATGAGAATGCAACTGCTGAATCACCTCTGTACGACCCTACCGGAGTTCATCGAGAAAGCTCTGGAGTACGAATTGACCACGAAAGAAATTTCCAAGAAGCAACCGCAGTCCAACAACAATAAATTCAGGAACCAGAACCAGACTGACAACAACCGGGGAACATTCAAGAGGCCCCAACCAGTGCCAAATCCTTCTGAACGGCAACCCATGGCGTCGAAGCCAACCGGATTGCAACCTCGAGCAGTCAACCTATCTGTTGTGTGCTATAACTATGGAGACCAGGGGCATATCAATTATAAATGCCCGAGGCCGGCCGTTGCATGCCATACGTGTGGGGAGAATGGACATCGTGCTCGTTATTGTATGAGTGGACCAGGACATACTCCAACAACACCTCATGCTCCAGTTCAGTCTTCCGTCCAGGACCGTGTACCTCCGTCCACTTCTTATCAGACTACCGGGGCAAACAGAGGGATGGGCCATGGAAATCAAGCTGGTGCATCTAATACCGGGGCTGCAAAAGCTAGAGTCTACGAGATCAAGAAGGCCGACGATCCCGAAGCCAGCATGATTGCAGGTACTCTAGAGATCCGATCTCAGCCTGTCTGTGTTCTTTTTTATACTGGTGCTTCACACTCCTTTTTTTGAGTTGTTTGCAATTAGATCACGTTACCAATTGTGAACCTTATATAATTAGTCTAACCGATGGTAGAAGAATTATTGGGAATCGTGAAGTGCAGGACTGTCCGATTCGCATGAACGACCGTGACTGGTTGTCGAATTTAATTATGGTCGATTTACCTAAAGATGATGTGATCTTGGGTATAGATTGGATGGATCGTCATGATGCCATACTTAGTGTCCGCAAGCAAACAGTGACCGTCACATCTGACGATGGCGTTGAGTGTACTTTTCAGGGTGACAATCCCAGCCATTCTGGGAGTCATCAGCGCTATGAAAGCTGTAAAGCTGCTTAATCAGGGGTGTATTGGCTATTGGTGTTTCATGACCAAAACAGCAGATCGACCAGTGGAATTAGCCAATATTCCGGTAGTCCGAGACTACCCAGACGTGTTTCCAGATGAGTTGCCAGGCTTACCTCCACATCGTGATGTAGAGTTCAATATTGAATTAGAGCCAGGTACGTCCCCGCTTTCAAAAGCACCGTATCGTATGGCTCCGACTGATATGCAGGAGTTGAAGAACCAGCTTGAGGATTTGACGGAAAAGGTCTATATTCGACCTAGTGCGTCCCCTTGGGGAGCACCAGTGCTATTTGTACGGAAGAAAGATGGATCTCTGCGTTTATGTATTGATTATCATGAGCTGAACAGGGTAACCATTAAGAACAAATATCCATTACCGCGTATTGATGATTTATTAGATCAACTTCAGGGGGATGCTGTGTTTTCTAAGATCGACTTGAGGTCCGGTTACCATCAGCTGAGGATTTGTGAGTCTGACATTTCGAAGACCGCTTTTCATACTTGCTACGGGCATTATGAGTTCATAGTGATGCATTTTGGACAGACTAATGCACCGGCAGTATTCATGGAGTTTATGAATCGGGTTTTTATTAATTATCTGGATCTCTTTGTAGTCATTTTTATTGACGACATTATGATCTACTCTCGTGACCATGAAGAGCATAAGCGTCATCTCCATCAAGTTCTCAAGGCGTTAAGACGAGAGCAGCTTTATGGAAAATTTTCTAAATGTGAGTTCTCGGCCATGTGATATCAGCCGATGGAGTGAGAGTAGACCCTCAAAAGACAGAAGCTATCCGAGACTGGATACCTCCGAAGAACGTTAAGGAAGTACGCAGTTTCTTGGGACTAGCAGGTTATTACCGATGGTTCGTGGAAGGTTTTTCCAAGATTGCCCAACCGATGACTAACCTGTTGAGGAAGGATAAGAAGTATTTATGGTCAGAGGCATGTCAGTGAAGTTTTGATGAACTCAAGAGTCGGTTGATTTCGGCACCTATTTTGGTTCTACCGAAAGGAACAGAAGGATTCGTGATGTATAGTGACGCGTCTAAATAGGGCCTTGGATGTGTACTAATGCAGAACGGGAAGGTGATCTCCTATGCATCAAGACATTTGCGACCTTATGAGTTCAACTACCACACCCATGATTTGGAACTTGCAGCCGTGGTGTTTGCTTTAAAAATCTGACGTCACTATCTGTATGGAGTTACCTGTAAGATTTTTACCGATCACAAGAGCGTGATGTACATTTTTACTAAGAATGAGTTAAACATGAGGCAGAGAAGGTGGATAGAACTCATCAAAGATTATGATATCGAGTTCCTTTATCATCCGGGCAAAGCCAATGTAGTTACCGACGCTTTGACTCGTAAAACAGTACAGGAGCAGATGCTTGCCCGCTTGACAGTTCAGAGAGAAATGCAACTAGAGTTGGTGAGGTCATAAATTGAAGTCTGGCTACAGCGTATTCAAGGACAACTCTGCACACTGGAGATTTCATCGTCCCTTGAGGATATAATTAGATCGAAGCAGGTTATGGACCAATTTTTATCTCGAGTTCGGGATGAAGTAACTCAAGGGAAAGCCCCTGGCTTTGTGATCCACGAGGATGGATTGATACGATTCAGGAATAGAGTTTGTGTACCCGCAGACGATGAATTGAGGAACTCTATCCTGAGAGAAGCTCATGCTACCCCGTGCGCCATTCACCCAGGATCTAGCAAAACGTATAAGGATTTGAAGCAATATTATTGGTGGGGAAGTATGAAATGTGAAGTTGCAGAGTTCGTTTCGAAGTGTTTAACTTGTCAACAGGTTAAGATTGAGCATCAGCGACCCGCAGGGATAATGAAACCGCTCCGGATTCCTGAGTGGAAATGGGAGGACATATCGATGGATTTTATCACTAGCTTACTGACTAGTCGTCGAGGAATGAATACGATTTGGGTGATTGTGGACCGCCTGACCAAATCAGCCCACTTTTTGGAGATGAAAGACATATGGGGACCCGAGAGATTGGCCCAGCTATTTATCAAAGAGATTGTAATGTTACATGGTACCCCTAAGAGTATTGTATCATATCGTGATGGGCGATTCGTGTCATATTTCTGGAATGCAGTTCATCGTGCGATGGGTATGCAATTGAACTTCAGCAAAGCTTTTCATCTGCAGACTGATGGTCAGACTGAGAGGACTATCCAGACTCTAGAGGATATACTGAGGGTGTGCGTTCTTGATTGGAAGGATTATTGGGAGGCCCAACTACCTTTTGGTGGAATTCACTTATAATAGTAGCTGGCACGCTTCGATTCAGATGGCACCTTGTGAAGCATTGTATGGCCGTTGTTGTAGATCCCCTCTGTGTTGGGACGATCTGTCTGAATCTTTGGGTATGGAAACCGATATGTTGTTAGCATCCTGTGAGAAGATCGCTCTGATTAGGAGTTGTTTGTTGACGGCTCAAAGCCGACAGAAGTCTTACATAGACAACCATCGACGACCGTTTGAGTTCGGGGTCGGCGACCATATACTAATGAAGGTGTCCCCTACTCGAGGTGTTTTTCGTTTTGGGAAGAGAGGCAAGCTGAGTCCGAGATATGTCGGGCCGTTTGAGGTTTTGGAACAAGTAGGCGATCTAGCCTATCGCCTGGCGTTGCCACCAGCTCTGAGCCGGATTCATAACGTGTTCCATGTCTCTCAGTTAAGGAAATATGTTTCTGATCCGAGTCATATACTTCAGTTCGATGAGATCGATATAGTGGAGGATCATTCGTATGAAGAGCGCCCCGTACGGATACTTGAAAGGAGGATCAAATAGTTGCAGAATAAAACCATCATGTTTAGGAAGATTCTAAACTAAATGAACTTAGGATTTCCATCTGTTTTGGTTGAACCTTGATATATATCAACATAAGGTTATAGTTCAGAGGTGTTTATTTGACCTTAATGACGATATCGTGATAATCTTGTGATAAATAACTCGACTATATCGTTAATCTAACTAGGTGAACTCATAACCGATGAACATAGTAATAACTTTACAAATTCATGATTCGTTCGAACAATGATAATCGCTGAGTAACCTTCACTTTGATCAGTGTTTTATGAAACGTAGTAGTTTGGATTATATCTTTCAAAATATTGATGTTGTTTTTAAGAAATTCTATCGGCATATCAATTTTAGCAAAGTTCTCCTTGATGATTGTTCTTGATAAATTCTCATCCGTTTGAACCATACGAATAATAGAGAACACCTTGAATGATAACCGATAATGAGTATAAATTGAAGTTAGTATGAATTCTTGAAATGGAATTATGATTCAAAGACAGTTGAACTAAGCGAATTGAATTTAGGATATCGATTCGCTGAACTAGATATCGATAGTTATGAGAATGTGTTATTGAATGGATTGTATCCCTTACAAGGTTGATTGTTCGTAACCGATATTAAGTCGAGGACCGTTCGTTCGTTCGACAAGGAAGCACTATTCTCGTCTCCATATTGAGGCAAGTTATCTTGCTTGGTTATAATGATGTTTGGATTCTTGTGATGATTATGCGTTTCGTGTATATGAAACACTTATGAATTTGTGATCCTTGATTTGATATTATTCTTGATGATGTTCCGTTTTTCATCGTGGGATTGCATCCCCAAATTCGTCACTTTGAACCGTTGTATCATTGATCCTTATTGTCATTTCGGTGAGTTTCTTGATCCTTAATCGGATATGTGATTTATTGAATTTTTTGTCATGTTGTATCGTGACATATTAGGAATCATATCTGCATTCCGATTGGTTATTGTGTAGGATTTTTATCCAGGCATATATATAGTCATGCGTGGATGTTTCCGTATTGGACTGTGCACACGACGTAGTTCGTGAGGCTAATTAGGTACATTGTCCCATGTATATCCTGGATTCCGTATACGGGGTGGACATGTGCACTGACACATTTCCAGATCGGGAGTACTTTGATGTCCATCTTGAGCCGTACTATTTTTGGTCGTTCATAGTCCATTTATATATTTGGATGTGCTCGACATTTTGTGACTAATCGTTCATATGCTCGAGGGGTATGTTCGGTAGTCGGATTATTTTCCTTGAGATCTAATGTATGTGAATTGTATAATATCTTCAGAATTCATTTATCATGTATATATGATCCTGTGTTGGGCGAAATACTTGTGATGTATTTTAGGTCGAGGAAAAGGCAAGGCACAGGAAGATCATGGTGACGGCGAAGGGTTCGAAGGATACTAGTTCGGGGGTCCCAAGTCTTTTGTTGTCCGGTTTTGTTCGAACCGTATAATGTTATCTTTCCGCTTTATTTTAAATTGTGGACTAATGTATTGTTATTTAAGGTATATTCCATCTCCATATGGATTATACTCGTATTGCGGATCCTATGTGTAATAAGGCCGTTGGCCATACTACTGTAAACTTCTAATCGGAGTAAATACTGTGTATTGTGGTTTAGTATCACAAGTATTGCGTATTTAATCTGTATTTTAGGTATCGCCTGGTGGGTCCCAGTGTGGGGTCCACGACAATGTAATGACCGCCTTTTTGGGGTGTTACAATATCTTGGCGGCGTTGGAGCCGGCGGCGGGTCGCGACCAAGCTTCGATTCTGGTAAGGTATAGGATCGGGCCATGTTTTTTTTTTATTTGGGAACTTCGGGCTCGTTGAACTTGAAGGGCTGAAGGTATTAGGGTTTATTATTTTATTTTTTGTGATTATTCATGGTTTAATTTCTGGGATTGTGGTTTTTGTGTTTGATTGAAATTCATATTTTCTGATTATGATTTTCTGTTTTGGATTCATAATTACGAAGAAAAAATATCCGATATTGAGTATTGACATCAGAGCAGGAAATAAGAAAACGAGAATATGATTTTGGAAAAATTTGGCAGAATACCTTACAATTGAGATTCGGACGACCTGCTGAATTTGGTCGAGTTGTGGTTGCTGGGATTGCTGGAAAATTGGCCGAGAAGAAATCTGCGCTTCGGCCGACAAAAATTGGTGTATTGTTGTGTACTGTGTATTATTTTTTCTTCTGTATTTTTTTTTGTTTTTCTGGATGTTGAATGATGTAAAGAATCTTCTGCAGTAGAATTTGTATATTTATATTTGAAATTTTTAAGTGTTTAGGTTGTATTAGAATTTGTATGTTGATAAGCATTGAGGAGTTTGATGAAGTGAGAGGACTGGTAGGGAAATGATGAAAAGGAAGAGTTCTTAATTGTGGTTAGTTTATTTTAATCACGGTTGATTAATTATAATTCATGATTAAATATAAATAATAATAATAATAATGGTAATGTAAAAATAATAGTTTGGTAATATTGATAATAATCTGAAAAATGATGGTGATAATAATAATAATAGTACTAATAAAATAGTATTAATATTATTATTAATAATAATGATAATATTAATAATAGTAGTGTTAGTATTATACTTGAATAATTAAAAACACTATTATAAAAATAAATAATGACTACTTGAATATATCTGACAATATGACTCGGGCTAGGACTTGTGATACGTCGAAATAAATGTTCATGATCCTCTAAATGAGATTAAATGAAATGAAATGCATTATAATATTATTATGAACAATAATATTACATTATGAAAATGGCGGGTATTACAATAAATACATAAAATAAATGCGAAAAACTAAAATATAAAAGCTGCTACGTAGCAGTGTAAATTTTGTTCTCTGTCTGTGTTGAGAGTACTGTTATTTATAGCAGTCCATCAACTCTCATCTTGCAATTTTATAATTGCAAGATGCAGCTCAGATAAATTACTGCAACATCTTCTTATCGCTTGCAATAATGTTATATCTTCAGCAGTGCAAAGGAAATGGACATCTTCAATGTAATCTGATCCACCACGTCATCTCTGACGTGGCAAAATTCTTCACGCGCGCGTGACATCCACGCGCCAAACAGACGGTTCTGGGCTGGCGCGTGTATCTCACGCGCTGGCTATGCGAATGGGCTTTAGCTGCCCCGGTGGACTGGCCTGTGTCTGGCGTGTGCCATGTTAACGTGGCCTAATACGCGGTGTCATATTATTGGTTCTTGTTTGACAGCGTGTGTCGTGCTGACGTGTCATGACACATGGCAGTTTCTTATTGCATCGTCCTTACACATGTGCAATGACGTGGAGATCGATTGGCATGTGCTGGCATAATGGTGACGTCATGCTGATGTACTTCTGATGAATCTGGTTCCGCCACTTGTCCCGATATTAGTGGTCCGCGTATTTTAAATTTCCCCCAAAACATCGAACGGCCATAACTTCTTCATACGAACTCGGATTCGAATGAGGTTTTTTCAAAATGATCGTCTTGACGAGACGAATAAAACGAGATCACTCATGAATATATCCGAAAACTATAGAAATATCACCCCTAAAATGACATATATATCTTCAACCGGTGTGCTAATCTGCAGATAAAATTTAATTTCCATTAATATAACAAAAATTACACAATTACTAAAAATTATACTTGAAGTAAACTAATGCAAATGCACGAAAAATATTATAAATTATCACATAAAATACAGAAATATATATATAAAATTCTAATAAAAATACTAACAAAGTATACCAAACACCTACACATGCAGATAATTCAGACAATGATGATCTTCCTCTCTCCACACTATTCAAGAAGAGAAAGTCATTTGAGAAGGAAGAAATCGTTCAAATCACATCATCTCCAGAATCATCCCCCAAGAGACAAAAGGGACTGATGGACTACTCATCTGAGTCCTCAGAAGAAAAAGCAGATGAGGTTCCTGAAGTCACCACCAACCTAGCCGCACCTCTACTTATCACACCCGCAGCACAACCAGCTCAATCTACCGAGCGGATACCAGAAAAAGATCATGCTGAAAATCTTCTTCCTGCAGTTCCACTCCTGACACTCCCAAGTGTCCCTGAAGAAGAAGAAGCTGAAGAACTCCTTGAGGAACACAATGTCAGATACTCTTCTAACCTCACGGAGAATATTCCACTAAAACTTACCAAGGTGCAATTGCAACTGGTAAGAAAACAAGCATTTAAATTTTCCTTTGTAAATATCTAGAAAGAATGGAAGCTTTTAAAGAATCTTAACTTTTCCGAGCTAAAGGAGATAGTATAGAGAAGTGGATGGGAGTACCCCATAACCACAGAAAACCTGGTCAAAGTGTTCTTCCATGAGTCTGATATGAGCCTACTTCTGGATGAGAACTGGTTCATATCCAACTTTAAACAGAATATGGATCAGTTCATATTCAATATCATGGAAGGGGTAGCCCAGGGCAAATCATTTGATGATGAAGAAAACATTTTTGGAGTAGAAGAAGAAAAGAAGGATGAATTTAGATAAGGAGGAGAAGAAAAATAAAAGGTTGAAGAAAATGAAGAAGTGGAAAAACAAAAAGATGAAGAGAATGAAGAAAAAGGAGAAAAAGGAAAAGATGAGAAGAAGGATGATGAGGATCATGATAAGGATGTACCTGATCAAGGTTCCAGCTCAGCTCAGCCCTCACAAGCTGAGAAATCAGGGAAGCAGGGGGAACAGTCTGAAGAAACCCCCTCTGCTCAGAAGTCAGATGCACAAGAAAACACAGCTGAAAATATACCTCAGGCTGAGGCACCTGCGTGTCAACTACCCGCAAACTTCAATGGGATGATCCGCACAATGGTAGAAGATACAATTGCTAAGCTCCTGGCAACAAAAGTTGAACCTCGCCCGTTGTCTCTCAACGCCAAAATGGATTCTCTTCTCAACAAAAAGGATCCATCACCTCCACCAACTTCTGTCAGGATGCCACTTGGCATGCAAGATTTCATGAATAAGGTGGAGGAGCAGCTGGCACAAATTATTGTTGCTGGCAAAAAGGTGAAAGAAATGAGATCCAAATGGGAGCATGAGGCATTATCCTTAGTCCCCAGAAGCTCACCTACACATCAAATCATCCATTTTTCTGAAGCTGGAGCTTCAAGTTCTCTAAAAACAAAAAGTATAACTGCACCTTCCGAAGCCCCTGCAGTATAACGAGGCAAGAACCAGTTGTGCCTCTGAGCTAGAAAGGCAAAGAATTATATGTTGAGGAGTTTATTACAGAGGAAGCTGTAAACAAATGGGGGTATCCAAAAAGGTTTTCATTGAAAAATACTATCTTTGGGAAATCCTCCAAGACCCAGACTGCACTTCTCAAAAAATATTCATAGACTACATGGAGATGAATTGGACAAATCTGTGGGAAATTCTAAAGAAGGTAGTCGACGAAGTCTTCAATTCTTATCTGAAAGTTCCGCACTTCAGACCATAGGACCCTCCAATTTACATCAATGGGAAGCTTGACGATGAAGCACTTCAAAGGGAAATAAAGAAACTATGCATAAAGAACAAGTATACCTCACCAGAAGATCAAGAGTTTGCTTCCTCAATCATCAATAAGAAGTATGGGCTAATCCCAGTAGTGCAAAGGCCCATTGGAGCAAAGCCATTGAAGTCTCTCCCTCCAACTAGAACCAGAGGAAGAGGAAGATCATAATTTCTTTTATGCTGTCAATCACTTGTCATTTTTACTTGTAATTTTCATTTCACTTGTACTTTTTATTAAGGACTATACTGTAAACTCAAATATTAAAAGTTTATAAAAGTCGACTTTAATAAAAACCTCTAGTTGTCTCAAACAGACTGAGTCATTACATTTTAGTTACTTGAATTGTCTGTGATTATTTTGCTGCATTTGAACATTATGTTTTGCCATCATCAAAATAGAGGGAATTTGTTAGGAATATATTTTTAGATTTTGATGATGCCATTCCTGTATTCATAGATTATTTCAAATGTATGTACTTGGCATTGTAAAGAAGAATCAAATGAGTATCTTCTATAAGTATTTAAAAGATTAGGCTAAGTCTTGATGATGTTGATCATATAGAAATTTGGCTAAGTATAGAACTGACAAAATATCAGTCCGGGTTTTGGTCAACGCAAGATATCAGCTAAGATTGACCGACAAACTATCAGCCGAGGTTTTGGTCAACACAAGATATTAGCTGAGGTTGACTGAGAAAATATCAGCTGGGTTTTGGTCAACGCAAGATATCAGTTGGGTTTGACCATAAGTAGAACATCAACTGAGTATATAACAAGAGAGAATATCAACCATGTTTGACCAAATTATCAGACAAGTATGACCAAAGGCAGAACGTCAGCTAACTTTGTCAAAGACAGAATAACAGCAAAGTTGTGAACATCAACTTAGTCCATGTCAGCAAAGCGTTAAAAAGTCAACAATAACGGAAAGTCACGTGCAGACTTCCGTAAGGGGACAAAGTTATTGACTCCCGGAAGTTAAGGAATATTTTATTCCTTAAAGACTCGCGCCCAGAAGTCTTACTAATTATAGTAATCAAAGAAAACAGCGCAACGACAATAATACATCTTCAAACGGTCAGATTTGAAGAAAGAAGAAGAGCGTTGCAAAGAGATGAAAGATAAACAATGAAGTCCACTCTCCAATGGATGGATTTGTTACTAGATGCAATGGCTATGAAGAGCTCAAAGATCGTACTATAAATATCTGAAGAATATTTGAGTAGAACAACAATGCGAACAACACTTATAAAGCAATCAAAGCAATCAAAGCAATATATATCTATGGCATCGTGAAGAGCTAGATCATCAAGCATATACAGAGAAGATCTTAAGTTAGAGAAGACAACACCCTTGTCTTTAAGTTTGAGTACGGGGTTACTTTCTTAAACGAGGTTCTTGGAAGTAAGATGTTGTACAACATCCACGGGTTCTGGATTGGAAGGTCATAGGCAGCTTGCGAGTTGTTGAGGCATCCATGGGTTTTTGATCAAGAAGTGTTAGGCAACCAATGGAAGGAGTTGCAACGGTCACGGGTTTCCACTGGTTGAAAGTTATAATGAATTTATCTCCTACTGGTTTGGAGAGAAGTGGATTAGTAGAGCATTACCCCACCTGTAACACCCTAAAAATAGCAGGTATTACAGTACCGTGGACCCGCACCGGGACCCACCAAGCGATATCACAACATGAACTTTAACATCCCATCAACGTGGTACTGAACCACAATATTAATCCAAACCCCGATGTGGAGTATAAATTATACATTTATCAACTCACGCAACCATACACAGGATCCAAATTCGGTATCGACCATATGAAGATGGAGAATACCTTACAAATTATCTTATATTCATCCGAAATAGAATAAAATGAAAAATCACTGAAAGACATAACCGAACATCAAAAGACTCGGGGGCCCCGAATTAGCATCCTTCAAAACCCTTCGCCGCCATCGTGCTATTCCTGTGTCTTGCCTTTTCCCCGCCCTGAAATACAAGTATTTCGCCCAACACAGTGTCAGCCATACATGATAATAATTCTGATGGCATTATACAATTCATATACATACGGATCTCAAAGAAACAACCGACTACTGGATATACCTCGCAGGCATATTAACAGTCAGTCCCAACTGTCGAACATATCCAAAAATATAAACGACCAAATAATAAGGCTCAAGACGGACGTCATAGTACGCCCGATCTGGAAATGTGTCCGTGCACATGTTCACCTCGTATACGGAATCCAGAATATACGTGGGACGATGTACCTAATTAGCCTCACGAACTACGTCTCGTGTGCACGATCTAAGCGGAAACATCCACGCATGACCATCAAGTGCCTGGCTAAAAAACCTACACATAACCAATCGGCACGCAGATATGACTCCAGAGATGTCACGATGCAACATGACAACGAAACTCAACGAATTACACTTTTATCAAAGAATCGAACAACTCACCGAAGTGACGACAAAGCTCAACAAGACCAACGGTAACAAGGGCGATAAGTTTGGCAATATAATCCCCCCACAAACGATAAAATGATCAAGAACTTCACCATATCATGTATCATCGATTCACAGAACATTTCACATACAGGAAACGCATAATAATCACAAGAATTAAACCATCATTATAACCAAGCAAGATAACTTGCCTCAATTCCATAGATGAATAATCCTTCTTTGAATGAACTAATGAACGGTATCTTCGTCTAACAATACTCACTTGCACAAGCCACCTTGAATGAAACGTAATTCATTCAACAACACATTCGTACGATAATGGTATTAATTCATAGAAACAATATTCGTAATTTTACTCGGATAGCTCAACTATTCTATTGAACATTCTAACACTCCAATTATGAATTATCATACACCAAGTTCATGAGATTCGTCCACATATTCTAATATTAATGACAAACATTTGAAGTCAAGAACATTATGAATGTAATATTATGACGATTAAACACATACTCAATTCATCAACACTTCCGATTAACATTGAACATGTTAAAAGTTTGTGTTTCCTTACATTCTTCATCATCTTTACAATGATTACGTTAAGCCAATCCAGAAATGAAATAATAACTTTAAGTTTTAAGCATAATAAGAACATCATCCTAATTTACGTCATCCTAATCCACGGGGATCAACGTAATAGAAGTCTGCTATTAATTCTACCGCATCATTATTACCCATAATTGTTATAATCATCCTAAAAACACTATCAACATATTAATGTAGTGACCAACACCTTTTTAAGTTATCAATACACCCAATTACCTTGAATATATAAAGGTTATACTTGTGTTCTGGATAATCCAATATCATCTCTTAAGAATTTGTTCAAAACATAATTATATCATTGAGGGTTTTTGAGACTCTAAAGACATCATCAAATTCTTCCTAATGAGTTGTTAAACCTTCTCCAATATATGACTATAACATCATAGGATCCCACTAACTATTAAGAGCATATTTATAACTTTAATCTCCTGATTTTAACATGATTACCTAAGGGTTCTATACTGAACATGTTATCTCATATCTTCATCAATCATTCAATGAATATTTCTAATAATATTATCATGTTTCAAACTAAATTTGTACATAACTTTAATGTTCATCATGATTTACGAGGCTATTCTACTACTAACATCAGCAATTATATGAAACAACAAGAGTAAGATAACCAACCTCAAGAAAAGGATGAAGAATAGCACCAAATCTTCCAAGAACACACTCCTAGCTTCTAGATACCAAGCTATAATCCAAGTGTTGTAGCTCTAACATGATATTGGAGGGCAAGAATATGATTTAAGGGGGCAGGGAATCGGTTTTGAGGGAGAGAGGATGAAAAAAGGTCGTGCATAAATGAAAGGCAATCTCATACTTTTATAACCCGACTTCAGCATTACGTACGCTATGGCTACATATTAACGTACGTTACCAACTTTACGTACGTAACCTTATAAGTATTACGTACGTAATAAATTCTCAGATGTTACTAACTCAAAATACACATGTCCTTACGTACGTTACCAAAATAGATGTACGTAAGGCTTAAGTACATTACGTACGCTAAGGTAAGGTCATTACGTATGTAATAGCCGTTGACTTAGGCTGTCACGATCGATTCCCGACCACCTACCCACACTCGGTCCCACCCACTGAAAGGCGAGCTATTGATAGATACACCGCATTACGTACGTTAACCTAGGAGAGTTACGTACGTAATGCTGCGTACATAGCGTACGTAAGGATAACAAGCTAACATACGCTAAGGCAACAACAAGTAAAAATTAAATTCTCCAAATAACATATAAAAATCAACTATAGTATGAACGACAGAGATTTCAATTTAACATACTTCATCAATATGTTCATTACAATAAACACATATATGGTATGGCAAAAATGAAGAATACAGTAGTGAAGGCGCGGGTATTACATACTCCCCCCTTAAAAGGAGTTTCGTCCTCGAAACTAAGGGGTAAACAACTCGAGTTATCTCTCTCGCATGCTATCCTCAGTTTCCCACGTAGCCTCCTCGACTCTGTGTCTCGACCACTGAATCTTCAATAAGGGAATCATCTTGTTCCTCAACTGTTTGACCCTCCTCTCAAGTATCCGCACAGGACGTTCTTCATATGAATGGTCATCGGCTATCTCGACCTCTTCGAATTGAATAATGTGGCTCGGGTCAGCAACGTACTTCCTCAACTGGGATATATGGAATACGTTGTCAATTCGACTCAAAACTGGTGATAGCCCCAAATGATAAGCTAGGTCGCCTATACGATCCAAAATCTCAAACAGACCAATATACCTCGGGCTCAACTTGCCTTTCTTCCCAAAACGAAAAACACCTCGAGTAGGTGACACTTTTACTAGTACATGATCACCAACCTCAAACTTGAGTGGTCGCCAATGATTATCTGCATATGATTTCTGGCGGCTCTGAGCCGTTAATAGACGACTCTTAATCAGAGTAGTCGTCTCGCGGGCTGCTAACAACATATCAGGCTCCGTACCAATGGATTCAGACAAGTCATCCCAACACAGAGGGGACCTACAACGATGGCCATATAATGCCTCATAAGGTGCTATCTTGATCGAGGCGTGCCAACTGTTATTATATGTGAATTCCACAAACGGTAGTTGGGCTTTCCAATCGTTCTTCCAGTCGAGAGCACACGCCCTCAACATATCCTCCAGAGTTTGAATAGTCCTCTCAGACTGACCGTCGGTCTGAGGATTAAATTCCATACTAAAGTTCAACTGGGTACCCAACACACGATGAACCGCCTTCCAGAAGTGTGACACGAACCGTCCATCCCGATCTGATACAATACTCTTGGAGGTACCATGCAGCCTCACGGTCTCTTTAATGAACAACTATGCCAACCTCTCAAGACCCAACGTATCCTTAATATCTAAGAAGTGGGCTGATTTGGTCAGTCGATCCACAATCACCCAAATCGTATTTATTCCTTGGTGGCTCGTCGGCAGGCTAGTAATAAAATCCATCAATATGTCTTCCCACTTCCACTCCAGAATCGGGAGTGGTTTCAACATGCCCGCTGGTCGTTGATGCTCAATCTTGACCTGCTCACTAGTTAAACACCTCGAAATGAATTTTGCAGCTTCCCGTTTCATGTTACCCCACCAATAATACGGCTTCAAATCCTTATACATTTTGTCCGATCCTGGCTGTATGGAATACGGGGTAGCATGGGCCTCCTTCAGAATAGTGTCCCTTAACTCTTTATTCACCGGTACACATACTCCATTTTTGAAGCGTATTAGTCCATCCTCGTGAACCATAAATCCAGAGGCCTTTCCCTGATCGATTTCTCCCCGAATTCTAGATAAGAACGGGTCTGTCATCTGTTTTGTCCCGACTATCTCATCAAGGGTCGATGAAATCTAAAGCGTGCAAAGTTGTCCTTGAATGCGCTGTAACCAGACCTCAATCTCCGGACTCATGAACTCTAACTACAATTCTCCCTGGGTGGTCAAACGGGCAAGTATCTGCTCCTATATGGTTTTACGACTCAAGGAATCAAAAACCACATTTGCCTTGCCTGGATGATAAAGGATCTCGATATCATAGTCTTTGATTAGCTCTAGCCACCTCCTCTGCCTCATATTAAACTCCTTCTGAGCAAAAATGTACTTCAGGCTCTTGTGGTCCGTAAAAATCTGACAGGTAACTCCATACAGGTAGTGGCGCCAGATTTTTAAAGCAAACACTATGGCTGCTAACTCCAAATCATCTCGTAAAGTCGCAAATGTCTAGATGCATAGGCGATCACTTTCCCATTCTGCATTAATATGCAGCCAAGGCCCTGTCTCGACGCATCACTATATACCACGAATCCTTCCGTTCCTTTTGGTAGAACCAAAACAGGTGCTGAAATCAATCGACTCTTGAGTTTATCAAAACTTCGCTGACATGCTTCCGACCACAAATATTTCTATCTTTCCTCAACAGATTAGTCATCGGTTGAGCAATTTTGGAAAAACCTTCCATGAACCGTCGGTAATAGCCTGCTAGACCCAGAAAACTACGACCTTCCTTCACGTTCTTTGGAGGTAGCCAGTCCCGGATGGCTTCTGTCTTCTGTGGGTCTACTCTCACCCCATATACTGATATTACATGTCCTAGAAAAATAACTTCAGGCATCCAGAATTCACACTTAGAAAATTTTCCATAGAGTTGTTCTCGCCTTAACGCATCGAGAACGTGGCGGAGGTGACACTCATGCTCTTCATGGTCACCATAGTAGATCAGAATGTCGTCAAAAAAACAACTACAAAACGATCCAGATAATTAATAAAAACCCGATTCATCAATTCCATGAACACTGCCGTTGCATTAGTCAGTCCGAATGGCATGACAACAAATTCATAATGCCCATAGCGAGTGAAAAAAGCTGTCTTCGGAATGTCAGACTCTCGAATCCGCAATTGGTGGTACCCGGATCTCAAGTTGATTGTGGAAAATACAACAGCTCCCTCGAGTTGATCCAGCAAATCATCGATAGGAGGTAATAGATATTTTTTCTTGATGGTTACTTAGTTTAGCTCACGGTAATCAATACACAAACGTAGCGATCCATTTCTTCCGTACAAATAACACTGGCGCTCCCCAAGGGGACGTACTAGGTCGAATATAGCTTTTCTCAGTCAACTCCTCAAGCTGGCTCTTCAACTCCTGCATCTCGATCGGTGCCATGCGATATGGTGCTTTCGAAAGCGGGGACGTCCCTGGCTCCAACTCAATGGTGAATTCTACCTCTCACTGTGGGGGTAATCCTGGTAGCTCATCTGGAAATACATCTGGGTAGTCTCGAACTACTGGAATATCGGCCAACTCGACTAGTTGGTCAGTTGTCTTAGTCATGTAACACCAATACCCAACGCACCCCTGGTTCAGTAGTTTCATTGCCTTCATAGCGCTGATGACTCTCCCGGAATGACTGGGATTATCACCCTGAAAAATACACTCGACGCCATCATCATATGTGACGGTCACGATTCGCTTATGGACGCTAAGGACGGCATCATGACGATCCATCCAGTCGATGACCAAGATCATATCATCTTTAGGTAAATCGACCACAATCAAGTCTGACATCCACTCACGGTCATTCATGCGAATCGGACAGTTCTGTACTTCATGATTCCCAACAATTCTTCTACCATCGGGTAGACCAATGACATAAGGTTCACAATCGGTAACATGATCTAATTGCAAACGACTCAAGAAAGAGGTAGATAAAAAGGAGTGTGAAGCACCAGTATCAAAAAGAACACAAACGGGATAAGAGTGGATCTCGAGGATACCTGCGATCATGCTGGCTTCAGGATCGTCGACCTTTTTCATCTCGTAGACTCTGGGTTTTGCAACTCCGATACAGGTTTACCAGCTTGATTTCCACGGCCCATCCCTTTGTTTGCCCCGGTAGTCTGATAAGAAGCGGACAGAGGTACACGGTCCTGGACAGAAGACTGTACTGGAGCCAGAGATGCTACTGGAGCACACCCGGGTCCGCCCCTGCAATAGCAAGCACGATGTCCATTCTTGTAATACCCGTAATTTTGATTTCCGGTAATTTCTTTTTTTTCAACGGAGGTCCATTTTGATGACTCGCCCATGACCATTTCGTCATTCTGAGAATGATTAGTTCTACACTTTTCGTCATCCGAGTTCATTTCGATGTTGTTTTGTTGAGTTCCGTGCTTTTTAGCGACTTTTCCGCACTTGAGTTCGATTCTTGCGAATCTCATTCGAAACTGCTGTTTCGAGTTTCTCTTAAGTCCGTTAACTTTGTTAGACGTGTTATGAACTTCGGTTTGATTATTCGATCACGTATCGTGATTTTCGGGCATTTTGGGCCATTTTCGTAATTTTCCAAAGTTTGGGGTAATTACTTCCATTGTCGAATTTCGAGCCTTCGGGTGGTCGGAATCGTGTGATCTCTTAGCTCTTCGATTTGTCTTTGCGAGTACGTCGTAACCGTACCTTTGATTTATAGTCAGGTTTGGGTTTCGGGGTTGTCGGGCCGTCGGAGTGGCCACGGCCGAAGCAGGGCCTGGCCTGGCCGAGTTACGGCCGTAAGGTACCGGTTATGGCCATACGTGCTCGGCAGGCATGGCCTGACGACTGCCAGTTATGGCCGTAAGGCGTGATCGGGTACGGCTGTATGAGCGTTGAGCATCTTCCAGACGAAGTCCTGTTACGGCCGTAATGTGTGCCAGTTACGGCCGTAAGTGTCCGGTAGGTGCGGGGCAGTATTTTTGACGAATGCTGGTTACGGCCGTAAGGCCTGCCGAGTACGGCCGTAAGGGCCGCGTTATGGCAGTAAGGCACTGCCGGTTACGGCTGTAACCCTGCCGGCTATATATAGCCTGGGCTCGGCCAGGCTTCGTTTTTTTTCATTTTTCCTCGTTTTTGTGCGGCTGCGGACGGGAATGACCGGTTGGAGGTGTTCTTGGACGATTTTACTCTTTTCCAAGCATTTTAGAAGATCCTTCTTTATTATATCAACATCTAATCCATGTATTTCGTCGAGTCAAGGTATATTTCTTGATTTTTCTTCAAGTTGACTTTTTGGAGAATTTGTTCTTGATTTTGATTCTAGTCCGATTCTGATACATCGGTTGGTGTAGTATGATGTTATTAATCTTGTTCTATGGGTTGTATATCCATATTTCGAGTTTGTTCAACTCGATTAGTGATTCGAGTGTTCTTGGGAGTTATCGAACATTGAGTGTTCGATTAAATGTCCCAATGAGTTCCCTTCGATAGTTTGTTGGGATTTCCATTGTTTTGGCCTTGATTCTCGTCGTAACCATGTATTACTGTTCCTTCTGGAGGTTTATAGGTGTTCGAGGATTCCAATGTTGAATCTCGTTGGTGTTGATGATTCGTGTGGTGTTGTTCACGTAGTAATAGCGATGCTATCGCGTTCTTGACAGTGTTCGGGAGTTCGGGGCCATTCGACCGTATTTCATCCGTCGTCTTGTTGCGATTGTGGTTTTGAGGCAAGTACCTTGTCCATACAATTCTTTTTTTATGAATATGATAATTAGTGATCGTCCTCTTGTGTTTATTTGATCGTTTGAATCTCACTTTCATAGATTCGGTTAGCCTTGTTAAAGGCCCTCTTTCAAAACGTGCGTGTTTTGTGGACATTGTGTTCGTGGATGGTTACATGAATTACTATGAATACACTTGGTGTTGTCGTTGTGCTTTGATAATATATATGTATATATATATTGGTGCGTTGTAATTTGACCATTGCGTCGTGTATTGTGTTTGTTGCCATTGAGTGAATTACTTGGATATTATTGATGTGATATGTTATTTGTGTGAATGTGTGGATATGGTTGAAGGTCTACGGTGACACATGGCACATGATCATGTGGTCAGGATGCAACAAGTGATTGATCCAACCGTGAGAGCCTGAGATAATCTACGGTGGCACATGGCATGCGATCAAATGGCCAGGATGCAACAAGCGATTGATCCAACCGTGAGATGTGTGTGATTTGTTTCGCTAGCCAGCTCGGGAGGGTCCTTCGAGGCCTCGAGTGGGATTTGTGGCTTCGTCCCGGTCCTAGGCGATGCGCGTGTGCGATTATGTTTTGTTGATTTTTTTATCCGTCGAGGACACGTGATGTTGGGCTCTGACCCTGTGAATTGTTGTCGGTTTTCTATTTGCGAAAACAAAACCTTTGGGCTGTGACCCCTGTTGATTTTGGAAAGAGAAGGATTCGGTAATCCTAAATTGTTTCCTATTAAAACTCTCGATGGCATTTTGAACCGTTTTATAAATTGTTCCCTTGATTTGTGATCTTTCGGTTTTGGAATGTTTTACCCAAAACTCTTGCCTCGGGAAGTACTTTTGTTACGTTTGGATCTTTGAGGATTCCTGGTTATTATTGTTCTTGGAACTTGTATTGTATGGTTCGTATTTGCACTTTGTTCTTGCACTAGCAAAACAGTGGAGTTTTGTTAACCCCCGAGTATTCGGGGGGTGGATGTCTGTTTTTGCATTCAGGTTTGGGAGCATAACACAGGGTCGGCACGAAGGATGATGAAAGATGAATGATACTAATCACACTAGGATCCGTATGATGTCTTTGGTTTAGTTATAGTTTATTTTTCCGCTGCAGTATTCCTTCCCGTTGTACGGGAGTGTGTTGTATTCGACCCCTGCGTGGGCATGTAATGAGTTTGAGTTGTATGCATTTATTGAAAGACCAAATCGGTCTACTGAGTCATTTTAGCCTTAAAGGCATTGTTGAGATGTTCTATGTTGTTACCAGCCTGGTAGATCCTTGAGGAAGGGTTCTACGGCGTGTAATATCCCTGAGTGGATTGGGGGTGTTACATAAATGGTATCGGAGCTTAGGTTGTGGAAACCTAGGCTGTCGGGTTTAGTGGTGTCTATTGAGTTTTTGTCTCGTCGGATTTTGTCTGACTGAGTTGTGTTGCGACGCGTCATCTGAGTTTGTTGGTCATGATTAGTATCGTGGGGCGATTATCATCTTCATGCGACCTGTGGATGTAAGTCTCCATTCTTTGTGTTTGTGCCTCGTCTGATGCGAGTTACAGGTATGATTATGAGTTAATTGACGGAATCCTCTTATGGATTTTGATTTCGTGATATGTGGTTATTTGACTCTCATATTTCGTTCATATGAGGAGTAGTGTCGCTGGATTGTGCATGTTGGACTGTATTTCTTTTATCCGCTGCGTGAGTTCTTTTGTAATGACTTTCGGTATTTTACCGACTGAGTTTATTTCGAAAACCGATTCCCTTAACCGAGTTTTTGGCATTATGGCCTTGATCATTTTGGCGAAATTCTTATGACGGTATTTAGTATTTTGTAGATGACTTTTGTGAATTTTGGAAATATTACCGTCATCAACCTTTTTGACATTTTTGTTAATGGTTTTTAGCCTGGTGGGTTCTGGCCTGGGGCCCACGGCGTTATAATATTCCGTGTAATTACCTGAAATTTTTGGGCATTCTAGCCCATTGAATTATCTTTGAAAACCTTGAGTATCTTAGAAAATAAATTTCGAGACGTACTTTTAAAATGAACTATTTTCTCGTGGTACATCCAAGGTGCCACAATGTGTTAAAAAATTCTTCTACCTCGAGGACCAAAATGTTTTGAGATATTTTCAATGTTTTAGAAACACTTTTACTTAGACCCGAGGGTCAAATATTCTGAAAGTTTTTCACTAAGAGAAAGTGTCCTCATTTTTATCAAATGCGTAATGGTTCTCCAAAGTCTCGATAATGATATTTCACGTTTGTACTTTTTTTTAAAAGGTGATACTCAAGATCGACCGGTGTTTTTCTAAATTATTTTCCAAAGGAGGTTTTCGTTTTTAAAACCTATCTATTCCCGTTTGAGGGCTCGGTATGTATGATGTTGGCTTTGTTGTTATGATGTTAACTCCCGAATATGATCGAGTTGGTGGCATGAACGTTGAGGCGTTGCCACGTATTTTTTGTACTAGCCCTCTGTGAGAGTTGTGAACTGGTATTTAATGGTTGTCGCCTCGTGGTGGATTGCGTGTGTCACACGAGTGTGGGATGTTGAATCTTAGGTTTGTACGTTGGTGTACATGTGTGATTGTTTCATGATGTTTGTAATTACGTGCTGGTTATCATTCGGGCCATTGAGGTCGCCGAACGATACCGTCGTTGCTGTGGTGTATGTGTATGTATTACTTTACGATGGTAATCGTTGTATATGATATGTGTTATGATTCTTTGTTATGCTGAGTTGGCATCTCCGCTATGTTGTTTTGCGACATTATGCCCCATTGTATCTAGCATTTGTATTTTCGGTATGCCGAGCCGAGGTGTTTCAACCGTGAGGTGTCGGGGCATGCACGTGTAAATTGTCCTTCTCGTCGGTAACGCTTTTCAAGTGTGGACCCGAGAGACATAGGATCCAGTTTTGCGAGTTAGGTTCCGAGTCTTTCGGGGCGTGAACTTCAGTACAGATATGGGGATCGGCTCTGAGAGGCCCATGGGAGATGTTTCTGTCGTTTGCTTTTTGTGTTGTCACCTTGCTCCCGTTGTTGTGAGTTACAGGAATGACATTTCTTTTATAAGAGGTCGAATGTAATGCCCGTATCATTTTTGACTTCCGCATTTTCTCTCCCTCAAGTCTATCGACTCGCTCGTGTTCGTTGATACTTTCTGAACTTGTTTTGTATTTCGGTTTCGTCGTTCGAATGAGCTGTGATCTTGTTTTGGGTCGATTTGGTTATCGTTGTGACTTTTCCGAGTCCGGTTCGATTCTTGTGAACTTTGTTCGGAAGTAACATCTTTTGGTTCTACTAGTTCTTTTATTCGTAATGGATTGGATTTTGAACTTCTGTGTTTTCGACTCTGTCGACTCGTTTATGTTCGTTGACATTTTCTGAGCTTGTCCCGTCCCTTTCTTTTGTTGATCGAACGAGTGTTGTATTGTTTCGGAATAACTCGTTTGTCGTTGTGACTTTTCAATTGCTATTCCATTTCCTGTGGATCTTATGTGAATGCACATCCTGTTGTTTTCACCGGATCATATATTGTCTCGAGTCGAGATGTGAACCTTGGAGTTGTTGTTTGAATTTTATTGTTCTTCGTGATTCGAACATGATTGTTCGATTTTTGTTGTCTCGATCGTTATGGTTCGATCGTTTGATTGTTTGATTTTTTGTTGATCTCGTTTCGTGATCGTTGAACATTCAGACTCCTTCGTAATTCCCTTAAGTTTGGGAAATTAGTCTCATTTTCGATCTTCCAACCCTTGGCTGGTGGAATTCCGTATTAGTTCAGCGATTGTCTCGCGTTTTGATTGATGTACCGTTGGGTTGGGCAATCATACTGATTTTTGTTCGTTGTGTTTCGTGATTGTTCGGATAATCGACTTGATTGTATTATCCATTTGTTGACGCTTGGCACTTGTTGGTTTTATTATGTCTCTATCGGTGGCGTTGTGTTGGTCGTCGTGGAGCGTGTTTCCACGCCGTATGTCTCTTTGCGTTTCTTGCAGCATTTCGCCGTCGGGCGCAAGTTTTCGGTTTTTATGTATCTCGTCGAGTTTTCCTGGCAGGGGATATTGCTTCTCCCTACTTGTTTTAAGTTTCGGGACGAAACTTCTTTTAAGGAGGGTAGAATGTAATACCCGTAATTTCGATTTCCGGTAATTTCTTTTTTTTTCGTCGGAGGTCCGTTTTGATGACTCGCCCATGACCGTTTCGTCATTCTGATAATGATTAATTCTACACTTTTCATCATCCGAGTTCATTTCGATGTAGTTTTGTTGAGTTCCGTGCTTTTTAGCGACTTTTCCGCACTTGTGTTCGATTCTTGCGAATCTCATTCGAAACTGCTGTTTCGAGATTTTCGTAAGTCCGTTTAACTTTGTTAGACGTGTTATGAACTTCAGTTTGGTTATTCGATCACGTATCGTGATTTTCGGGCATTTTGGGCCATTTTCGTAATTTCCCAAAGTTTGGGGTAATTACTTCCGTTGTCAACTTTCGAGCCTTCGGGTGGTCCGAATCGTGTGATCTCTTAGCTCTTAGATTCGTCTTTGCGAGTACGTCGTAACCGTACCTTCGATTTATATTCAGGTTTGGGTTTCGGGGTTGTCGGGCCGTCGGAGTAGCCACGGCCGGAGCAGGGCCTGGCCTGGCCGAGTTACGGCCGTAAGGTACCAGTTACGGCCGTACGTGCTCGGCAGGCATGGCCTGACGACTGCCAGTTATGGCCATAAGGCGTGATCGGGTACGGCCGTACGAGCACTGAACATCTTCCAGACGAAGGCCAGTTACGGCCGTAATGTGTGCCAATTACGGCCGTAAGTGTCCGGCAGGTGCTGGGCAGTTTTTTTGACGAATGCCGGTTACGGCCGTAAGGCCTGCCGAGTATGGCCGTAAGGGCCGAGTTACGGCCGTAAGGCACTGCCGGTTACGGTCGTAACCCTGCCAGCTATATATAGCCTCGGCTCGACCGGGCTTTGTTTTTTTTCTTTTTTCCTCGTTTTTGTGCGGCTGCGGACGGGAATGACCGGTAGGAGGTGTTCTTGGCCGATTTTACTCTATTCCAATCATTTTGGAAGATCCTTGTTGATTATATCAACATCTAATCCGTGTATTTCGTCGAATCAAGGTATATTTCTTGAATTTTCTTCAAGTTGACTTTTTGGAGAATTTGTTCTTGATTTCGATTCTAGTCCGATTTTGATACATCGGTTGGTGTCGTATGATGTTATTAATCGTGTTCTATGGGTTGTATATCCATATTTCGAGTTTGTTCAACTCGATTAGTGATTCGAGTGTTCTTGGGAGTTATCGAACATTGAGTGTTCGATTAAATGTCCCAATGAGTTCCCTTCGATAGTTTGTTGGGATTTCCATTGTTTTGGCCTTGATTCTCATCGTAACCATGTATTATTGTTCCTTATGGAGGTTTATAGGTGTTCGAGGATTCCAATGTTGAATCTCGTTGGTGATTGATGATTCGTGTGGTGTTGTTCACGTAGTAATAGCGATGCTATCGCGTTCTTGACAGTGTTCGGGAGTTCGGGGCCACTCGACCGCATTTCATCCGTCGTCTTGTTGCGATTGTGGTTTTGTGGCAAGTACCTTGTCTACACAATTCTTGTTTTTATAAATATGATAACTAGTGATCGTCTCCTTGTGTTTATTTGATCGTTTGAATCTCACTTTCATAGATTCGGTTAGCCTTGTTAAAGGCCCTCTTTCAAAACGCGCGTGTTTTGTGGACATTGTGTTCGTGGATGGTTACGTGAATTACTATGAATACACTTGGTGTTGTCGTTGTGCTTTGATAATATATATGTATATATATTATCTCTTATTGGTGCGTTGTAATTCGACCATTGCGTTGTGTATTGTGTTTGTCGCCATTGAGTGAATTACTTGGATATTATTGATGTGATATGTTATTTTTGTGAATGTGTAGATATGGTTGAAGGTCTACGGTGACACATGGCACGTGATCATGTGGTCAGGATGCAACAAGTGATTGATCCAACCGTCAGAGCCTGAGATAATCTACGGTGGTACATGGCATGCGATCATGTGGCCAGGATGCAACAAGCGATTGATCCAACCGTGAGATGTGTGTGATTTGTTTCGCTAGCCAGCTCGAGAGGGTCCTTCGAGGCCTCGAGTGGGATTTGTGGCTTCGTCCCGATCCTAGGCGATGCGCGTGTGCGATTATGTTTTGTTGATTTTTATGTCCGTCGAGGACACGTGATGTTAGGCTCTGACCCTGTGAATTGTTGTCAGTTTTCTATTTGAGAAAACAAAACCTTTGGGCTGTGACCCCTGTTGATTTTGGAAAGAGAAGGATTCGGTAATCCTAAAGTGTTTCCTATTAAAACTCTCGATGGCATTTTAAACCATTTTATAAATTGTTCCCTTGATTTGTGATCTTTCGGTTTTGGAATGTTTTACCCAAAACTCTTGCCTCGGGAAGTACTTTTGTTACGTTTGGATCTTTGAGGATTCTTGGTTATTATTGTTCTTGGAACTTGTATTGTATGGCTCGTATTTGCACTTTGTTCTTGCACTAGCAAAACAGTGGAGTTTTGCTAACCCCCGAGTATTCAGGGGGTGGATGTCTGTTTTTGCATTCATGTTTGGGAGCATAACACAGGGTCGGCACGAAGGATGATGAAAGATGAATGATACTAATCACACGAGGATCCGTATGATGTCTTTGGTTTAGTTATAGTTTATTTTTCCGATGCAGTATTTTTTTCCGTTGTACGGGAGTGTGTTGTATTCGACCCCTGCGTGGGCATGTAATGAGTTTGAGTTGTATGCATTTATTGAAAGACCAAATCGGTCTACTGAGTAATTTTAGCCTTAAAGGCGTTGTTGAGATGTTCTATGTTGTTACCAGCCTGGTAGATCCTTGAGGAAGGGTTCTACGGCGTGTAATATCCCTGAGTGGATTGGGGGTGTTACAATTCTTCCCACAAGTGTGGCAGGCAACGGCCGGCTTCAGGCATTTGGAGCTGATGTGTCCCTGGTCCCCACAGTTATAACACACAATAGATAAGCTGATTGATCGAAAGGGCGATCCAGTCGGCTTTGCCGCCATAGGTGGCCGCTCAGAAGGATTTGGTACAGTCTGGAGCTTCCTCAACTTCCCCCGATTACTGTCTGCCTGGGTCTAGTTCCTGGATCTCTTGTTGGAAGACTGAGGCTCCTTCTTGGAAATATATTTCGCAGTAAGTTCGTATTCCAGAGCCTTCTCGATAAACTCTGGTAGGGTCGTACAGTGGTGATTGAGCAACTGCATCCTCATTCGGGGTTTAAGCCTCTTGAGGAAATATTTGATTTTATCAGCTTCCGAACGGACAACTGACGTAGCAAAAGGGAGAAGTGCCTAGAATTTCTCGATGATAGATAACACATCCTCGTCCTCAGATGGATCGGGATTCAACAATTCTGACAATTTGGCTTCGCGGAGTGGTGCAGGATAGTAGCGACCTAGCATAAGATTCTTGAATTCCTCCCAAGTACTCGCACCATCAGCAGGCCTCACAGAAAGCCACCAAGTATGGGCACTCTTGCTGAGGTAGTAAGCCGCCACAGCAACTCGATTCTCTTCTGGGCACTCCACCATCTGGAACAGTTTCTCGAAATGCTCTAACCAATGTACATTGTCAGCAGGCTCAGAAGAGACTTCAAAGGTTGGAGGCCACGAATGTGATATGTCGCTAATAATCCGGCTCATGATCCCTCCGTGCACCGGAGGCCGAGGCTGCTGCCCCTGCTGTTGGCCAGTAGTATTCCTCTGCATAGCTTCCATCAGCTAACCCATTTGGGTCATCTGGGCCATCATGCCCTGCATCACAATGTAAGGATCGACACACGCGTCCTCACATCCAGTGTGGTGTGATTGGTCCCTAGAAGTCGAATCACTGCCCGCGGAGCTCTGCTCCACATTCGCGCGCCTGTTGGCTCGTGGTATCGGGATTCGGCCCGGCCCCTTCCGCGGCCTCATCCCCCTCTGCCACGGCCTCTCAGATTTCTTTCCATACTAAAAGAATCAAACCATAATGATAACCATAAGTACAGTCCAAGATATCAATCAAAATTCATGCTAAGTTAATAGCAACAAGGAATTATATATTCAAGAAACAGTTCGTAATGAATCATTGGCACCGCGGGTGCTACACAATCAATATCATATCGACATCAAGTCGAACCAGTTCCAATCACACAATCAATTTAGGATTTCTTCAGAAAGTCAAACAGATGAATATTACCACACATTATCAAAATGCCAAGATCAGTTAAGGGTATCAATTCGTCATCAATATTAAATCATGGCTTAATGAGAAACATACCGTAATCGGCGGGTCAGGCGCCTGCACAGGTCACACGTGGCACGAAGGTTTCTTGATGCTAGTTCGATTTACAATGACTCAAAAGAAAAACCCGCTCTGATACCATTTTCTGTAACACCCCAAAAACGGCAGGTTACAGTACCGTGGAGCCCCACCGGGACCCACCAGGCGATATCACAACATGAACTTTAACATCCCATCAATGTGGTACCGAACCACAATATTAATCCAAACCTCGATGTGGAGTATAAATTATATATATATCAACTCATGCAGCCATACACAAGATCCAAATTCGGTATAGACCATATGAAGATGGAGAATACCTGACAAATTATCTTACACTCATCTGAAATAGAATAAAATGAAAAATCACTGAAAGACATAACCGAACATCAAAAGACTCGGGCCCCCCAAATTAGCATACTTCAAAACCCTTCGCCGCCATCGTGCTCTTCCTATGCCTTGCCTTTTCCCCGCCCTGAAATAGCCAACACAGGGTCAGCCATACATGATAATAATTCTCATGGCATTATACAATTCATATACATACAGATCTCAAATAAACAACCGACTACTAGATATACCCCGCAGGCGTATAAACAGTCAGTCCCAAATGTCGAACATATCCAAAAATATGAGCGACCAAATAATATGGCTCAAGACGGACGTCATAGCACGCCCGATCCGGAAATGTGTCCGTGCACATGTCCACCCCGTACACGGAATCCAGAATATACGTGGGACGATGTACCTAATTAGCTTCACGAACTACGTCTCGTGTGCACGATCTAATGAGGAAATATCCACGCATGACCATCAAGTGCCCGGCTAAAAATCCTACACATAACCAATCGGCACGCAGATATGACTTTAAAGATGTCACGATGCAACATGACAATGAAACTCAATGAGTTACACTTTTATCAAAGAATAGAACAACTCACCGAAGTGACGACAAAGCTCAACGAGACCAACAGTAACAAGGGTGATAAGTTTGGGAATACAATTCCGCCACAAACGATAACACTATCAAGAACTTCACCACATCATGTATCATAGATTCACAGAACGTTTCACATACACGAAACGCATAATAATCACAAGAATTCAACCATCATTATAACCAAGCAAGGTAACTTGCCTCAATTCCGTATATGAATAATCCTTCTTTGAACGAACTAATGAACGGTATCTTCGTATAACAATACTCACTTGAACAAGCAACCTTGAATGAAACGTAATTCATTCAACAACACATTCGTACGATAATGGTATTAATTCATAGAAACAATATTCGTAATTTTACTCGAATAGCTCAACTATTCTATTGAACATTCTAACACTCCAATTATGAATTATCATACACCAAGTTTATGAGATTCGTCCACATATTCTAACATTAATGACAAGCATTTGAAGTCAAGAACATTATCAATGTAATATTATGACGATTAAACACACTCAATTTATCAACACTTCCGATTAATGTTGAACATGTTAAAAGTTTGTGTTTCCTTCTTCATCATGTTTACAATAATTACGTTAAGCCAATCCAGAAATGAAATAATAACTTTAAGTTTTAATCATAATAAGAACGTCATCCTAATTTATGTCATTATTATTACCCATAATTGTTATAATCGTCCTGAAAACACTATCAACATATTAATGTAGTGACCAACACCTTATTGTGTTATCAATACACCCAATTATCTTGAATATATAAAGGTTATACTTTTGTTCTTGATAATCCAATATCATCTCTTAAGAATTTGCTCAAAACATAATTATATCATTGAGGGTTTTTTAAACTCTAAAGACATTATCAAATTGTTCCTAATGAGTTATTAAACTTCTCCAATATATGACTATAACATCATAGGATCCTACTAACTATTAAGAGCATATTTATAACTTTAATCTCCTGATTTTTAACATGATTACCTAAGGGTTCTATATTGAACATGTTATCTCATATCTTCATCAATCATTCAAGGAATGGTTCTAACAATATTATCATGTTTCAAACAAAATTTGTACATAACTTTAATGTTCATCATGATCTACCAGGCTACACTACTACTAACATCAGTAATTATATGAAACAACAAGAGTAAGATAACCAACCTCAAGAAAAGGATGAAGAATAGCACCAAATCTTCCAAGAACACACTCCTAGCTTCTAGTTACCAAGCTATAATCCAAGTGTTGTAGCTCTAACACGAGATTAGAGGGCAAGAATATGATTTAAGGGGGCAGGGAATCGGTTTTGAGGGAGAGAAGATGAAAAAAGGTCGTGCATAAATGAAAGGCAATCTCATACTTTTATAACCCGAATTCAGCATTACGTACGCTATGGCTACATATTAACGTACATTACCAACTTTACGTACGTAACCTTATAAGTATTACGTACGTAACAAATTCTCAGATGTTACTGAATTAAAATACACATGTCCTTACGTACGTTACCAAAATGGATGTACGTAAGGCTTAAGTATATTACGTACGCTAAGGCAGGGTCATTACGTACGTAATCGCCGATGACTTAGGCTGTCACGATCGATTCCCGACCACCTACCCATGCTCGGTGCCACCCGCCGAAAGGCAAGCTGCTGATAGATACACCGCATTACGTATGTTAACCTAGGAGAGTTACGTACGTAATGCTGCGCACATAGCGTACGTAAGGATAACCAGCTAATGTACGCTAAGTCAACAACAAGTAAAAATTAAATTCTCCAAATAACATCTAACAATCAACTATAGTATGAACGATAGAGATTTCAATTTAACATAATTCATCAATATGTTCATTACAATAAACATAGATATGGTACGACAAAAACGAAGAATACAGTAGTGAAGGTGCGGGTATTACACCACCTCTGAAACCACTATAAAGTACTATGTGATTTACTGTGTTTAGCATCATACTTAACTGCTGCATTCATATTTAGTGTTCCATTCAAAGTCAACCATTCTTCCGCAAAACAATTTTACAGCTGACAAAGGTTACCTGCACGAATATCAGCCGAGTAACCTTAGCTGCATTTATGTGTCTATCTAAACTGTTATTTGAAAAAGATTTTATAAGTCTATTCACCCCCTCTAGACTTATACCTGACGCCTTATGACCTACACAGGAGTCGGGGTCCACCTATCGGCCACAATTTGGATCCTGTCCGATATGATCTTACATATATTAACTATCCTCCTTAACATATGTAAGCTTTGCACATGAGTGTATGCTAAGTCTCTATGTTAGCGTACGTTAATCAGGCTATACTTAGCCAAAAAACATAACTCTCCAAGAAACATCCAGTCAACAAACATAAATAGTTTGATTCCGTAATATCCCAATATAATATATGTTGTATACATCACTTTTATAATCCCAACCGAATACGTAAACTCATTCCAATAATATCCTCATACGGTACACCTGATGTCAAAAGTACAGTAACCTGATACACAATCCTCAAATGTAGTTGTCGACCAAGTACGAAAATTATACCAATACAACTGTCTCAGTCCTTCGATTATTATATCCATACTTTACAGATTCCACACTGTGCAATATAACTCGAATAAAATAATATTAAACAACCATAGTAGAAATTAAGGATATTATATTTCTAATCTATTAGTTACACCCTGGCCGTCTTAATGTACTTATATAATAAAATAATCTAGTTAATCATTTATGTTAAATTCTATTTTTCTAAGAAGTAATTAGATTAATTATCCAATAATTATTAATTAACTTGACAATATTTATTTATCCAATAAATTAACTCAGACATCTAATATCCAATAACTACAAAGAGATTTAAGCTCAATTTCCGAAGTGAATCTGATATCATGCTTTCAATTCAATATGGCGTCTATCATGTTTGCACGACTTGGTAGGTCCATCTTAGTCAGTAATGGGAGGAATCAAACAATATGAGGAACACTTAGGGAGTCTCATGGCTCACAATTTAACCAAACTGAGAACGAATGATACAATTCTAAAAAGCTTTTTATTTATGAATACCATATACATATAAGCCCTTCAATCAGATGTCTATATCAAATATTAGGTTCACAGTAAATTCAAATTCTATTATAACTTGATGCAATGCATGAAATAGTGCTATTCAATATCATCGAGCTCTCGTGTATTAAATACAGCTATATCTAATTGATTTAGCCAAAGACTTATGATCACATTTGCCACTAACCACTTAGGACATTCACATATTCACTTACAAGCGAAAAAAAATCCTATCTTGATATTCAGTATAAACTACTTCTTGGCCTGACCCCACCAACTGTTGATTGGATCAAACTAATCTAACGACGATCCTAATGCCACAAGCACATCTCATATTGAATTATCAGGTCAAAGGTTCACGTATACCTATCACAAGCTTTTGATTTAGTTGTTGACACTCCACGAGTGAAATCCATGTGGCCGAATGGAGGTGAGTCATGTCCGAGTCTACTAATATCATTAGCATACTTATGCTTCCACTACTCTAAGTGAAGACATGCACATGTACAAGCATACATTATAATAGTTCTACCTAAACTTAATTCCTAGTTAAGTTTTATTAACTTGCGAACTAGTTAAACGTTTGAGTAATAAACACTTATAGTGCCAATATGTTTATCCAATAATAAGTGGAATGTTCTTCCTCAAATGCAGGGATATCATTTCTATAAATTTACCTAATCAGTAATGTCACGCCCGCAAACATCGGGAACGGCGAGGGCACGACGCATCGGTCGATCATTCGATTAATTAGAATAAATACACGAAATAAATAGCGGAAGCTCAATAAAGGCAAGTTAAAATTCAAGGTAACGATCTTAGCCCGATGATTCCAAGATTCGTTAACACAAAAGGATAACATCCGAATTACAAAGTTACATAAAAAGTAGAACAACAGTTTAAAGTGCGGAGTACAACTTGCTTATTACATTCAAGATAACGACAGAAATCTAAGTCTTGGCAGCGGGATGATATAATTAGTCTCTCCCGCAAGGTATTCTTCTCCTGCGTCAATCTTCTTACCGTATGGTTTAAAAGGGAAAACAGTGGGGTGAGACAAAAGGTCTCAGTGAGTGGGTGATCGTGTGCAAGTGCGGCTTGTTTTCTTTCAAAGCTTTGAGTGGTACATGTCCAACAATTTGTAAATCATGAAATAAGATTTTTCTTAGTTTATCAAAATAATATGTACGATTTTAGAAATAAGCCTTACTCATTTGCTTAATAATAATAATTATCCAACCCCGTGGATAAAATTAACTTTCCAAATATTCAATCATGCTAGCAATCAAATAATCAATCAATCAATCAGTTAGCCTCGGAACCCGCCAAATTGGACTAGGAACCTAGCTCTTCCTTGTGACTCCCAACGTTGGCCGTAGCCTCACTTATAGAGCTTATATTCTTCATGTTAACCGTGCTTCCTTATCTCTTATCTGGGTAAGACATGTCCTGATCGTGGGTCTTTCTCTCGGATCATGTCATAATCGCGATTATCCCACAGTCTACGACCCAGGTCCCTCGGAAACTCTGTTACTTGGTTATGGGAATAGGCAACAACGGTAGCCTCGATCATGAACCGCAGCTGTGCTTCTCGATCCAAGACTCGGTCTAACCGTCCCGAGTCGATTTGGGATTCTAGAGGTGGCTCCTACAATTCAAGAGGTGGCCCCCGGATATTAGGTCAGCGCTCTGTTTCGTATGGGTTCAAGAGGTGGCCCTCATCCATTGATGTGGCGCTTTGTCCCGATAGAGTTAGATTGTGGTTCCTTCTGTGGAACTTTGCTTGTATAACACTTAGTTCCCGGACAGTTACACTTATCAGTTAAACGCATCACGTTGTATGCACAAACATACAATTAAGGTCACGTAATTAATTAGTAGTGACCTTGGTATAATTTGATTATACAATGAGATTGAAAGTTTATTTGGTGGCACGAGCATTATCAGATTATGGGCTTTATCGAAAACAGATTCTTAGGATAAAACATTATGTGAAGGAAAAGTTTACTCCTAATTTAATTTGAGAGTTTTGGTTTAATTTACATCGGATTGTTCCGAGTTGAGTTCTAATGGTCATTAGATTTTATGGACATATCAAGTATTATTATTTGATTTCAGAATTAGGGGAGTTCTCAAAATTTCAGTTTCGTAACTGATATTTCCGAAATAATAAATTTGCCCCAAAATTGTGAGAGTTAATTTTTATGTCCGTAATAATTGGATTTCAACACGGATGGTGACAAACTTTTACGGAAAGGTTCATATCGAATATGCAATTCCAGAATTGGGAGGTTTTCCAGAATTTCAGATTGGTATGAAATTTCAGAATTTTCAAGTTTGCCCCGAATTTATTCAAAATGTCATTTTGACCCCTAAATTAAAATTAGTTCCGATTTTTATTATAAAAATTTACGGACATAATATTTATACTTTAGTAATCCATGATTTCAGTCCAGAGTTTAAAAATTTGTCCTAGGAATCAATTATTTTTTAAGAATTTACTATTTGACCCCAACTTTAGTTAATATATCACTTTAGCCCCAAAATTAAAATGACTTCCGAACTTCATGAAATTTTAAAGGCATATCATTTATTTTTAGATGAATCATATATTCGTTCCAGGAAGGTGAAAATTTGTCTTGGTCCCGAAATGTTAAAGAATTTATGTTTTGACCCCAAATTTTATCAAAATTCTGATTTTTAACCCGTAGATGTCGGAAACGAGTTTCGATTTTTATACAAATTTAAGGACAGAGACGATAAATGTTCTTAAGCTTCATTTGTTATTCTAAACTGAAAATATACAAAAATTACCTAATAGGTTCCTAATTTTTAAGGAATCACACAATTTTACATTAGTGTCGTTTTTTGACCCGTAGACTTAGGAAACGAATTCCGATTTTTGTAAGATTTTATAGATAGATCATTTGTCACATAATTGAGTTATATGTTCTATCCCCAAGTTAAATTACACACTTATATAAAAAATATCTATAATTTTTTTTAATTTTACATAATTACGTTTTATACTCGTTTTGTCAATTCAATTTTTGTTAGGCCACAATTTAGACCTCCAAACTCACATGCATAATAATATATTACACATAAATAACTTCAAGGTCAAAATTACCAGAATATTCAACATATCATAGATGATCCTTTTTAATCATTTTGTAAGAAATTTGGTCACATCATTTTAATCATAAATGTTTGTTAATTTCTCAACATAAACAAGTTATAAAACATCATGCATGCTTATAATATGTGAAGTGAAGAATATATAAACCACATAAAAGAACATGCATCTTCATTTGAAATCATTTCACAAATAAATTTGCAAACAATTTTTTACACCCACCTTGATTCTTGATGTTGGGATGGAAATTGAGTCTTTGTAAGATATTGAGAGTTCTTCTTCCCTTTTTACTACATTCAACCAGCATAAGGAATTCATGCACTAGTTAGCTAAGTTATATACATATATGTATAACTATATAAACCTATAAGTGCTTAAGGTAAGTAACTACATTATCTTGTTTCCTCCCAACTTTCTTCTTCCTCCTCTTTTCTCTTCTTCTCTTCTCTTCCACTTTTTTTTCTACCTCTTGGCCTCTCCCTCTCTCTAGATTGTGCAGATTTTTTTTGTGTAAAGTAAGACAAAGTGTGCATGGAGGTATTTATAGGAAGGGGGTTGAGGCTTAGTGAATGAAGAGGTGAAGACATGTGTGTGTGTGTAGGTAACAAGTGGAAGGGTCAAAGGGACACCTCATCCCCTTACTCATCATGGCTGATTTTTAATTATTTATTATTATTAATTTTTTTATTTTGTTTAAATGGTGTAGGTTGGGTTATGTGGTTTGGGTTAGTTATTTGTTGGGTTGGGTTAAATTTTTTTTTTTTAAAAAGATGTCATATTATAGAACAAACAAGATTAGGGGGCCTATTCCCTTACAAAGCCGATATTTCCTGGGGGGGCAAATCCAAAATATAGCCACAAATGAAAGAAAACAAGCTAACTAAATACAAGAAAGCAAGTAAATTTTTGGGAGGCCAAATCCCATACATAGCCACATGACAAACGACACAAACAAATATCTTCAGCTGGGTGTCTGGTTCAAGGTTGAATATATGCAGAAATGTACCGAGAGCCGTAAGAATTAGGTACTTTAACGACCTACCGAGGTCAAGTTTGAGCGCCAACTGAGTATCAGGCCTTGGTTCAGAGCCAAAACTGAATCTAGCAAATAACCAGGAGCCCTCCATCAAAGAGTCTTTAGCACGAGATTGTGCATCTTGGAATATGCAGATACGAACGGACTATATCAAAAGCTAAATATAGGTCTAACAAATCAGCCACAAACACCTACTTCCTCACTACTGCAATGCGTACAAGCAAATCAACTCAACTCCCCCATACGTAGAGGATGAACATACAAGTACCATATTTCTTCATGATTTTTCGATATTCGAGGATTCATTCAAAGTACCCAATCCAGTTATTAAACAAGAGCCATCCGTCTTATATCCTGAGCGATAGCTTGTGCATCTTGGAATGCAGATACGATAGGACTCCTTCGAGAGCCAGATACGGGTCACACAAAATCAGCCGTAAACACCTACTTCCTCACTACTACAATGAGCAATATGAACCAACCCAGCACCCCTCATACGTAGGGTAGGAATAAGCATGCACCACATCTTCGTGATTCTTCGATATTCAAAGTTTCTTTCGAGGAACCCAATTCAACCATTAAAAAGAAGTCAACCATCGAGTAACATTACGAGAAGTTAGAGAGTAGGCTGAAAACAAGTCCTTAAACAAAAACCAAGCACCCACTGCTTCACTTCACAAATTTAAGCTCAACACAACCCAATGTTGGCCATACACTAGGAAGGGTCGGGCCATCGTCTGGCACATGACCTTCGATATCTGAGAAGAATTATAGGACCCAAGTCAGCCACTATCAAGTAACAAGAGTCATTGGATATGTCAGGAGTAAGCATCTTGGAATCAACAAGCTCAAGCCGAGAGCCAAATGTAGGTCTAAAAAACTCAACCGCCAACATCTACTCTCCCTCACTACTGCAATGAGCACAGATGCACTAATCCAGCGCCCCCATATGCACGGTAAGATTCTCATGTAACACATATCTTCATGAGTTTTCGATATTCGAGGATGCATTAGAAGAACCATCCAGCCATAAACTGAAACCAGTCGCCAGGTCTTTGGATATGACAGGAGAGTGAATGGACATCACTTAAGGTAACCATAGCAAGGCCGGTAGCTATTCCGACCCTGCCCGAAGGGCAGTTTGGTTAGGTCATTGGTTGTTATGACCAATCTTCCAACCCCCGAGGTCATCTTTAGACTTGCTTAGGTCCCTAAGGGCCATTTCAAGACTTGCCCAGGTCCCTATGGGCCTTTTAAATTGGGTTAAAGTTAAAGGTGTTTGGGTTATTCTTTGGTCTTGGACCCTAATTGAACTTTCAATTCAATTTTTATGGTCCATTAGTGAGTCCACTTATATTTTCGAGTTTGTACATAGCCCAATAGATAAATTAACACTTCACTTTAAACTTTGATTAATTTATTATTTAATTTATAATACAATTTCGAAATACTTGAGTAAAATAAAATAAAAATAAGTAAATATAGATTACATTGAGCTACTAGGCAAATGTTATTTTATTAAAATTCATCATGATATGGTAAGTCGTACATGTAATATGCTACCGAAATTGTGGGGTTTTACATCCTCCTCTCGTTAAAAGAATTTGGTCCCCAAATTCCATCTAGAATAGCTCTCGGTATCTCATTTTTTGCTTCCCATGTAGCATCCTCCTCTCGAGCGTGGTTTGACCAAACGACCTTGACTAAAGGGATCCGTCTCTTTCTAAGTTCTCACACTTGTCGATCAAGAATTTTGATTGGCCTTTCTTCATACGTTAGGTTTTCCTTGATAGGCGGAATATCTGTTGTAAGAACGTGAGTTGGGTCTAGATGGTATTTCTTCAACCTCGAGACGTGAAAAATATCGTGCATTCTAGAAAGATTAGTCGGTAGTTCAAGGCGGTATGCTAGCCATCTAATTCGTTCAATGATCCTGAATGGTCTGACGTATCTATGACTAAGTTTCCCTCATTTCCTTGATGCGATACGTCCCTTTTGTGTGGATAACCATAGAAATACTTGATCCCCTTCCTCAAACTCTAAATCCTTCCTCTGATGGTCGGCGTAACTCTTTTGTCTGCTCTATGCTGTGCGGATCCTTCCTTTACTCAATTTCACTTTATCCATGGCTTCTTTCACCAAATCTATGTTTGTCATTGAGGTTCTTGTTCATTGAGTCTTAGGCGTCTATCGGTCATCAATTTCCCAATGAAGTGGGGATCGGCATTTCCTTCCGTACAGAGCTTCATAGGCGCCATTTCGGTTGCTATCTATTGTTATAAGCAAATTCGGCTAATGGTAGGTGACGATCCCAATTTCTTGAAAGTATAGTATGCAGGCTCGCAACATGTCCTTAAGAGTTTGGATGGTTCGTTCAGATTGCCCGTCGGTCTGGGGGTGAGTGCTTGTGCTAAAACTTAAGGAAGTTCCCAATTTCTTATGGAAGACTTTCCAAAATCGAGATACAAATCTTGGATCTCTATTAGATACTATATCTTCCGGCACTCCATAGAGTCGAACAATCTCTCGGATTTAAGTTCTAGCCATCTTTTGCAGGCTATTGCCATTTTTAACTGGCACAAAATGCGATAATTTCATCAATCTGTCGACAATCACCCAAATTGTGTTATAGCCTCCTATTGTCATTGGCAGATCAGTAATGAAGTCCATGGTTATCATTTTCTAATGGTTGCAACAGTCCTGAGGGTCGCTGAGATTCGGCCTTGACTCTTTGACATGTGAGGCATCGTGCCACGAATTCAGCCACTTGATTTTTCATGTTTACCCACCAAAATGTCTTTTCAGGTCTCGGTACATCTTGTTACTGTAACACCCCCAAGATATTCAGGGCATATTACAGCGCCGTGGACCCCACACTGTGGAATCCACCAGGATAACGTACCAAACATGACATACGACAATGGCAAACCATCATAAACAAAACGACAAGCTAAATAAAAGACTATAACCGACAAATAAAATTCTGACATCAAATCCATTTCCCAAATGGGGACACAACAGTAACAAGTTTAAATAGGAAGTACTCGAGTACTTAAACTATTTTTATAATACATAATCCCAAAATCAGACATCAATAATAACCGACGGACATAACACTGAAAATCAATTACTGGACAATATCATGCTTGCCCATCATCCTCATACAGCTCGAGTGCTCGCTTATCCCCACGATCAGTACCTGAAATAAAAAAAGTATTTCCCCTATTTAAGGGGTTAGCGACAACTGCTAGTGCAAATACAATCCATTTGAACTACATTCTAATCAGATGAATATATGCGCCAAAAAGTCATTTTAGAAAACACTTTATATTCCGGAATATTTATGATGTACAGTCATAAAACATATTATCTCCAACAAATCACAATTCAAAGTTAACCGTTGATACGAGACTCACGGCCACCGTACCCCGCAGAGCCCCGTCGGACATCCCTGGGTGGCTAACCACAGTTCGCGATACGCACACTCACGGCAATACGTATCCCTAGAGGCCCCGTCGGACCATCCCTAGGTGAACATACACATAACCATCCACAACAACCACGATACAGCCATAATTCAAATACTAGAACACGTAAACAAATGTAAAGTACTTGCCTTTGAGACATTCTCGAAGAAACGGAGTTGAAACACGACTACGAACGGTCCGGGTGGAAAACGACGGTTCCTAAACGAAGGATCAACACAGTTCAGTCTCCACGGACAACAATACTCTATTGGAATACACCCATAACCCCGATTACATGATACGACAATGAACGATCAATCGATACGGGCGAGGGTTTACACAAAATCTCCCCGTATCGATAATTCGCGGATTAAAATCAAGAAGGTTGGATTAAGAATCACTCAATAATCACAACCGGTAAAGAATATCGTAATGTAGATGAACAATTCGGAACTAAACCCTAAAATCCCGAAAATCCCCCAAATCCGTCAAAATTAGGGTTCCTGAGGAATTACCTTTAATTCGGCTGATGAAAGGTGATTATGCTGATTATGATATGATGGCTCGATTATACCGTGATGGAATTTGAAGAGAACTCCGAATAGAACTGGTGGAAATCGTCTCTGAGGTCGCACGTCGAAGAAACGAAGAGAAAAGAAATAAACTGCTGTTCTGAAACTGTCCGCTGACTTAAATTCAGTGGAGTTAGCGCACGCTAACCGTCATATGTAGCGCGCGCTAACGGGGCCTTGACCGGTAGCCACCCTTCGTTAGCGTACGCTAACAATAGGGCGTTAGCGTACGCTAACTGCACATCGGTAGCGCACGCAAGGAAACAGGGGTAGCGTGCGCTACCTACACAGCAGTTCAGCACTGCTGATGTCACATCAGCAGTAAGCTGCTGTCGAGGGTATAAAATACGAAACGCACGACGAGACCAGAATCCAGGAACATAGACGCGAAGCATACAAGACAACGGAGCTAAGCGCTGAAAGAAAATACAATTCCGACCACCGGAGGGTCCGTAATACGACAACGAAACTAAGATTCCCTAAACTATTAGGAAATTACAAAAATGGCCCAAGTGCCCGAAAATCACGAAATGACGTCGGATTTACAAAACGAAAGTCTCCACACGACCAACTCAACCATACAAACTTGTACAAACCAAGAAACAACGAAAACGAATGAGTTTTACAAGAATCGAACGTTCATACGGCCAAACATGCCATAAAACGAAATTACGTGAAAACACCATCAAAACTCATCCAAATGGAAAAACTCCAAGAACAAAATAGATTCAAAATGTCGAAACGGTTACAAGCGAGTCAATAAAAATAGACACACACCAAAAATGGAAACTGCTAAAAATGGAAAAAATTACGGATATTACAGTTACCACCCGGGTGTACCGTATAACTCGAACAATGAGCTTCGTCAAGAATTTTTCTCCTGAGTTCCCATCATGAGGTATGCATATTCGTTCTTTAAAGCATACCATTCCGTCCTCAGAAATTGTAAACTCGGGTCTCTTGCCCTTAATGATCTTTTCTTTCAGTTATTGAAGTTTCAAATCATTCTCTTGAGATACTCGAATGTCTTCTATTAATTTTGGTTTAACTGTATGGTTGACGCAGACCAAGCGAGTACCTTCGTTAATGGGTTTTAGGCAGCTTAGTTCCTCAATAGCTTGCCATTCTCGGGCCATTAGTCAGGCCACCCTAGCCTTCCTACTTAAGGCATCAGCCACGATGTTTGCTTTTCCCGGGTGATGTTGAATCTCACAATGATAATCTTCTAAAATTTCTACCCATCTTCTCTGTCGGAGGTTAAGTTCCTTCTGAGAAAATAAGTATTTGAGACTTTTATGATCCGTAAGCACTGTGAATTCAGCACCGTACAAATGGTGTCGCCATTTCTTTAAGCTAAAGACTATTGCTGCAAGCTCAAGGTCGTGCATTGGATAGTTTCTATCGTGCGTTTTGAGCTTCCTGGAAGCATACTCAATTACTTTTCTATTTTGCATTAGTAATGCCCCAAGGCCTTCCTTCGAGGCATCACTCTAGACAACGAATCCCTGGGTTCCTTCTGGAAGCGTCAGTATTGGTACGGTAGTAAGCCTCTTCTTGAGTTCTTGAAAACTCGTTTCACACTTATCTGTCCATTCAAATTTGACTTGTTTTTAGGTTAGTCGTGTGAGAGGTCCCGCTATCTTCGAGAAGTCCTTGATGAATTTACGATAGTAACCCACAAGTCCAAGAAATCTTTTGATCTCAGTGACATTTTCTGGTCTCTTCCAATCCAGGATAGCTTCAATTTTGGATGGATCTACTGCAATTTCTTCTCTAGAGACAATGTGACCCAAAAACGCCACTTCCCTCATCTAGAATTCGCACTTGCTATACTTAGCATACAACTTGTGACTCCTTAGTGTTTCTAACACAAGTCTCAAGTGCTCCTCATGGTCTTTCTCTAATTTTGAGTACACGAGTATGTCGTAAATAGAGAACACTACGAACCGATCAAGATATGGTTGAAATACTCTGTGCATTAAATCCATAAATGTTGCATGAGCATTCGTGAGGATACCTAGTGGCCATATATAGTTTGGATTGCGGTTTAAGGAACATCTTCAGTTTTAATCTTCAACTGGTAGTCTTCAATTTGGATTATACCGTGGCTCCTTGAAGTTGATCAAATAGTTCATCTATCCTTGGAAGAGGATACTTATTCTTAGCGGTGATGTTGTTGAGTTCGCGGTTATCTATACAAAGTCTCAGTGTCCCATCTTTATACTTAACGAACTGTACTAGAGCTCCCCATGGTGATACACTGGGTTGAATAAATCCCAGATCGAGTAATTTCTGTAGTTGTACCTTCAACTCTTGTAGTTACTGTTGGGATTCGGTGCCTAAAACGAAGGCCCAGCGGAAGCGGTAAAACGAAAATTAATTCGATCCGAATCCCTACGATGATCGATCGAGCTACGTATATACGAATATATAAACGAAAAGCAAGAGTTGTAAAAAACTAACCCTCGAAGTCCGTTGATTAAATGGTAACCTTCTCTTGAGCTATTCCCCAAGCTCTTGAACGATCCAACGCCGAAAGCACCGCGTCTCTACTTGCCACGCGCCGGAGAAACGAACGGAATGACAACACCTTGCTATCCTCCGAGGATACGGCTAGAGCTAGGTGATGAAGCTATATATGTAAAGATTACTACACTCTAAGTGTTTTAATCTTACTCTCTCTTTATGTCTTGATATTTTTCTCTAAGAAAACAAGAACAAGGTTGAAGAAGAAGATGACTAAAGAGAAAACAATTTTCTCTCTCTCTCTCAAACTCAATGATACGTAAATGCCAAGAAGTATTGTTAGGATGAGAGATCAAAGTCTTGTATATATTCTTATTCAACCCACATGAAAACAAATACATATATCATGATTTGATTCCCCATATAATGTATATGATACTTGTCCCCTCAATCACATGAGATTCCAAAACCATGATGGGGACAAGTCAATACACACACATGGTCATAAGTGGGGGTTGTCCCATGCTAGAAAACGGTCGAGTTCGGTTCGTTTCGGACTCCGTGAGTCCAAACAGATAAACTCCTATTCCGTTCCGATGTATTTATGTCGTTTAATTAATCCAATTAATTAAACATATCAAATACAAAATAACATAATTAATTTCTCCAAGAAATAATTATATTCATGAATTAAATTAATCACCCAGTAATTTATTTAATTCATTAGGCCGTAAATCAATTTATCCAATAAATCGATTTAAACATCCAATGTTCCAAAATTAGATATCCAATATCTAATATTCATAATGAGATAATTAGCTAGATTCATTCCGTTGTCAATCCTAATGCGCGACTCGGTAGGTCCGTCTCAGTCAGCAATGGGAGGAACCAAAGAGTAGTAGCACCACCTAGCCAGCCTGGTGGCCTACACTGTACCCCGACTGAGAACGAATGATTATGATCATTCAAGAACCATTCTGTCGTGAATACCAGTATACGTATAAACCCTTATTTCAAATGTCCCGATCAAGTTATAGGGTCACGGTCAGTCAAACCATATCTGTACTTGACGCTATGCATGCGTTAATGCAAATCGAGATCATCGAGCTGTCGTGTATCTAATACAACTAGCTCCAATGCTTTGGCCAAAGACTTATGATCTCATTTGCCAATAACCGCATAGGACATATAACCCGCTCACTAACGGGAGAAAGAATTCTATCTTGGTATTCGGAGGACTCGCTACTTGCCGTCAAGATGCACGTCGAGGTTGACCCCGCCTTCCGTTTACAGGTCGAACTACTCTAATGAAAATCTTGACGTCACAAGGACATCCCTACTAAATCCTCAAGTCGAAGGTTCACGAATACCTATCACAACCTTTCGATTCCGTCATTGTGATCCGGAGTGAAATCCATGTGACGAATCGAGGGTGAGTCGGTTCGAGTATACTAATCCAATTAGCATACCTATAACGTGTGCTCCCACTAACCATTAGTGTTCGGTGCACTCTCCATGTCAAAGAACACGTCATACAAGTCTTCACATAAACTTAACGCCTACCAAGTTTCATCGACTTGCGACGATTAAGTATTTGAGCTATAACCTTTCCAGTGCCGACCCCTTATCCAATAAGGAGTGGAACGTTTTGCTCTCAAATACATGGACTAGTTTCTATATGTTTATTTACGAGTTAGGAATGCCAGTAACTACCAGTAAATAAAGAAACATTCATTTGCCTTATATAAATGGTTTACATAATTACAAGTACAATGCCCTCACTCAACAACCTCTGAGTGGCATTCGAGGGCATACTCCTAACAATCTCCCACTTGCACTCAATGCCACACACTATGGTATCTAATACCCATGTTCTCCAGATGACGCTCCAAGCTAGTCTGAGATAGTGGCTTGGTCAGTGGATCGGCGACGTTGTCGGCCGAGTCTACTCTATGCAAAGACAATGTATCCCTTGCGAACAAATTCTCTTACGAGATGATACTTCCTCTCAATATGTTTGGTCCGTTGTGTAACCTCGGCTCCTTGGCACGTACTTCTGGCTCCGTCGTTGTCGCGATGCAGTAGACAGGCAGCTCAGCACATGGTATCATTTGAAGTTCTCCTAGAAACTTCTTAATCCAGAACCCTTCCTTGGAAGCCTCCGAGGCTGCTTGATACTCAGCCTGACAGGTGGAATCAGCAGTCGCGCTTTGCTTGGCACTACGCCAAGATACTGCTCCTCCATTAAGAGTAAATATGTAGCCAGAAGTGGACATCGAGTCGTCCTTCAGTCCTTGGAAGTCCGAATCAGTGAATCCCACCACATCCAATTCTCCACCGCCATACATTAGAACCATATCTCTAGTCCTTCTTAAGTACTTGAGAACGTTCTTTCTGGCGATCAATGTTCCCTACAGGTTTGCAAGAAACCTACTCACCACGCTTACAGCATGCGCGATGTCAGGTCTTGTACACAACATAGCATACATAAGGCTACCCACGGCCGAAGCATATGGTATATTACTCATTTCCTTTCGTTGTTCCTCACTTTGAGGACACATCTTCAAGGTGAGTTTTATTCCATGTCGCATCGGTAGGAACCCTCTTTTAGAATCATCCATCTTAAATCGCTTTAAGATCTTATCTATATAGAGGGCTTGGGAAAGGCCTATTGTTCTCTTCGCTCTATCCGGTAGAGTCGAATACCAAGAATATAGGTTGCTTCTCCCAAGTCTTTCATGGAGAAATTACTCGAAAGCCAAGCTTTCACGTAACCGAGCATTCCCACATCATTTCCTATTATTAGAATGTCATCTACATATAGTACTAAGAATGCGATCTTGCTCCCACTAACCTTCTTGTATACACAAGGTTCCTCTTCATTTTGGACGAATTCAAACTCTTTGACCGCCTCGTCAAAACGAAGGTTCCAACTACGCGACGCTTGCTTCATCCATAAATGGAACGCTGGAGCTTGCACACTTTCGAATATCGACTTCGGACACAAAGCCTTTAGGCTGCTCCATATAGATTTCTTCCTCGAGGAATCCATTAAGGAAAGCCGTCTTTACGTCCATTTGCCATATCTCATAATCGTGGTAGGCGGCTATAGCAAGCATCATGCGAATAGACTTGATCATGGCTACGGGCGAGAAGGTATCGTGGTAATCGATCCCTTCCTTTTGGGTATAACCCTTTGCCACAAGCCCGGCCTTATAGGCGTCAACCTTGCCATCACCATCGGTCTTTCTCTTGTAGATCCACTTGTTCCCAATAGGCACTATGCCCTTGGGGCGGTCTACTAGAGTCCAGACTGATTGACATGCATCGAGTCTATCTCGGCTTCCATAGCTTCACGCCATTTCGCGGAGTCTACATCCACCATCGCTTGGTCATAGGTTGTTGGGTCGGTCTCTTGGCTATCACTTGGAACCTCATGGAGACCCGGCTCCTCCAAGTGCACAAGCCCATACCTCTCGAGTAAATGAGACACCCTACTAGACCTACAAGGTGGTTGTACTTGTGTTTGAAAGTTCGGTTCCAGTTTCTTGCACAGGTGTCTCCCGAGGAGTTTCATTGTATTCTTCTAAAGAAATACTTCTACCAGCTCCGCCTTCCTGAATGAACTCATCTTCCAGGAAGTGTGCTTGTAAAGCAACAATGATCCTTCGATCTTCGGGCATGTAGAATAGATATCCCATCGTCCCAGACGGGAATCCAATGAAACGTCCCTTCGCAGACCTAGCTTCCAACTTTTCCACCTTAGTCTTCTTGACATAGGCGGGACATCCCCAAATCCTAATATGATTAAGACTTGGTTTCCTTCCTTCCCACATCTCATGTGGAGTTTTAGGAATGGATTTAGAAGGACATCTGTTCAAGATATACGCGGCAGTCAGAAGTGCATACCCCCACAGGTAAATCGGCAAGTCAGTATAGCTCAAGATGGAACGGACCATGTTCAACAGGGTCCGGTTCCTTCTTTCAGACACACCATTTAACTGAGGAGTACCTGGAGGTGTTAGTTGTGAAACTATTCCATGTTCCTTAAGGAACTCGTCAAACTCCGTACTCATATACTCACCACCTCGGTCCGACCGAAGTGCTTTGATATGATTACCAGTTTGTTTCTCGACTAGGGCCTTGAATTCCTGGAATTTCTCAAAGGCCTCGGATTTATGTTTCATTAAGTATACATAACCATACCTAGTATGATCATCCGTAAACGTAATGAAATATTTATATCCGTCACGTCCGCTTCCAAAGCACCACATACATCGGTATGGATTAATCCCAGTTTATCAGCGGCTCTTTGAAATGTCCCTTTGAAGGGGGACTTAGTCATTTTGCCTTTAAGGCAAGATTCACAAGTAGGAAAGGGATCCGATCCCAATGGACCCATAAGTCCATCTTTTTCCATCTTGTAAACCTTGGTCTGACCAACATGACCAAGTCTAAGATGCCATTTCAAAACTTGATTGGTTTCATCCCTACCGCGTTTTCTAGTTATAGTATTCACAACTACTTTGTTGCTGAGATTTAGATGATACAATCCATTCAACAATGTAGCAGTACCCACTAGTTTATTTCTAAAATAAATTTTGCAGGAACCATCACCAATGAAAAATGAAAAGCCTTTTCGGTCCATGACCGGAATGGATACAATGTTTTTGTGCCCCTTGGGCAAAACAAGTACATCTTCTAAAGTCAAAACAAAGCCGGATTCTAAACCCAAAAGAAGTGATCCTATGTCGGTCGCCTCGACACTATGCCCGCTTCCGACTGTGATCATAACTTCTCCAGCTCCAAGCTTCCTACTTTGTTCCGATCCCGATTCACGGTACAAATATGAGAACTAGCACGAGAATCCGGTATCCAGAAGTAGAAAATACGGTAGCGAACAATTTGTTTCCAAAACTAAAAGTTACAGACTGAAGTGCCATGAAGAATCGGACAGTCTCTAGCCCAGTGGCCCAGCTCACCGCACTTGAGACAAGCATCCTTCTTCTTCTTGTTCTTTGGAACCATCGGGGCCTTGCCCTTACCCTTAAGGTCCTTAGCATGTGGTCCAGTCCGCTTCTTGGTCTTTTTCTTCTTATTATTAGACTTCCGAAGTCCAGAAGAAATCACAAGAGCAGACTCCTTCATCCGCGGAGTCTTCATCTGAGACTGAGCAGTCACAAGTTTGTTCATTAGCCCAGCTAAATTACATGCAATCTCATTGCAGTTGAAGTTCATAACAAACTGTGAGAAGGAATCAGGGAGAGACTATAGGATAAGGTCGGTTTGGAGAGAAGTATCCATTTTACAATCAAGAGCCTCCAATCTCTCGATCATGGATATCATTTTGAGGACGTGTTCCCCAACCTTCTCACCTTCCTTCATCCTTGCACCGACGATTGCTTGGATATCTCATATCTAGCAGCTTCTACTATGCTCACCATAAAGCTCGGTTAAGTGAGATAAAATCACTAGCGAAGTCATTTTCTCATGAGCTCTCTGAAGCTCATTAGACATGGAAGCCATCATATAAGCACGGACTTTCACGTCATCCTTAACCCACTTTTCGTGGTTTTCAATCTCTTCCTGATTGGCTCGGGTCCGCACAGGAGGCGCCGGAATGTCCGTCTCCAAGACGTATCCCAGTGCCTCTATACCGAGGACAATCATCGATTGCGGAGCCAATCCACAAAGTTAGGTCCCATTAAGGTGTTCTTTTCGAGTAGAATTGCGAGTGGATTCATTGTCATATTGAGATTTGTCTGCATTAAGTATAACAGATTAATTAGTAACTCATTCAATTATGTTCTGAGTATAGAATTTAAGGTCTTTTCTATTCTTGTTACCCAGCTCCCACTATTTTTATCGGAATAACACACTCCCATGTGAAATCCGGAAGTATCGTCGCTCTACTTCATAGTGGTGATCGAGTTCTTTATAAATTTTAATAGAGGGCAACCGAACAGGTTTCTAGTCTATTAATTTTCATAAAGTGGTGTCCAACACCAACCCATCTAATGGATGATTCGATCTTCTTTTTCCCCTTGTTCACTCCCCTCAACCTATACGGTTTCTATGGTTCGTGAACAAGTTAAGTTTATACCATCGACGCAAATCGGTTTCACAATTGAATCTTATCCGGCAACCTATCAGGTTTCTAGGGATAAAATTTGCTCCAACCGAAGGCATCCAATGCGCTCCGGTAATTTATCCGTCCTCCCGAACGACTACCCCGATAACTCGGAAGCATAGCACATCCGGTTTGGATTTCAATTTCGAAAACTCGATGGAGGGAAGGAAAACCTTGAAACCTTATAAACTTAATTATTTGTTGTGGGAGAATTATCGCGATTAACGTTACACTTTGCACATTAATCGTTTAAGCGCGTTTGTGGCATTCATACAATATGAAACAACCAATCACAACCTAGTTGCTACCAACATGTGGTTCATGGACCGTTCCTAGAAAACAAAAACTCCGTAATCTAATTACAAGTCTTCGTCTTGAATCTCCGTCTTCTCGAAATGGATCTTCCTCCGGTCTTCGTCATTACATATAAATTTTACATTGAAAATTGCATCCTAGATACAAATTTTTCTAGTAAAATAAATAGGCTCAAAACGGCCTTTACAACCCAATCGAATAAAACGAACGATTCAAAAACTAAGTCCACGAATCACATCCCCATTCAAAAGCATTCATTCAATAAATACTAAATAAATGGAAAGCGTAGAGATACATTGATCCAATCAACAATACGAACCGATCCAATCGATTCACACAATCGGTAATATAATAACGTTCAAAATAATTCGGTCGACCATAAATATTCCAATTAATCAAATTTCCCTTATAAAATGAAATACCATAAATCATTTTAATCATATTAAATCCAATTTAACATGCGGGAGATTAATTTTCAAGAATACACGGAAAAATGGAGCCGGGGCGAAAATGGCCTGCCATGGCCGAGTCACTGCCGGCAGCCTTCCGGCCGACTGGCCTGGCATGGCCGAGTCACGCTCGGCAGCTACCGGCCAGGCACGGCCCGTGTCTCCTGACACGGTCGGGTCTGCCTGGCAGTGGCCTGAAGGCTGCCTGACACGGCCCGTGTCACCAGACACGGCCGAGTCACCCTGGCAGCTTCCTGCCCTTTGTCCGAAAAGTCGTCCGACGACGATTCGGAGCTCGATTTTTGACCGGATATCCAATATCAATATTTTTCAACATTCATATCTTCAATATAAATCATATTTCCAAGAAATTAAGATTTATATTTAGACATAAACTTACGAAAAATATAACTACAACGAACGTAAAAATATATACCACGATTATGACTAAAATGATTCCAAATCATTCACCATCTAATCAAGCATTCCAAATGCCAATATTGTATATACGATCGCAAGACCTACGCTCCGATACCCTTTGTTGGGATTCGGTGCCTAAAACGAAGGCCAGTGGAGCGGTAAAACGAAAATTAATTCGATCCGAATCCCTACGATGATCGATCGAGCTACGTATATACGAATATATAAACGAAAAGCAAGAGTTGTAAAAACTAACCCTCAAGTCCGTTGATTAAATGGTAACCTTCTCTTGAGCTATTCCCAAGCTCTTGAACGATCCAACGCCGAAAGCACCGCGTCTCTACTTGCCACGCCGGAGAAACGAACGGAATGACAACACCTTGCTATCCTCCGAGGATACGGCTAGAGCTAGGTGATGAAGCTATATATGTAAAGATTACTACACTCTAAGTGTTTTAATCTTACTCTCTCTTTATGTCTTGATATTTTTCTCTAAGAAAAACAAGAACAAGGTTGAAGAAGAAGATGACTAAAGAGAAAACAATTTTCTCTCTCTCTCTCAAACTCAATGATACGTAAATGCCAAGAAGTATTGTTAGGATGAGAGATCAAAGTCTTGTATATATTCTTATTCAACCCACATGAAAACAAATACATATATCATGATTTGATTCCCCATATAATGTATATGATACTTGTCCCCTCAATCACATGAGATTCCAAAACCATGATGGGGACAAGTCAATACACACACATGGTAATAAGTGGGGGGGTGGCCCATGCTAGAAAACGGTCGAGGTCGGTTCGTTTCGGACTCCCGTGAGTCCAAACAGATAAACTCCTATTCCGTTCCGATGTATTTATGTCGTTTAATTAATCCAATTAATTAAACATATCAAATACAAAATAACATAATTAATTTCTCCAAGAAATAATTATATTCATGAATTAAATTAATCACCCAAGAATTTATTTAATTCATTAGGCCGTAAATCAATTTATCCAATAAATCGATTTAAACATCCAATGTTCCAAAATTAGATATCCAATATCTAATATTCATAATGAGATAATTAGCTAGATTCATTCCGTTGTCAATCCTAATGCGCGACTCGGTAGGTCCGTCTCAGTCAGCAATGGGAGGAACCAAAGAGTAGTAGCACCACCTAGCCGGCTGGTGGCCTACACTGTACTCGATCGAGAACGAATGATTGGGATCATTCAAGAACCATTCTCGTGAATACCAAGATACGTATAAACCCTTCTTTCAAATGTCCCGATCAAGTTATAGGGTCACGGTCGGTCAAACCATATCAGTACTTGACGCTATGCATGCGTTAATGAAAATCGAGATCATCGAGCTTAAGTGTATCTAATACAACTAGCTCCAATGCTTTGGCCAAAGACTTATGATCTCATTTGCCAATAACCGCATAGGACATATAACCCGCTCACTAACGGGAGAAAGAATTCTATCTTGGTATTCAGTAGGACCTGCTACTTGCCCGTCAAGATGCACGTCGAGGTTGACCCCCGCCTTCCGGTTTACAGGGTCGAACTACTCTAATGAAAATCTTGACGTCACAAGCACATCCCTACTAAATCCTCAAGTCGAAGGTTCACGAATACCTATCACAACCTTTCGATTCCGTCATTGACAATCCCGGAGTGAAATCCATGTGACGAATCGAGGGTGAGTCGGTTCGAGTATACTAATCCAATTAGCATACCTATAACGTGTGCTCCCACTAACCATTAGTGTTCGACAGGCACTCTCCATGTCAAAGAACACGTCATACAAGTCTTCACATAAACTTAACGCCTACCAAGTTTCATCGACTTGCGAACGATTAAGTATTTGAGCTATAACCTTTCCAGTGCCGACCCCCTTATCCAATAAGGAGTGGAACGTTTTGCTCTCAAATACATGGACTAGTTTCTATATGTTTATTTACGAGTTAGGAATGCCAGTAACTACTAGTAAATAAAGAAACATTCATTTGCCTTATATAAATGGTTTACATAATTACAAGTACAATGCCCTCACTCAACAACCTCTGAGTGGCATTCGAGGGCATACTCCTAACAGTTACAATGGTGCCATTCGGTATGGTGCTTTTGCTATGGCTGCCTTCCCGAGCATGATCTCAATGTTGAACTCGACCTCTCTATCTGGTGGCAAGGAGGTTAGTTCTTCAGGAAATACGTCAGGGTATTTGGACACAACTCGTATGGTTTCTATACCCGTCTTACTCTTGGGTTTGTTGATAATGAAAGCTAGAAACCCGGTTGCCCCTTTGGTAACCGCCTTTCTAGCTTTGACGGCTGATATAATAGGTGCTAGATTGATTCTAGCATTCCCAACCAGTTCCACTACTGGTTTGTTAGGTTCGCAAAACCTAACTATCTTAGAGTGACAATCTAATTGTGTGAAATGTTTTGATAGCCAATCCATTCCTAGAATGACATAATATTCAAGTATGTGGAGTACTACTAAATCCTCGGGAAAGCAGTTACAACTGATCACTATATCACATGCATTGTGCACCCTCTCAGTTAATTAACTAATACCCATTAGGGTAGATGCTTCAAGGCATATAGGCAGATAGTATAATTGCACGTTTAGTTTTTCAGAAAATTATGGTGCAATGATTGAATGTGATGACCCTGGATCAATGAGTGTATGTGCTGAGTGGTTTGATATAAGAAGTGTACCTTCCACCATATCATTGTTTCCAGGAGCCTCTTGCCCGGCTAGGGCAAACACACGAGCTGGAGCCTTCCCCTCATTGTTCCCCGGCTTTGCCACAGTAGCTGGTTTATTCGTTCAGGTTTCCACTTTCGAGTAATCCTTGATTTGGTGCTGTGTGCGGCCACACTTGAGGCACTTCCCTAACATCTTCCAGCATTCACTAGCTTTGTGCCCTTTCTTTTCACAATGCGGGCAGGGAGGTGCTGCGTTGTTAGGGACCTATGTTCTCATTCCGCTCGGGTTTACCTTCGCTCCTGTATTGCGGAATTTCTATGGAGATTTCATTGTTGATCCATACCCAGGTCTCTTGGAATTTCCAGAAAGTCGGTTTTGCTGTTATGCCAGTCTTGCTGTTCCATTCTCAAGTCGAGTTGCTGCTTCAGCTGCCTCGGCAAACGTGGTCAGGCGAACAGTCAGGAGACTCTGCTGAAGTGTGAATCTCAGCCCTCGTGTAAACTTATAAAGCTCATCTTCCTCAGTTGACACTAATCCAAGCGCATATTTGGATAACCTATTAAATTGAGCCTCGTATTGCGCGATAGTCGAGGACCCTTGCTGCAGATGGTAAAACTCATCTCTCCGAGCCTCTGTAGCTACTGCTGAAACATACTGGGTTCGAAAATCAATTAGCAAATTGGCCCATGTTCTGACATGATCCTCTCTCATCCAGCGTGCACTAATTACCTTCCACCAATCATACGCGGCAGCCTCAAGTCTGAATGTGGCAAATGATATGCGTTGCTCATGACTATACTGTGATGCATTAAATATGTTCTCCATTTTCTCCACCCATGATTCCACCTTAATGTCACCAGGTTCTCCGTCAAATGTTGGTGGATTGAAGCGTAGGAATCTTTCAAGCATGCGATCTTGTGCCCCGTCAGTAGCTTGGTTATTGGTTGTTTGTTGTTGTAGGAAGTTTGTTAGTTGAGTTAAGGCTTGTGCAGTAGCATCGGTCACGGACCTGCCTCACGGTGGTGATGGATTGCGATTGTTAGCTCATTGATTTGGCTGTTCATCGTGGTTAACTCGTGGACGTCCTCTACGTCTATCAGCCATCTAAACAACAAAATAACTAAGTTAGTACTAGTCACGGTCTATCCTAGCCAAATATAAAGACAACCAAGCATGAATAATCATCAAGGTTGTGAACTTAATTACTCAATGAATATGCTCATGACATATAAGTGACAACGACACTAATACTTCATGTAAAGAAAGAATGAAGTTTAGTGGAGTTTAAAGGAATTACTCAATTTCGTCTATTCCAAGTGAATAGTGACGTGATTTGAACAACGAAATGGAACGATTCCTATTTATTATGACGAATGTCGAACAATTGATATGATTTGAGAATGCCATAGCCACTAGTAGATGGCGAGAAATTTGAGATCTGAACGAATTTCGCTATCCAAGTAAATAGCGAAGAGTTCGAAAAGAATTACATAGGCCACTAATTATTGATTCTATATGTTCACTTCATCCTAAGCAGAAACCCCATCTAAGTACGAAGAATGTTAACCTGGTTAGCCCGTTGTAAGTGTCCTTCTTACAAACCGGGCTCCGATACCACTCCTGTCACGCCCCCAAACATCGGGAAGGACGAGGGCATGACGCATCGGTCGATCATTCGATTAATTAGAATAAATACACGGAATAAATAGCGGAAGCTCAATAAAGACAAGATAAAATTCAAGGTATCTATCTTAGCCCGACGATTCTAAGATTCATTAATACAAAAGGATAGCATCCGTATTACAAAGTTGCAGCAAAAATAGAACAACAATTTAAATTGCGAAGTACAACTTGCTTATTACATTAAAGATAACGACAGAAATCTAAGTCTTGGCAGCGGGATGATCTAATTAGTCTCTCCCGCAAGGTCTTCTTCTCCTGCGTCAATCGGCTGACCGTCTGGTTTAAAAGGGAAAACGATTGGGTGAGACAAAAGGTCTCAGTGAGTGGGTGATCGTGTGCAAGTGCGGCTTGTTATCTTTCAAAGTTTTGAGTGATACATGTCCAACGATTTGGAAATGATGAAATAAAATTTGTCTTAGTTTATCAAAATAATATGTACGATTTTAGAAATAAGCCTTACTCATTTGTGTAATAACAATAATTATCCAACCCCGTGATAAAATTAACTTTTCAAATACTCAATCATGATAGCAATAAAATAATCAATCAATCAATCAATCAATCAATCAGTTAGCCTCGAAACCCTCTGAATTGGACTAGGAACCTAGCTCTTTCTTGTGACTCCCAACGTTAGCCGTAACCTCACTTATAGAGCTTATGCTCTTCACGTTAACCGTGCTTCCTTATCACTTATCTAGGTAAGACATGTCCTGATCGTGGGTCTTTCTCCTGGATCATGTCATAATCGCGATTATCCCGCACTCTACGACCCAGGTCCCTCGTAACACTCCATTCCTTGGTTATGGGAATAGGCAACAACGGTAGCCTCACTCATGAACCGCATCCGTACACTGCTTGATCCAAGACTCGGTCTAACTGTCCCGACTCGATTTGGGTTTCTAGGTGGCTCCTACAATTCAAGAGGTGGCCCACGGATATTAGGTCGGCGCTCTGTTTCGTTTGGGTTCAAAAGGGCCCCCCCATATGTCGACATGGTACTTTGTCCCGATAGAGTTAGAGGGCGGTCCCATCCTTGGCACTTTGCTTGTATAGCACTTAGTTCCCGGACAGTTACACTTATCAGTTAAACGCATCACGTTGTATGCACAAACATACAATTAAGGTCACGTAATTAATTAGTAGTGAACTTGGTATAATTTGATTATACAATGAAATTAGAAGTTTATTTGGTGGAACGAGCATTATGAGATTATGGACTTTATTGAAAACACATTCTTAGGATAAAACATTATGTGAAGGAAAATTTTACTCCTAATTTAATTTTAGAGTTTTAGTGAATTTACATCGGATTGTTCCGAGTTGAGTTCTAATGGTCATGAGATTTTATGGACACATCAAATATGATTATTTGATATCAGAATTAAGAGAGTTCTCAGAATTTCAGTTCGGAACTGATATTTCCGAAATTATGAATTTGCCCCAAAATTGTAAGAGTTAATTTTTATGGCCGTAATAATTGGATTTAAACACAGATGGTGATGAAATTTTACGGGAAGGTTCATATCGAACTTGGAATTCCAGAATTGGAAGGGTTTTCCATAATTTCAGATTTAGTTTGAAATTCCAGAATTCAAATTGGCCCTGAATTTATTCAAAATATCATTTTGACCTCTAAATTAAAATTAGTTCTGATTTTTATTATAAAATTTTACGGACATAATATTTATTCTTTAGTAATACATGATTTCAGTCCAGAGTTTAAAATTTGTCTTAGGCTTCAATTTTTTTTTAATAATTTACTATTTGACCCCAACTTTTGTTAATATGTCACTTTAGCTCCAAAATTAAAATGACTTCCGAACTTTATAAAATTTTAAAGGCATATAATTTATTTTTAGATGAATCATATATTCGGTCCAGAAGGGTGAAAATTTGTCTTGGTCCAGAAATGTTAAAGAATTTATGTTTTGACCCCTTTATAAAAATTATGATTTTTAACCCGTAGATGTCGGAAACGAGTTTTGATTTTTATAAAACTTTAAGGATAGAGACTAAACATGTTCTTAAGTTTCATTTGATATTCTAAACTGCAAATATACGAAAATTACCTAATAGGTTCCTAATTTTTAAGGAATCACATAATTTTTTACATTAATGATATTTTTTGTCCCGTAGACTTAGGAAACGAATTCCGATTTTCGTAAAATTTTATAGGTAGATCATTTATCACATAATTGAGTTATATATTCTATCCCCAAGTTCAATTACACACTTATATCAAAAATGTTCATAATTTTTTTTAATTTTACATAATTACGTTTTATACTCGTTTTGTCAATTCAACTTTTGTTAGGCCAATAATTTCGACATCCAAGCTCACATGCATAATCATATATTACATATATATAACTTCAAGGTAAAAGTTTCCAGAATATTCAACATATCATGCATGATCCTTTCTAATCATTTTGTAAGAAATTTACTCACATCATTTTAATCATAAATGTTTGTTAATTTCTCAACATAAGCAAGTTAAAAAAATCATGCATACTTATAACATATGAAGTTCAGAATATATAAACTACATAAAAGAACATGCATCTTCATTTGAAATCATTTCACATATAAATTTGAAAACATTATTTTATACCCACCTTGATTCTTGATGTTGGGATGGAAATTGGGTCTTTGTAAGATATTGAGAGTTCTTCTTCCCTGTTTACTACATTCAACCAACATAAGGAATTCATGCACTATTTAGCCAAGTTATATACATATATGTATAACTATATAAACCTTTAAGTGCTTAAGGTAAATAACTACATTACCTTGTTTCCTTCCTAACTTTCTTCTTCCTCCTCTTTTCTCTTCTTCTCTTCTCTTCCTCTTTTTTTTCTACCTCTTGCCTCTCCTTCTCTCTCTAGTTTGTGCAGATTTTTTTTTTGTATAGAAGAAGACAAAGTGTGCATGGAGGTATTTGTATAAAGGGGGGTTGAGGCTTGGTGAATGAAGAGGTGAAGACATGTGTGTGTGTGTAGGTAACAAGTGGAAGGGTCAAAGGGACAGTTCATCCCTTTACTCATCATGATTGATTTTTATTTATTATTATTATTATTATTATTTTTTATTTTGTTTAAATGGTGTAGGTTGGGTCATATGGTTTGGGTTAGTTATTTGTTGGGTTGGGTTAAAGTTAAAGGTGTTTGGGTTATTCTTTGTTTAAATGCTACCGAAATTATTGGGTTTTACAAGTAATGCTAATGGCATATAGTAAATAAAGATCAATGATAACATAAGTACATAATTGCAATGTAATGCGCTCACTCTCGCATCCTCTGAGTGGCATTCGAGGGCATATTCTTTATAGTGGAATGATATCACTATCTTGCTTTTGAGAGTGGTCCTTATTTGTTTGCCTTTATGACAGGCTCCATAGACTCTATCCTTTTGATTTATGAGATCTGACGACCTTGAACCATCTCCGTTTTAGAAGCTTTTTTATCATCTTGAAATTCAAGTGTGACATCTGTTAGGAATATACCCTCATATGACACGACGAGGATGAGAGAGTGAGAGCATTTTTGTATGTCATTCGCTTCATAATTTGGTATATAGAATAATAGTCCTTGCATGTGAGAGCAAACATTATATTCCTTATGATATAAGGATACTGGCACTGGAACTATTTAGGGCTCAAATGTTTAGCTGGTTCTCAGTTGATAAACTTATATGGGCATTAAGTTTAGACAAGACTTGCAAGTATAACATGTATTTTGGCATATAGAGTGCCTATCTGCACTAAGATGAGGTGTGAGTGCACAGTATAGGTATCCTAATGAGATTAGTATACTCGAACACGACTCACCTCGATTTGGTCACATGGTTTTTGCACTCAGATAGTCGATGGTCGAATCAAAATTTTATGATAGATATACATGAACCTTTGGCTTGAGAATTTAGTAGGAGATGTGCTTGTGACTTTAAATTAGTCATTAGAGTAATTATATCCAATCATCGGTTGGTGGGGTTCAACCTCGAATTGAAACTTGATAGGCAAGTAATAGTCTCTACTGAATACCAAGATATGATTCTTTTGGCAAAATAGTGTTATGAATAATGCTCTAGGACATTAGATATGCCTATATTTATAATTGTCATATTTAAATAAAGTTATTTGAAATCATCTATTTCTTGTTGATTATTATAATGTATGCATGTTTTAATATAATAATAATCGAATAATAGCTACTCACGAATAATAAGATTATTCATATGTCCTAGGTCCAATGACGTAGAGTGGAGACTCAAGTTATTAATATGCTAGTATAAGATTGACTGATAATCATCAAATAATTATGCATATAGTATGTATCAAACTTATAGGTATTGGTTAGATAACGCAATACTGGACAGACCCGTATTGAGATCACTGCATGGAAATGTCATAAGTGAATCTCAATATAACAGTATGTCAATAGATCATTGAACCTGAGATTGTCATAGAGTCCAACATGTTAAATGCTATGCATTGACGTAATCCAACGTCATCTGAAACATGGTGATCATAAAAGGTAGCGATCAGGATTAGTGGGAGTCGTGTAGAGGGAAATGAATAATCAAGATGGGGGCATATCCCCAGAATGAAATAGGTAAATCTGAATAACTCATCATTGACCTAGCCATTTCTAAAAGAGTTCTGTTTCTTTTCTCAGCAATACCATTTTGTTGTGGAGTTCCCGACACAGTGAGTTGGGACAAAATCCCCTCATTTGCCAAGAAATCTAAAAACTCTCCACTAAGGTATTCACCACCATGATTAGATCATAGTGACTTGATACTCTTCCTATGAAGCTTCTCAATTTCAGCCTTGATATCTCCGAACTTGTCAAAAGCTTCGTACTTATGTCGCATCAAATAGATGTATTCATATCTCGAATAATCATCTATAAACATGATAAAGTATTCAAAACCACCCCTATCCTTGATGTTTATTGGACCACATACATCCGTATGAACCAATTCTAACACGCTCTGAGCACGATTTCCCTCGATTTTTAAAACCATTTTGATCATTTTACCTTCCAGACAGGATTCATAATTATAAATGACTCAACTTGAAGGTCATCCAATGGGCCATCATCTACCAATCTTTGAATTCTTCTAAGGTTTACATGACCTAACCATAGATGTCATAGATATGTTTGGTTTATGCTCTAAGGTTTTTTCTCTTTTTAGGTTTAGACAAAGAGTAAAGCGATTTATGTTTATACATGGGAGTTTGTGCAGTATTAGTGACATACAGTCCATCAGTATAAGTACCTTTGCAAATATATTCACCGTTTCTTCTAATAATAGCATCACCATCAAAAGAAACTGAATAACCATCACAACTTAATTTAAAACCTGAAATTTGTAATACCCGGATTTTCAGTATAAATTTTTCGCGTTATTTTATCTGAGATATACTGCATAGCTTGGTGTCTATACAGTATGGATAAAATAAATTGAGAACCGAGACAATTATACTTGTGTAATTGACATTTTTGATTGGCAGTTATAAAGAGGATATGGTGTATCAGATTGAACTGATTTGGATATCAGGTGTATCGTATGAGAATATTTTTAGATTGAGTATATATGTATTCAGTGTGCTATATGTTCGTATCCAATATATCGAGACGGACAAGAACAGTTGGATTTTGGCCAAGTACAGAATGCCATTACGTACGCTAAGCTTAAGGACATACGTACACTAAATTCTACGTTTTACGTACGTTATGCATAAGGCATTACGTACGTAACAAGAGTAATCGGACAAGACCGAGCTGTGGTCGGCAGGTGGGCCAGTGGTTGGCAGTTTTCGGCGCAGATGTGGACAGGTGAGCCAACGGATGGATTTATGTACGCTATACATGGTGTATTATGTATGTAATACGAGCATATACTGTAGCAAGTCAATGTACGTATTACGTAGGCTGTGGATTAAGTGTTACATACGTTATGCAAGATACGAACCGAGTCGTGGCCGTAAGGACCTGCCAGTGCCGCACGTGTTCCAGCAGTGACTCGCTGGGATGGCCGGTTACGGCTGACACTGACTCGTAAGGACTGGCCGATTACGGCTGTAAGGTTGTGGCCAGGTACGGCCGTAAGGCCTATTACGTACGTAAGGGGTGTGCCGGTAACTGCCGTAAGGGTGTCGGCCAAATTGGACAGTAGGGTAGCCATGGCCGGTTACGTCCGTAAGCAATGGCCGGTTACGACCGTAAGTGACCGGCAGGAATCGGCTATCTAAGGCCTGGGCACCGGGTCACTTGGCCATTTCCACATTTCTCTTCGTTTCTTCGCGATCCTTCATCAGAAATTGATGGTTTTAATTGGGAACATCATAGAGCATCATTTTTTGGAAGTTTGATTCATGTCTAACATCATCTTTCGCCCGGATCGAAGGTAAGAACACTTGAACCCTTGGTTTTGGGTATTTTTGGAGTTTCATGATGTTGTGGCCGATTTCTTTCGTTTTAATTCGGATTATTGATAGAATTTCGTTATGTTCTCGGAATCATTCACTACTTTTGAAGTTTTGTGGAACAAATTCGAGAATTTCTCCGTTAATCGATTAAATTGGACTATGCCCTCAAAGTGTCCGATAAATTGCTTCAATGAGTAGAACTTGGGAAGTTCTATATGTTTTCGTAGAATTATGATTGAATTGATATCGTTGTGATTTAGGAAGGAAGTTGGATCAGGACTCTATCCTTTCGTCGATTTCTTCGCACCGTGTTAATCAAGGGAAATGTTTACTTGTGTATTTCATCTTCTAAGAGGTATGTTGGGTAATCCTCTCCTTGAATTCGGATTTTGATGATATTGTTGATGAAAGATTCGTATGAAGATGATTATGGTTTTGTTGTTATGATTCTTGAGGTTATATGAATTATATATTGAAGGGTACGATGGTTTATGTCTTGATTATGTTGTTTATGGTTATGGAATCATAGTATTCTCAATGTTCTTGGTAGTATTGTTACGATTATTGATGTTAGGAGAATCGTATATTGGAGAATATGATAATATGCATCTTGAATTATGAATGAAGATTGTTTAGATGTTAGAACACATCGGATTATGTCGTTTGAGGATTTTGAATGTGATTTCGGAATAAGTTGTGTTCTTAAGGAACTCTTGGATTATATGAATTGATGAACATGTTTAAGAGGTGTTGGTGTTTTGGATATGAATATGGAATATTCATATCTAGAACTAAGTTATGTGTTTTGGTACAATATTCGTATAGGAATACGAATATGGTTCCGGGTTTGATAAGATTATGATCCACTTTTGAGTTTGAGAATTCATACATATTGAACAAGTGTTCAATTCGGATAATGGAATTATTTGACACCCTTGGAATATGATTACCTATAATGTCGAACTAATCGGATCATCCGGATCGGTGATGATAATCTGTAATTGGTTTTTATTATGAATTTACAAGGAGGAAACTTGTATCCATATTTAAGATTGAATTTGGAATCGGTAATGTTTAGACCCTTTCACTGTTGGTTTAAATTGATTGTTGATATGACTTTCAGATTGTGGAATCGTATTATGGTTATGAGTTCATGATTGATTGATTTGGGTTGTTTTGGATTTGTATTCAATCGGGATATTGTGGAACCGTTGGATTTATTGCTCGGTTATATTGATTATCGAGTTGTGGCTTGTATTATGGTTATGAGTTCTAAATTGTTTAAATTGTATTGTTCGGTTTTGTGTATGATCGAGGTATTGTTGAGCTATTGAGTTTGATTGGTTGGCTATGTCGGTTATTGATTGTTATCGGATTGTTGTTGATTGATTACTTCAATAGGTTGATATGGTTGATCGTGGTTTATGACCTTTGTGTTGCGGTTGAGGTTGAAGAGTTCGTAGATTGCTCTTGGTCGGGGCTAAGGAGCTCGTGGACGAAGGCAATGGATTTTGGTAATGGCTTCATGGTATCGGTATCGAGGCAAATTATACTTGTTCAGTTTATAATATTTAATGAATGATTTTGATTTCATTTCATTTATAATTCATATAGCAATGATATTATAAATGTAAATTGTCGGGATGATGGTTTGTATATTATGCATTGGTTTGGATTAAATCATAGTGTATATGGTTTAAATGTGTTTAGTAAAGATGAATATGTGAGTTATCTCGGGTCAGTGATGTGGAATGTCGGATATCGAGGATGGTTTACCGTGTCGACCTTGATGTCGGGACGGTGGGTTGTTGGTATAACAAGACTATTCTTATTTCGGTATTATTCGTATAACTGTGCATTCATTCAGGGATGTTGGTTCGTGGAAAGGATAGTCTTCAACTTTGAGGTAATTTAAGTATTGTTCAGTTACGAGGATAATTATTCTGTTGGATTGTTGTATGTATTGTATGTTGAGGTTCCGTATAATAAGATTCGTATTGGTTGTTCGTTGAGGGATGATGATCCCAGGGCTGATTGTATTGAGATCGTTGATCGTATTTATCATTTGTCAGGGATGATGATCCCAAGATTGTTGTTTTGGATATTGATTAGTCGTGTCGACTTTTCTTTGTCAGTTTGTCTTTGTTCACTTCAGTGAGTCTTTTGATCCTTATTGGATATGTGATTCTTTGAGTTTCATTGTCATGTTGCATCGTGACATATCTGGAATCATATATGTGTTCCGATTGGTTATTGTGTAGGGTTTTTAGCTGGGCACACTATGGTTATGTGTTGATATTTCCACATTGAACCGTGCACACGAGACGTAGTTCGTGAGTCTAATTAGGTACATTGTCCCACGTATATTCTGGATTCCGTATACGGGGTGGACATGTGCACTGACACATTTCCTGATCGGCCGTACTGTGATGTCCATCTTTGAGCCATATTGTTTGGTCGTTCATAGTCCATGTATGATTGGATATGTTCGACGGTTTGTGACTGGTTGTTCATACGCCCGAGGGGTATGTTCGACATTTGGAGTTAATTTCTTTGAGATCCATTATTGTTGATCATTTGGAGTTTACCTTGTTGAAGGTATTCTCGGTTATTGTAGATCCTTTGTTGATCGCATTTGGAGTTTATCTTGTTGATGGTATTCTCGATCATTGTTGATCCTCTGTTGGTCGTGTTAGAGTTTATCATGTTGATGGTATTCTCGATTATTGTTCGTCCTTCGTTTGTAGTATTGGAGTTTATCATGTCGATGATATTCTTGGTTGATTTATTAGTTGATCATCGTTATTGATCGCATGAGCATTCGGACTGTACGTCGATGTTTCGGGACTTGTTATCATTATTTTGGTGGTAGTTGATCTACAGATATGTTGTATATTATTGGTTTATCTAGGTTGAGATTTGATTGTGCAATCCGACAGACATGATTTGGCACAGATGGTTCATTCCACACTAATGAGTTATGATTATATTTTAAGGATTCTTGGTATTGTTTGAATACAGTACAGATGATGATTGTCGAGTTCATTTTGTCATTTTGAGAATGCGAAATGTGGAATATGTTAAGGATTGATTTGGTATGGATTGCCATAGATTGGTAAGGTTATGACGTTAAGATTACGTTGCTAGTATTCTTACTTTTTTATTACATTGGTATGTAATTATTTATGATGATGTGATCAATACCATTATTGAGTATTGTGGTTGACCACGTCGTGGGCTTTATTTTTAGGTACTCGGATATCGAGCTAGTATCGGTCGTGAAGGGGTGAGCTTCCCGGGTGATACTGGCTGTGGCTTATTTTTGAGTATTGAGTATTCCTTTCTGGTTGTTTTTATCCGCTGCGTGTGTATTTCAAAATGGCTTTCCAGTATTTTCGCCAACTCGTGTGTACTTTCAAAATGGCCTTTTGGCATTTTGCGAACTTGGGTTATTTCGTTAAACCCTTTTTCCCTAAACTATTTTTGTCAGTACGTTTAAGTGGTGGCTTAGCGTACGTTTTGAAACTGTCGAGATTTGGCATTCCGCCTTGTATATTCAAATGTAAATTTTTTGACGGTATTTGAGAACTATGTTTTGGTAAATATTTGAGTATTTAAAATATTACCATCATCGGCCTTTTGGCGTTTTTAAACATTTTTGAAATAGTTTTTAGCCTGGTGGGTCCCGGTGCGGGGCCGACGGCGCTGTAATATCCCGCATGATTTTGGGGGTGTTACAAAATTAAATTCATTCTAAAATCTGGTACTAATAATACATTATTAAGGATTAATATTTTATCATTAATCTTCAACTGCACGACTCCCACTATAATAGCCATAAGCCTGGAATAGTCGCCCCAGTTGATGGTGATCTCGCCCGCACTAAGCTGCTTGGTTACCTAAAAACCATACGAGTCAAAGCAAACATGAGTAGTGGAGCCTGAATCAACTATCCACGAAGTGGAAGAACAAGCTGCCAAACATGTTATAACTACTAGTGCACGAGACATACCTTTCTGAAGAGCAGGGCAGTCCGCTTTGAAATGTCTTTTCTGACCACACTTATAGCACTTTCCCATTGGCTTTTTTTTCGCCTCATGATGAGGAGATTTGCTCTTCACTTTGAGAGTTGCCACTTGCTTCTGGCCCACTTGTTTCTTCTTCCCCCACTTGGGTTTAGAAGTCGGAATACCAGTAGCCTAAAGAACTTGATACCCTTACCTATAGAGACCTTCCGCAGCTTGAAGCTCTGTCAGCAATTCCGCCAAGGTATACTCCCTACGATTCATATTGTAGTTTAGGCGGAACTGCTCAAAGCTCCTAGGTAAGCTGCATAGGATGATATCGACCTGCATTTCCGCATCGATAGTAGCCCCTAAGATATCAAGTTCGTTTAGATAAGAAATCAACTTTAGAACATGATCCCTTATCGGGGTTCCTTTGGGCATTTGGGTCCTCATCAAGACCCTCATAGTATTTTGTCTAGCCGCTCGGTTCTGATGACCAAATATCTCGCCAATATTTTTCATCATTTCCACGGACGTGCCCATACTCTAAGGTTGATGATGCAATACATTTGCTAAAGAACCCAAGATGTAATAGCGAGCCATCAGATTTCCTCCACTTGCGGTATTCTTTCACCTCATCAGGTGTCGAATCCGCATCTGGTTCAAATGAGCATTCCTCAGTTAGAAAAAATATGTGTTCCTCAGCAGTCAGGACAATATTAAGATTACATTTCCAATCAGCAAAGTTAGTGCCATCTAGCTTGTTTTCTTTGAGAATTACAGCAAGTGGATGAAAAATATCTGAGATAAAATTAGAAACATTCATCACATAGTGCATAGCAAAATATATTGAAAAAAACTCAGAAACATAATATATATGCTAGCAACCAACACCTCGAAAAACCCGCATATGCAAGCCACGATCGTGCGGAGGTTTACACACACATTTTTCAAGTAGAGTTTTACGTCTTAAATTTTACTATCTAGTCAACTTACGTTATGACAAGTAAAATTAATAGTTGGTTCCTCTTGGCAATGTATTAATAAACATAGACTCCGATGGAGCTTATTAATTTATATACCTAAGTGAACACCACAATTTAACAACCTTAAAATATTATCTTTTAAATAATAGTTGTACAGATGGAGAGGTCCTATCATAAAAAATAATATTTACCTTTTGTTATCATTTGAAATTTTAAACTTGTGAACCTATAATTAACACACCTGATATGGAGGAAAACCCTAATTTCAACGCGCATGGTAATTAATTCACAATTTAAATTAATTATAAAGGCCAATTTGATTTTGTTTTAAAAAATAAATTAGTTTAATCACTTAGTTATTTCAGCATTAAGGATTTTAATTTTCACATTAAAATCATATCGTTGTTATTTCATTTCATATGTGATGATTCGATGTTAATAAGAGAGTTGCATTTTCGAATTTTTCTGTTGATGTAGCGCACGCTACACAGTACGATTAACGTACGCTAATCCTGTGCCTTAGAGTGCGTAAGGATTCCTCTGTTACGTACGCTAAAAGGGAATCTGGCATCAGTTGACTTCAGCACGTGAACTCCTTAGCCGTTAGCATGCATGTGATCAAGGTCTGAGCTGTCGTGTCAGTGAGAATCTACTTTTATTAGCGTGCGTAACCCATTTCTCATTAGCGTGCGCTAGCGGCCTGCGATAATTCGAGACAGTAGCCACTGTAAGCCGCTTACGTACGTAAATTCGACCGGATAGCGTACGTAAGTGCATTAGCGTACGCTAAACTGTTCCGATAGCGTGCGCTAAGTCTGCACAGTCTATTTATAGGACCAGCCTATTTTTCATTTCTTCACAACCCCAAACCGAATTTCTCTCTTCACATATCATACCTCTGCACTACCAAAACGATATCAACCTTCACCAACTTGTTTCTAAGCCTTGAATCTTGGAGTGGAGCTCATTTCCTTGGATATTTGGAGTTGTTTTTGAGCTTGGAATATATTCTCTCATAGCATTGAAGTTGTTCTTCATTTCTGTAGGTAGGTGTGCTTTCTTCTCTGCATTATTTTCTTATGTTGATGTTAATGACGAATTATACTTCACCTAGAGTTAGATTAAGCAAGTAAAACATGGTTATAATTAAACACTTTAAACACTTCTTGAGGAATATGATAAATGTGGGTTTAGATTAGAGGAGTTCTTGATATTGTAGTAATGGTAACCATGTTTGTAGTTGCCATTACTCATCTTCTGGACGAATTTAGCTCAGTAGGACATTGTTGGATCGGTTAGCTTCATCATAACTGGATTTAGTCAAGAACTTGATATCATAAAGTGTTTAAGCACCATTTTAGGTATTTATTTACCTTGAGAAGAACTTGATAATGTTAAATATAAGATTAGATGATCTAGTTCAGAAATCTTAGAAGCTTTAACAAATCATATTTGTTCAGTTTCACAAGTCTTTGAAGAATGATAAGGATATTACAACAATAACTTTTCATTAATCTAATGTGTTGAGAACTTAGAATATTTTGATCATCATACTAGATAAATGGTGAATTCACCATCATGTTAATGAATCTTCCAGCCTTGTAAACAAAGACTTTGATAACCTTCATGGGTATGGTGTAATCTCAGAACTTATGAACTTTTTGTTAGCTTAAAAGTCAATTTAGATGATAGAAGAATGATCATAATGTGCAGATTTTACCTTTCAACGTTTTAATGTTTTGGAAAGTTAATCATCATAAGATGATCTTAACATCATAATTGGTTATTCAACATACCCTTGATAGAACTCTTGCTTATGATGAACCATGCGAACATTCGGTAAATATTGTAAACCGATTCTTATGGTTGTAATGATGTTAGAAGAACTCCTGGCATAAGGCTTCGATAATTGGAAGTAACAAACTATTCTAAAGGATTGTAGGATGACGTCTTACTAATCCTATATTGATAATTATACGAATATGTTTTTGAGTAAAATGTATTTCGTTTAAGGTTTATTGTTCGAGTAAACAATATTAGTCGAGGACCGTTTGTTCGTTCCGACAAGAAGAGGACTATTCTCGTCTCCGTATTAAGGCAAGTTATCTTGCTTGGTTATAATGATGATTAGATTCTTGTGATTATTATATATATTTCATGTGTATGAATTGTTCTTGTAATGATTGTCGTGTTTTGACATTGTCATTGACGTTATTCCGTTCTCTTCATGGGGTTACATTCCCAAGTACGTTGTTTTGAACCGTTGATCTCGTTGGCCTGTATTTTCACTTTGGTGAGTTTTCTTGATCCTTAATTGGATGTGTATTTCCTTGAACTTCGGTGTCATGTTGTATCGTGACATTTCCGGAATCATATCTGCGTGCCGATTGGATATTGTGTAGGATTTTTAGCCGGGCACTTGTATAGTCATACGTGGATGTTTCCGTATTGGACTGTGCACACGAGACGTAGTTCGTGAGGCTAATTAGGTACATTGTCACACGTATATTCTGGATTCCGTATACGGGGTGGACATGTACACGGACACATTTCCGGATCGGGCGTACTGTGATGTCCATCTTGAGCTATATTGTTGATCGATCATAGTCCATGTGTGATTGGATGTGTTCGACGATTTGTGACTGATTTGTTTCATACGCCCGAGGGGTATGATTAATGGTCAGAATGTGTTGAAATCTATATATGTGAATTGTATAATGTCGGAAGAATTGATTATCATGTATATCTGACCCTGTGTTGGGCGAAATACTTGTATTGTATTTTAGGTCGAGGCAAAGGCAAGGCACGGGAGGAGCATGTCGACGGCGAAGGATTCGAAGGATACTAGTTCGGGGGGGCCCCCACATCTCTTGTTGTCCGGTTATGTTAAACCGCGTTATGTTATCTCCTGTTTCATTTAAATTGCTATTTGGTTGTATTTGACATCTGAAGTATTTACCATCTCCATATGGTTTATACTTGTTTTTGGATCCTGTGTATTGTAAGGCCGTTGGCCATGTTTTAATAAACTCCTAATCACAGTAATGACTATTCATTGTGGTTCGGTATCACAAATAATATTTGTTTAATCTGTTTTGAATATCGCGTGGTGGGTCCCAGTGTGGGATTCACGGCACTGTAATAGCCGCCTTTTTGGGGTGTTATAGAAGATGGTATCAGAGAGTTGTTTCTTTTTTTATGAGTCATTGAGAGTTGAACTAGTATCAAGAGACCTTCGTGTCACGTGTGACCTGTGCAAGCGCCTGACCATACGAGCCAAATATGGTATGTACTTTATGAGCCATGATTTAATTACTGGCGTAATATTGATATCAGTATGGGTCTCCTTGTTGATCATGTTATTTCGAGGAATTGTGACAGGATTTATCTGATTGATAATCCGAGGTAAATGCTGAATTTATTATACAATTGAAATTGTTCGACTTGACACCGATATGATATTCGGTGCGACATTTGTGGTATCGATAACTGGTTTCCTTGAATATGTGATTCCTTGTTGCTATTAAATTTTAGTATCTTGAACTGTACTTATGGTTATCATTATGATTGATTCTTTCAGTATGGAAAGAAATCTGAGGGGTCGTGGCAGAGGGGAACGAGGCTACGGAAGGGGCCGAATCCCGATACCTTGAGCCAACAGACGCGCGAATGCGGATCAGAGTTCCGCAGACAGTGGTTCACCTTCTAGGGAACAATCGCACCACAGTGGGCGCGGGGATGCGCGTGTCGATCCTTACGTCGTAATGCAGGGCATGACGACACAGATGACCCATATGGGTCAACTAATGGAAGCTATGCAGAGGGCCGCTACTGGCCAGCAGCAGGGGGCTCATCCTCCTCCTGTGATTGGCGGACCCGTGAGTCGAATTATCAGCGACATCTCTCGCCAGCGACCACCGACTTTTGAAGGCTCCTCTGAGCCTGCTGACATTGTGCATTGGATCGAGCATTTTGAGAAACTTTTCCAGATGGTGGACTGCCCGGAAGAGAATCGCGTCTCGGTAGCCGCATATTATCTTAGCAAAGGCGCTCATACAGGTGGCTTTCAAGAAGGCCACCGATGGTGTTTACACTTGGGAGAAATTTAAAACCTCATGCTAGATCACATTACCTGTGGCCACTCATGAGGCCAAACTGCCGAACTATTGAACCCCGACCCGTCCGAAGACGATGATGTATTATCTTCTTTGAGAAATTCTGCACTCCTTCCTTTTCCACGACAATTATCCGAACAGAGGCCGACAAGATCAAATACTTTCTCAAGAGGCTTAAACCCCGAATGAGAATGCAAATGTATTGAATCACCATCGTACTACCTTACCGAGTTCATCGAGAAGGCTCGGAGTACGAACTCACCGCGAAGGAGATTTCCAAGAAACAACCACAGTCCAACAACAAAAGGTCCAGAACTGTAACTGCATCGAGAGTAACCGGGACATTCAGAAGCCCTACCATTGCCAAACCCTTCCGATCGACCACCCATGGCATCGGCCACCGGATCACACTCTCGAGCGGTCCCCTCCTCTCGTTGTGTGCTATAATCGCGGAGACCAGGGGCATATCGCTCCAAATGCCCGAAGCTCGCCGTCACATGCCATACTTGTGGCAAAAATGGTCACCGTGCTCGCTTTTGCAGGTGGACCTGGACCAACCAAGAGCGTCTCATGCCCCAGTTCAATCCTCTGTCCAGAACCGGATGCCTCTGTCCGCTTCCTATCAGACCACCGGGGCGAATAGGGGAATGGGCCGTGGGAATCGAGGTGGTACACCTGGTGCCGGAACTGCGAAACCCAGGATTTACGAGATGAAGAAAGCTGACGATCCCGAGGCCAGCATGATTTCAGGTATACTCGAGATCCACTCCCAGCCTGTATGTGTTCTTTTTGATACCGGTGCTTCACACTCCTTTATATCTTCTTCTTTTTTAAGTCGTTTGCCTCTAGACCATGTTATCAATTGTGAGCCCTACATGATTGGTCTACCTGATGGTAGAAGAATTATTGGAAATCGTGAAGTCCAGGACTGTCCGATTTGTTTGAACGACCGTGAGTGGTTGTCAAATCTGATTGTAGTCGATCTACCTAAGGATGATATAATCTTGGGTATCGATTGGATGGATCATCACGATGCAATACTCAGTATCCGCAAGCGGATGGTCACCGTCACTTCTGATGATGGATTCGAGTGTATTTTTCGAGGTGATAATCCCAGTCGTTCTGGGAGAGTCATCAGCGCTATGAAAGCAGTGAAACTGCTTAATCAATGGTGTGTTGGTTATTGGTGCTACATGACCAGAACAGAAGATCGACCAGTTGAATTGGCTGACATTCCGGTAGTCCGAGACTACCCAGATGTGTTTCCAAACGAGTTGCCAGGCTTACCTCCTCATCGTGACGTGGAGTTTATTATTGAGTTAGAACCAGGTACGTCCCCGCTCTCAAAAGCACCGTACCGTATGGCTCCGACTGAGATGCAAGAATTGAAGAACCAGCTTGAGGAGTTGACTGACAAAGGCTATATTCGACCTAGTGCGTCCCCTTGGGGAGCACCAGTGTTATTTGTGCGGAAGAAAGATGGATCTCTACGCTTATGTATTGATTACCGTGAGCTGAACAGGGTAACCATCAAGAACAAGTATCCCTTGCCTCGTATTGATGATTTATTGGACCAACTTCAGGGAGCCGCCGTGTTTTCTAAGATCGACTTGAGATCTGGTTATCATCAGTTGAGGATTCGAGTGTTTGACATTTCAAAGACAGCATTCCGTACTCGCTATGGGCATTATGAGTTCGTGGTGATGCCATTTGGACTGACTAATGCACCGGCAGTATTCATGGAGTTGATGAATCGAGTTTTTATTAACTATCTGGATCGCTTTGTAGTCGTTTTCATTGACGACATTCTGATTTACTCTCGCGACCACGAGGAGCACGAGCGTCACCTCCACCAAGTTCTCGATACATTGAGGCGGGAACAACTTTATGGAAAATTTTCTAAGTGTGAATTCTGGATGCCTGAGGTTATCTTTCTCGGGCATGTGATATCATCCGAAGGGGTGAGAGTGGACCCACAAAAGACGGAAGCCATTCGAAATTGGCTACCACCGAAGAACGTGAAGGAAGTTCGTAGTTTCCTCGGCCTAGCAGGTTACTACCGACGATTCGTAGAAGGATTCTCTAAAATTGCGCATACAATGACTAACTTACTGCGAAAGGACAAGAAGTATTTGTGGTCAGAAACATGTCATCAAAGTTTTAAAGAGCTAACGAGTCGATTGATTTCGGCACCTGTTTTGGTCTTACCAAAGGGAACAGAAGGATTTGTGGTGTATAGCGACGCGTTGAGACAGGGTCTGGGATGTGTACTAATGCAGGAAGGGAAAGTAATCGCCCATGCATTGAGACAATTGCGACCCTATGAAGTTAACTATCCGACCCACGACTTGGAGTTAGCAGCCGTGGTGTTTGCTTTGAAAATCTGGCGTCACTATCTTTACGGAGTTACCTGCCAGATCTTTACAGACCATAAGAGCCTAAAGTACATTTTTACTCAGAAGGAGTTGAACATGAGGCAGAGAAGGTGGCTAGAATTAATCAAGGACTATGATATCGAGATCCTTTATCATCCGGGTAAAGCTAATCTGCTTGCCGACGCATTGAGCCGTAAAACCATGCAGGAGCAGATGCTGAGCCGTTTGACAGCACATAGAGAGTTGCAGTTGGACCTTATGAGGTCAGAAATTGAAGTTTGGATACAGCGTGTTCAGGGACAACTTTGCACCCTTGAGATTTCTTCGTCTCTTGATGATATGATCAAATTGAAGCAAGTTACGAACCCATTCTTATCTCGAGTTCGGGATGAAGTAAACCAGGGGAAAGCCCCTGGATTCGTGATCCACGAGGATGGATTGATACGTTTTAGAAATCGAGTTTGTGTACCCGCTGACGAAGAGTTGAGGAACTCTATCATGAGAGAAGCCCATGCTACCCCGTACTCTATTCACCCGGGCTCTAGCAAGATGTATAAGGATTTAAAGCAGAATTATTGGTGGGGGAATATGAAACGTGAGGTTGCCGAATTTGTTTCGAGGTGCTTAACCTGTCAGCAGGTTAAGATTGAGCACCAGCGACCCGCAGGAATGCTGAAACCGCTCCCGATTCCTGAGTGGAAATGGGAGGACATATCTATGAATTTTATTACTAGCTTGCCGACGAGTCGTCGAGGAATGAATACGATTTGGGTGATTGTGGACCGTCTGACCAAATCAGCCCACTTCTTGGAGATAAAGGACACATGGGGTCCCGAGAGATTGTCCCAGCTATTTATTAAGGAAATTGTGAGACTACACGGTACCCCCAAGAGCATTGTATCAGACCGTGACGGGCGATTTGTGTCACACTTCTGGAAGGCAGTTCATCGTGCGATGGGCACGCAGTTGAATTTCAGTACGGCTTTTCATCCACAGACCGATGGTCAGTCGGAGAGAACCATCCAGACTCTAGAGGATATGTTGGGAGCATGTGCTCTTGATTAGAAGAACGATTGGGAAGCCCAGCTGCCTTTGGTGGAATTCACTTATAATAATAGTTGGCACGCTTCGATTCAGATGGCACCGTATGAGGCATTATATGGCCGTCGTTGTAGGTCCCTTTTGTGTTGGGACGAACTGTCAGAATCTCTGGGTACGGAACCCGACATGTTATTAGCAGCTCGGGAGAAGATCACTTTGATTAGGAGTCGGTTGTTAACGGCTCAAAGTCGACAGAAGTCTTATGCTGACCACCTTCGACGACCGCTTGAGTTCGAGGTTGGTGACCATGTGTTAATGAAGGTGTCTCCTACTCGAGGTGTTTTTCGTTTCGGGAAGAGGGGCAAGCTGAGCCCAAGGTACATTGGGCCGTTTGAGGTTCTAGAGCGTGTAGGTGATCTGGCCTATCGACTAGCCTTGCCACCGACCTTGAGTAAGATTCACAACGTGTTTCATGTCTCCCAGTTGAGGAAATATGTTGCTGATCCGAGCCATGTACTTCAGATCGAAGAGATTGAATTAGCAGAGGATCATTCGTACGAGGAGCATCCTGTACGGATACTCGAGAGGAGAATCAAGCAGTTGCGGAACAAGACGATTCCCCTACTGAAAGTTCATTGGTCACGACACGGAGTCGAGGAGGCTACGTGGGAGACCGAGGATAGTATGCGAGCGAGATACCCCGAGTTATTTACCCCTTAGTTTCGAGGACGAAACTCCTTTTAAGGGGGGAGTATGTAATATCCGACTGTAACATTTCATTTTTACCTGTCGTTGTATTATTCAGATAATCTGATTATCATAAATCGTTGCATTTAGTGTTATGTTGAGGTATTATAGATTTGAATATCATATCGTTGTTATTTCATTTCATATGTGATGATTCGATGTTAATAAGAGAGTTGCATTTTCGAATTTTTCTGTTGATGTAGCGCACGCTACACAGTACGATTAACGTACGCTAATCCTGTGCCTTAGCGTGCGTAAGGATTCCTCTGGTACGTACGCTAAGAGGGAATCTGGCATCAGTTGACTTCAGCGCGTGAACTCCTTAGCCGTTAGCATGCATGTGATCAAGGTCTGAGCTGTCGTGTCGGTGAGAATCTACTTTTATTAGCGTGCGTAACCCATTTCTCATTAGCGTGCGCTAGCGGCCTGCGATAATTCAAGACAGTAGCCACTGTAAGCCGCTTACGTACGTAAATTCGACCGGATAGCGTACGTAAGTGCATTAGCGTACGCTAAACTGTTCCGATAGCGTGCGCTAAGTCTGCACAGTCTATTTATAGGACCAGCCGGTTTTTCATTTCTTCACAACCCCAAACCGAATTTCTCTCTTCACATATCATACCTCTGCACTACCAAAACGATATCAACCTTCACCAACTTGTTTCTAAGCCTTGAATCTTGGAGTGTAGCTCATTTCCTTGGAGATTTGGAGTTGTTTTTGAGCTTGGAATATATTCTCTCATAGCATTGAAGTTGTTCTTCATTTCTGGAGGTAGGTGTGCTTTCTTCTCTGCATTATTTTCTTATGTTGATGTTAATGACGAATTATACTTCACCTAGAGTTAGATTAAGCAAGTAAAACATGGTTATAATTAAACTCTTTAAACACTTCTTGAGGAATATGATAAATGAGGGTTTAGATTAGAGGAGTTCTTGATATTGTAGTAATGGTAACCATGTTTGTAGTTGCCATTACTCATCTTCTGGACGAATTTAGCTCAGTAGGACATTGTTGGATCGGTTAGCTTCATGATAACTGGATTTAGTCAAGAACTTGATATCATAAAGTGTTTAAGCACCATTTTAGGTATTTATTTACCTTGAGAAGAACTTGATAATGTTAAAGATAAGATTAGATGATCTAGTTCAGAAATCTTAGAAGCTTTAACAAATCATATTTGTTCAGTTTCACAAGTCTTTGAAGAATGATAAGGATATTACAACAATAACTTTTCATTAATCTAATGTGTTGAGAACTTAGAATATTTTGATCATCATACTAGATAAATGGTGAATTCACCATCATGTTAATGAATCTTCCAGCCTTGTAAAAAAAGACTTTGATAACCTTCATGTGTATGGTGTAATCTCGAACTTATGAACTTGTTGTTAGCTTAAAAGTCAATTTAGATGAGAGAAGAATGATCATAATGTGCAGATTTTACCTTTCAACGTTTTAATGTTTTGGAAAGTTAATCATCATAAGATGATCTTAACATCATAATTGGTTATTCAACATACCCTTGATAGAACTCTTGCTTATGATGAACCATGCGAACATTCGGTAAATATTGTAAACCGATTCTTATGGTTGTAATGATGTTAGAAGAACTCCTGGCATAAGGCTTCGATAATTGGAAGTAACAAACTATTCTAAAGGATTGTAGGATGACGTCTTACTAATCCTATATTGATAATTATACGAATATGTTTTTGAGTAAAATGTATTTCGTTTAAGGTTGATTGTTCGAGTAAACAATATTAGTCGAGGACCGTTCGTTCGTTCCGACAAGAAGAGGACTATTCTCGTCTCCGTATTAAGGCAAGTTATCTTGCTTGGTTATAATGATGATTAGATTCTTGTGATGATTATATATATTTCATGTGTATGAATTGTTCTTGTAATGAATGTCGTGTTTTGACATTGTCATTGACGTTACTCCGTTTTCTTCATGGGGTTACATTCCCAAGTACGTCGTTTTGAACCGTTGATCTCGTTGGCCTGTATTTTCACTTTGGTGAGTTTTCTTGATCCTTAATTGGATGTGTATTTCCTTGAACTTCGTTGCCATGTTGTATCGTGACATTTCCGGAATCATATCTGCGTGCCGATTGGATATTGTGTAGGATTTTTAGCCGGGCACTTGTATAGTCATACGTGGATGTTTCCGTATTGGACTGTGCACACGTCGTGAGGCTAATTAGGTACATTGTTACATGTATATTCTGGATTCCGTATACGGGGTGGACATGTACACGGACACATTTCCGGATCGGGCGTACTGTGATGTCCATCTTGAGCTATATTGTTGATCGATCATAGTCCATGTGTGATTGGATGTGTTCGACGATTTGTGACTGATTTGTTTCATACGCCCGAGGGGTATGATTAATGGTCAGAATGTGATCTTTGAAATCTATATATGTGAATTATATAATGTCGGAAGAATTGATTATCATGTATATTTGACCCTGTGTTGGGCGAAATACTTGTATTGTATTTTAGGTCGAGGCAAAGGCAAGGCACGGGAGGAGCATGTCGACGGCGAAGGATTCGAAGGATACTAGTTCGGGGGGGGGGGGGGGGGGCACATCTCTTGTTGTCCGGTTATGTTAAACCGCGTTATGTTATCTCCTGTTTCATTTAAATTGCTATTTGGTTGTATTTGACATTTGAAGTATTTTCCATCTCCATATGGTTTATACTTGTTTTTGGATCCTGTGTATTGTAAGGCCGTTGGCCATGTTTTAATAAACTCCTAATCGGAGTAATGACTATTCATTGTGGTTCGGTATCACAAATAATATTTGTTTAATCTGTTTTGAATATCCCTGGTGGGTCCCAGTGTGGGATTCACGGCACTGTAATAGCCGCCTTTTTGGGGTGTTACAGAAGATGGTATCAGAGAGTTGTTTCTTTTTTTATGAGTCATTGAGAATTGAACTAGTATCAAGAGACCTTCGTGTCACGTGTGACCTATGCAAGCGCCTGACCCTACGAGCCAAATACGGTATGTACTTTATGAGCCATGATTTAATTACTGGCGTAATATTGATATCAGTATGGGTCTCCTTGTTGATCATGTTATTTCGAGGAATTGTGACAGGATTTATCTGATTGATAATCCGAGGTAAATGATGAATTTATTATACAATTGAAATTGTTCGACTTGACACCGATATGATATTCGGTGCGACATTTGTGGTATCGATAACTGTTTTCCTTGAATAATTGATTCCTTGTTGCTATTAAATTTTAGTATCTTGAACTGTACTTATGGTTATCATTATGATTGATTCTTTCAGTATGGAAAGAAATCTGAGGGGTCGTGGCAGAGGGGAACGAGGCCGCGGAATGGGCCGAATCCCGATACCTCGAGCCAACATACGCGCGAATGCGGATCAGAGTTCCGCAGACAGCGGTTCACCTTCTAGGGAACAATCGCACCACAGTGGGCGCGGGGATGCGCGTGTCGATGCTTACGTCGTAATGCAGGGCATGATGACACAGATGACACAGATGGGTCAACTAATGGAAGCTATGCAGAGGGCCGCTACTGGCCAGCAGTAGGGGGCTCATCCTCCTCCTGTGATTGGCAGACCCGTGAGTCGAATTATCAGCGACATCTCTCGCCAGCGACCACCGACTTTTGAAGGCTCCTCTGAGCCTGCTGACATTGTGCATTGGATCGAGCATTTTGAGAAACTTTTCCAGATGGTGGACTGCCCGGAAGAGAATCGCGTCTCGGTAGCCGCGTATTATCTTAGCAAAGGCGCTCATACCTGGTGGCTTTCAGTAAGGCCAGCTGATGGTGTTTACACTTGGGAGGAATTTAAAAACCTCATGCTAGACCGTTACTACCCAGGGCCACTCCGCGAGGCCAAACTGTCGGAACTATTGAACCCCGACCCGTCTGAAGACGATGATGTATTATCTGTTGCTGAGAAATTCCAGGCACTCCTTCCTTTTTCCACGACAATTATCCGAACAGAGGCCGACAAGATCAAATACTTTCTCAAGAGGCTTAAACCCCGAATGAGAATGCAGCTGTTGAATCACCACTGTACTACCTTACCAGAGTTCATCGAGAAGGCTCTGGAGTACGAACTCACCGCGAAGGAGATTTCCAAGAAACAACCACAGTCCAACAACAAAAGGTCCAGGAACCAGAACCAGACTGAGAGTAACCGGGGGACATTCAGGAAGCCCCAGTCATTGCCAAACCCTTCTGATCGACCACCCATGGCATCGAAGCCAGCTGGATCGCACTCTCAAGTGGTCCCCTCCTCTGTTGTGTGCTATAACTGCGGAGACCAGGGGCATATCAGCTCCAAATGCCCGAAGCCTGCAGTCACATGCCATACTTGTGGCAAAAATGGTCACCGTGCTCGTTTTTGCAGGGGTGGACCCAGACCTGAACCAGTAGCGTCTCATGCCCCAGTTCAATCCTCTGTCCAGAACCGGATGCCTCCGTCCGCTTCCTATCAGACCACCGGGGCGAATAGGGGAATGGGCCGTGGGAATCAAGGTGGTACACACAGTGCGAGCTGCGAAACCTGTGATTTACGAGATGAAGAAAGCTGACGATCCCGAGGCCAGCATGATTTCAGGTATACTTGAGATCCACTCCGAGCCTGTATGTGTTCTTTTTGATACCGGTGCTTCACACTCCTTTATATCTTCTTCTTGTTTAAGTAGTTTGCCTCTAGACCATGTTATCAATTGTGAGCCCTACATGATTGGTCTACCTGATGGTAGAAGAATTATTGGAAATCGTGAAGTCCAGGACTGTCCGATTTGTTTGAACGACCGTGAGTGGTTCTCAAATCTGATTGTAGTCGATCTACCTAAGGATGATATAATCTTGGGTATCGATTGGATGGATCATCACGATGCAATACTCAGTATCCGCAAGCGGATGGTCACCGTCACTTCTGATGATGGATTCGAGTGTATTTTTCGAGGTGATAATCCCAGTCGTTCTGGGAGAGTCATCAGCGCTATGAAAGCAGTGAAACTGCTTAATCAAGGGTATGTTGGTTATTGGTGCTACATGACCAGAACAGAAGATCGACCAGTTGAATTGGCTGACATTCCGGTAGTCCGAGACTACCCAGATGTGTTTCCAAACGAGTTGCCAGGCTTACCTCCTCATCGTGACGTGCAGTTTATTATTGAGTTAGAACCAGGTACGTCCCCGCTCTCAAAAGCACCGTACCGTATGGCTCCAACTGAGATGCAAGAATTGAAGAACCATCTTGAGGAGTTGACTGACAAAGGCTATATTCGACCTAGTGCGTCCCCTTGGGGAGCACCAGTGTTATTTGTGCGAAAGAAAGATGGATCTCTACGCTTATGTATTGATTACTGTGAGCTGAACAGGGTAACCATCAAGAACAAGTATCCCTTGCCTCGTATTAATGATTTATTGGACCAACTTCAGGGAGCCGCCGTGTTTTCTAAGATCGACTTGAGATCTGGTTATCATCAGTTGAGGATTCGAGTGTCTGACATTTCGAAGACAGCATTCCGTACTCGCTATGGGCATTATGAGTTCGTGGTGATGCCATTTGGACTGACTAATGCACCGGCAGTATTCATGGAGTTGATGAATCGAGTTTTTATTAACTATCTGGATCGCTTTGTAGTCGTTTTCATTGACGACATTCTGATTTACTCTCGCGACCACGAGGAGCACGAGCGTCACCTCCACCAAGTTCTCGATACATTGAGACGGGAACAACTTTATGCAAAATTTTCTAAGTGTGAATTCTGGATGCCTGAGGTTGTCTTTCTCGGGCATGTGATATCATCCGAAGGGGTGAGAGTGGACCCACAAAAGACGGAAGCCATTCGAAATTGGCTACCACCGAAGAACGTGAAGGAAGTTCGTAGTTTCCTCGGCCTAGCAGGTTACTACCGACGATTCGTAGAAGGATTCTCTAAAATTGCGAAACCAATGACTAACTTACTGCGAAAGGACAAGAAGTATTTGTGGTCAGAAACATGTCATCAAAGTTTTAAAGAGCTAAAGAGTCGATTGATTTCGGCACCTGTTTTGGTCTTACCAAAGGGAACAGAAGGATTTGTGGTGTATAGCGACGCGTTGAGACAGGGTCTGGGATGTGTACTAATGCAGGAAGGGAAAGTAATCGCCTTTGCATCGAGACAATTGCAACCCTATGAAGTTAACTATCCGACCCACGACTTGGAGTTAGCAGCCGTGGTGTTTGCTTTGAAAATCTGGCGTCACTATCTTTACGGAGTTACCTGCCAGATCTTTACAGACCACAAGAGCCTAAAGTACATTTTTACTCAGAAGGAGTTGAACATGAGGCAGAGAAGGTGGCTAGAATTAATCAAGGACTATGATATCGAGATCCTTTATCATCCGGGTAAAGCTAATGTGGTTGCCGACGCATTGAGCCATAAAACCATACAGGAGCAGATGCTGAGCCGTTTGACAGCACAGAGAGAGTTGCAGTTGGACCTTATGAGGTCAGAAATTGAAGTTTGGTTACAGCGTGTTCAGGGACAACTTTGCACCCTTGAGATTTCTTCGTCTCTTGATGATATGATCAAATCGAAGCAAGTTACGAACCCATTCTTATCTCGAGTTCGGGATGAAGTAAACCAGGGGAAAGCCCCTGGATTCGTGATCCACGAGGATGGATTGATACGTTTTAGAAATCGAGTTTGTGTACCCGCTGACGAAGAGTTGAGGAACTCTATCCTGAGAGAAGCCCATGCTACCCCGTACTCTATTCACCCGGGCTCTAGCAAGATGTATAAGGATTTGAAGTAGAATTATTGGTGGGGGAATATGAAACGTGAGGTTGCCGAATTCGTTTCGAGGTGCTTAACCTGTCAGTAGGTTAAGATTGAGCACCAGCGACCCGCAGGAATGCTGAAACCGCTCCCGATTCCTGAGTGCAAATGGGAGGACATATCTATGGATTTTATTACTAGCTTGCCGACGAGTCGTCGAGGAATGAATACGATTTGGGTGATTGTGGACCGTCTGACCAAATCAGCCCACTTCTTGGAGATAAAGGACACATGGGGTCCCGAGAGATTGTCCCAGCTGTTTATTAAGGAAATTGTGAGACTACACGGTACCCCCAAGAGCATTGTATCAGACCGTGACGGGCGATTTGTGTCACACTTCTGGAAGGCAGTTCATCGTGCGATGGGCACGCAGTTGAATTTCAGTACGGCTTTTCATCCACGAGCCGATGGTCGATCGGAGAGAACCATCCAGACTCTAGAGGATATGTTGAGAGCATGTGCTCTTGATTGGAAGAACGATTGGGAAGCCCAGCTGCCTTTGGTGGAATTCACTTATAATAATAGTTGGCACGCTTCGATTCAGATGGCACCGTATGAGGCATTATATGGCCGTCGCTGTAGGTCCCCTTTGTGTTGGGACGAACTATCAGAATCTCTGGGTACCGAACCCGACATGTTATTAGCAGCTCGGGAGAAGATCACTTTGATTAGGAGTCGGTTGTTAACGGCTCAAAGTCGACAGAAGTCTTATGCTGACCACCGTCGACGACCGCTTGAGTTCGAGGTTGGTGACCATGTGTTAATGAAGGTGTCTCCTACTCGAGGTGTTTTTCGTTTCGGGAAGAGGGGCAAGCTGAGCCCAAGGTACATTGGGCCGTTTGAGGTTCTGGAGCGTGTAGGTGATCTGGCCTATCGACTAACCTTGCCACCGACCTTGAGTAAGATTCACAACGTGTTTCATGTCTCCCAGTTGAGGAAATATGTTGCTGATCCGAGCCATGTACTTCAGATCGAAGAGATTGAATTAGCAGAGGATCATTCGTACGAGGAGCATCCTGTACGGATACTCGAGAGGAGAATCAAGCAGTTGCGGAACAAGACGATTCCCCTACTGAAAGTTTAGTGGTCACGACACGGAGTCGAGTAGGCTACGTGGGAGACCGAGGATAGTATGCGAGCGAGATACCCCGATTTATTTACCCCTTAGTTTCGAGGACGAAACTCCTTTTAAGGGGGGGAGTATGTAATATCCGACTGTAACATTTCATTTTTATCTGTCGTTGTATTATTCGGATAATCTGATTATCATAAATCGTTACATTTAGTGTTATGTTGAGGTATTAAAGATTTGAATATCATATCGTTGTTATTTCATTTCATATGTGATGATTCGATGTTAATAAGAGAGTTGCATTTTCGAATTTTTCTGTTGATGTAGCGCACGCTACACAGTACGATTAACGTACGCTAATCCTGTGCCTTAGAGTGCGTAAGGATTCCTCTGTTACGTACGCTAAAAGGGAATCTGGCATCAGTTGACTTCAGCACGTGAACTCCTTAGCCGTTAGCATGCATGTGATCAATGTAATACCCGCAATTTCGATTCCCAGTAATTTTCATTTTTCGCCGGAGGTCCGTTTCGACAACTCGCTTAAGACCGTTTCGTCATTCTGGGAATGTTTTATTCTGCACTTTTTGATGTCCGAGTTTGTTTCGGTGTCGTTTTGTTGAGTTCCGTGTTCTTTAGCGACTTTTCCGCGTACGAGTTCGACTTTGTTAGATCACCATTAATTTTTGGTAACTCCAAAAATTCCAAATCCTTGCAATATTATAGAGCATCGAATTAGCTTTCCAATGGTTCAAACGGTGAGTCAATGGTCGGACGAGAGAGTTATGGTCGTTTTAGCTCACCCGCTCATTTGGCGATCCGCCGGCCGGACTCGGCCGTGTCGTCCGACACGGCCCGTGTCCTACTCGTCGGATAAGCGGAAGCGGCGCCTCGAGGACCCGACCGTGTAAATGCAGCGCGGCCGTGCCGTACTCGTCCGGATAAGCCGGTAGCCCGCGCCGAGCTCGACCGTGTTCCAGGACACGGCCGAGTCGATGCCGAGCGCCCCTTCGCGACACGACCGTGTCATGCAGGACACGGTCGAGTCCCTGCCGGCCGATTGCGCGCCACGACCGTGTCATGTCGGACACGGTCGAGTCTGTCCGCCCTATAAATTCGTTTTCTCGGCATTTCACTCATTTTCCCGTTTCTTCACCGCACGAGAGAGAGAGCCGGAGGGAGGGTTTTTACCTCACAAATCATTTGAGTGTTTTATTTTCTTCATCCTCCTTCAATCGTTTAGCTCGGATTGTGGATTTAGCACGTGTTCTTCGGATTATAGGGATTGAATCTTCAAGAGGTAAGAACTCCTTCAATCCTAGTATGATTTTGGGGAGGGTTTGGTGGTGATCTTGTGTTTTAATTCGAATTTACCGATGTTGTTGTTAGATTTTGATAATATACTCGTAACCCTTGGTTTTCTTGTTATCGGTTGGGATGAAATCCCGTTATTCCACCGTTGACCGATTTCTTTTCCTTATGCACGCGTGGTGTCCGATGAATTGTCCCAACGGGTAGAACTAGGATGAATTTCTTCGTATTCATGGTGTTGAAATTGGTTTTATATCACTATTGTGTTAGGGTCGGATTTGAGGGGATTGTTCGGACCGGAACCTATTCCTTCGTTGTCTCCTTCGCGTCGTATTACCAAGGCAAGTACCTCGATATACAAATTGTAACTGCGTGAAATCATTGTTGTCGAAGTGTATGAGTTTATATGGAGGTATAAACATGTATGTGTATATATATATATATGTGTGTTTATATATATAGTTACATGTTAAATATATGTATGTATATACGTATATTAATATATATGTTTATGTCGGTGATCGACGAGTGTCGAATTCTAACATTAGTTGACGTACTCAACTTGGATTGATGGGCGAACCATAGTTATTCATATAATATAGTGAGGTTATATATTTATATATATATATATATATATATATATATATATATATATGTATAAATGTGTGTATATTCGGTTGAGTCGCAACATAGAGATATATGTGCGGTGTTGATTGAGTTTGATTGATAATGTGCGTGTTATTGTTTATTTGTGTGGATATGGACTGGCGGAGAAATTGTGTGACTTGATGTACCGAGTTGAAAATTGTTGTGACAATTGTCCGTGTGCTTGATGCTTGAACAATGTGGATACTTGTTGTGAGAAACGTCATATCCGGGAACCTCTGAGGGCGGGGCGGTGTACTCCGGCACAGTGTATGCTGTGCAATGTGCGGCTCCATATGGGTGGTGAACGCCGGTGTCACCTAATGCGTGTGTCAAGGGCGGCTCTTGCGGGAGTGACGCCGGTGCGGTGACATGTTCAAGGAGCGGCCGACATAGTGGAGTGAACGCCGGTGAGCAGTGTGCGGATGGGCGCTGGCGGGCTTATTGGTTACGGGTATTTGAGTGATAGCTAAGACCCGTTGCGAACGATGTTCGTATCTCAATTCTTTCAACTCACTTTTTAATATTTGTCTCGTCTGAGACCGCAATTCATGTTTTTGAAAGCTTGTTTCAAATTGTTTTTAAAGCGTTGGTATCGGGGTTAGTTAACCACGGAGGTTTGACGAAATCTCAGGGTTAATGTCGGGGTCTTGAGCGGGATATGTCGAATGAGAGTTTTGTGCCTTTGATTGTATTGTGGTGCTATTCATTGTATTGGGTCGAGGACCTGTGGAATGTTGAGATGATTGATTTCACGATGATGTTATTTGGAATGGGTTGAGGACCTGTGAGATGTTGTAATGATTTCGTTTGTGACGGTGTTCTATAAACCGGGTCGAGAACCCCAAATAAGTTGACTTGGTTTTGTGTAATCGTTTTCCATACGTTGGGTCAAGGACCAGTGTTTTTGAAATTATTTCCAAAAGTATTCCCATTCGATTTTAAAAACCCCGGAACGACCCGAGTCAACAATAATGATTGCAAACTATCTTATTAAAATATTTTTCCTTTTACAAGAGGGATCTTCCTGACTCCTTGGGCTCGTTTAAAGTTTCACGAATGTTATTTTCCGTAAGGAGAATATGACTATGTGATTACCTTTCACCTCGTGTATTCGAGTGTTATTCTGTCTTGTTGTGGGAATGTATGATTTGTGTTAAGGCTTCACGGCGGTTGAATTTTGTGTTATTCTTGTTCGTATATCTTGAATATTATGTACTTGCACTAGCAAAATTCCAGTTTGCTAACCCCCGAGTTTTCGGGGGGTGGGTGCCTGTTATGCGCTCAGGTTTTGGCAGCTCGGGAGCAGTCACGGGATTGGCTTGGAAGGAGATGGAAGACAACGATGCTAATCACACCAGAGTCAGAGTCTTTTCTTTTGTGTCATTTTGGTCGGTATTTCTCTGTCGTTCGAGTATTCACCCTTGCATGGGTGTAGTTATCATTTATTAAATTCATTGTTGTCATTGTAATATGAATGTCGTTAGTTTCTGAATTGGTTTATGACCTTATCGGTCTGTTTTCTATTTAATTTTGACCCCGGTCGGTCAATCATCGAGTAGTCTTTTGGAGTTTAGCCTGGTAGATCCTTGTGATAAGGGTCTACGGCGTGTAACATTCCCGGTCGTATGCTGGGGGTGTTACAATCAAGGTCTGAGCTGTCGTGTCAGTGAGAATCTACTTTTATTAGCGTGCGTAACCCATTTCTCATTAGCGTGCGCTAGCGGCCTGCGATAATTCAAGACAGTAGCCACTGTAAGCCGCTTACGTACGTAAATTCGACCGGATAGCGTACGTAAGTGCATTAGTGTACGCTAAACTGTTCCGATAGCGTGCGCTAAGTCTGCACAGTCTATTTATAGGACCAGCCTATTTTTCATTTCTTCACAACCCCAAACCGAATTTCTCTCTTCACATATCATACCTCTGCACTACCAAAACGATATCAACCTTCACCAACTTGTTTCTAAGCCTTGAATCTTGGAGTGGAGCTCATTTCCTTGGATATTTGGAGTTGTTTTTGAGCTTGGAATATATTCTCTCATAGCATTGAAGTTGTTCTTCATTTCTGGAGGTAGGTGTGCTTTCTTCTCTGCATTATTTTCTTATGTTGATGTTAATGACGAATTATACTTCACCTAGAGTTAGATTAAGCAAGTAAAACATGGTTATAATTAAACACTTTAAACACTTCTTGAGGAATATGATAAATGAGGGTTTAGATTAGAGGAGTTCTTGATATTGTAGTAATGGTAACCATGTTTGTAGTTGCCATTACTCATCTTCTGGACGAATTTAGCTCAGTAGGACATTGTTGGATCGGTTAGCTTCATCATAAGTGGATTTAGTCAAGAACTTGATATCATAAAGTGTTTAAGCACCATTTTAGGTATTTATTTACCTTGAGAAGAACTTGATAATGTTAAATATAAGATTAGATGATCTAGTTCAGAAATCTTAGAAGCTTTAACAAATCATATTTGTTCAGTTTCACAAGTCTTTGAAGAATGATAAGGATATTACAACAATAACTTTTCATTAATCTAATGTGTTGAGAACTTAGAATATTTTGATCATCATACTAGATAAATGGTGAATTCACCATCATGTTAATGAATCTTCCACCTTGTAAACAAAGACTTTGATAACCTTCATGGGTATGGTGTAATCTCGGAACTTATGAACTTTTTGTTAGCTTAAAAGTCAATTTAGATGATAGAAGAATGATCATAATGTGCAGATTTTACCTTTCAACGTTTTAATGTTTTGGAAAGTTAATCATCATAAGATGATCTTAACATCATAATTGGTTATTCAACATACCCTTGATAGAACTCTTGCTTATGATGAACCATGCGAACATTCGGTAAATATTGTAAACCGATTCTTATGGTTGTAATGATGTTAGAAGAACTCCTGGCATAAGGCTTCGATAATTGGAAGTAACAAACTATTCTAAAGGATTGTAGGATGACGTCTTACTAATCCTATATTGATAATTATACGAATATGTTTTTGAGTAAAATGTATTTCGTTTAAGGTTGATTGTTCGAGTAAACAATATTAGTCGAGGACCGTTTGTTCGTTCCGACAAGAAGAGGACTATTCTCGTCTCCGTATTAAGGCAAGTTATCTTGCTTGGTTATAATGATGATTAGATTCTTGTGATGATTATATATATTTCATGTGTATGAATTGTTCTTGTAATGATTGTCGTGTTTTGACATCGTCATTGATGTTACTCCGTTCTCTTCATGGGGTTACATTCCCAAGTACGTTGTTTTGAACCGTTGATCTCGTTGGCCTGTATTTTCACTTTGTTGAGTTTTCTTGATCCTTAATTGGGTGTGTATTTCCTTGAACTTCGGTGTCATGTTGTATCGTGACATTTCCGGAATCATATCTGCGTGCCGATTGGATATTGTGTAGGATTTTTAGCCGGGCACTTGTATAGTCATACGTGGATGTTTCCGTATTGGACTGTGCACACGAGACGTAGTTCGTGAGGCTAATTAGGTACATTGTCACACGTATATTCTGGATTCCGTATACGGGGTGGACATGTACACGGACACATTTCCGGATCGGGCGTACTGTGATGTCCATCTTGAGCTATATTGTTGATCGATCATAGTCCATGTGTGATTGGATGTGTTCGACGATTTGTGACTGATTTGTTTCATACGCCCGAGGGGTATGATTAATGGTCAGAATGTGATCTTTGAAATCTATATATGTGAATTGTATAATGTCGGAAGAATTGATTATCATGTATATCTGACCGTGTTGGGCGAAATACTTGTATTGTATTTTAGGTCGAGGCAAAGGCAAGGCACGGGAGGAGCATGTCGACGGCGAAGGATTCGAAGGATACTAGTTCGGGGGGGCCCCCACATCTCTTGTTGTCCGGTTATGTTAAACCGCGTTATGTTATCTCCTGTTTCATTTAAATTGCTATTTGGTTGTATTTGACATCTGAAGTATTTACCATCTCCATATGGTTTATACTTGTTTTTGGATCCTGTGTATTGTAAGGCCGTTGGCCATGTTTTAATAAACTCCTAATCAGAGTAATGACTATTCATTGTGGTTCGGTATCACAAATAATATTTGTTTAATCTGTTTTGAATATCGCCTGGTGGGTCCCAGTGTGGGATTCACGGCACTGTAATAGCCGCCTTTTTGGGGTGTTACAGAAGATGGTATCAGAGAGTTGTTTCTTTTTTTATGAGTCATTGAGAATTGAACTAGTATCAAGAGACCTTCGTGTCACGTGTGACCTGTCTGCGCCCGACCCTACGAGCCAAATATGGTATGTACTTTATGAGCCATGATTTAATTGCGGCGTAATATTGATATCGGAATGGGTCTCCTTGTTGATCATGTTATTTCGAGGAATTGTGACAGGATTTATCTGATTGATAATCCGAGGTAAATGCTGAATTTATTATACAATTGAAATTGTTCGACTTGACACCGATATGATATTCGGTGCGACATTTGTGGTATCGATAACTGGTTTCCTTGAATATGTGATTCCTTGTTGCTATTAAATTTTAGTATCTTGAACTGTACTTATGGTTATCATTATGATTGATTCTTTCAGTATGGAAAGAAATCTGAGGGGTCGTGGCAGAGGGGAACGAGGCCGCGGAAGGGGCCGAATCCCGATACCTCGAGCCAACAGACGCGCGAATGCGGATCAGAGTTCCGCAGACAGTGGTTCACCTTCTAGGGAACAATCGCACCACAGTGGGCGCGGGGATGCGCGTGTCGATCCTTACGTCGTAATGCAGGGCATGATGACACAGATGACCCAGATGGGTCAACTAATGGAAGCTATGCAGAGGGCCGCTACTGGCCAGCAGCAGGGGGCTCATCCTCCTCCTGTGATTGGCGGACCCGTGAGTCGAATTATCAGCGACATCTCTCGCCAGCGACCACCGACTTTTGAAGGCTCCTCTGAGCCTGCTGACATTGTGCATTGTATCGAGCATTTTGAGAAACTTTTCCAGATGGTGGACTGCCCGGAAGAGAATCGCGTCTCGGTAGCCGCGTATTATCTTAGCAAATGCGCTCATACCTGGTGGCTTTCAGTAAGGCCAGCTGATGGTGTTTACACTTGGGAGGAATTTAAAAACCTCATGCTAGACCGTTACTACCCAGGGCCACTCCGCGAGGCCAAACTGTCGGAACTATTGAACCCCGACCCGTCTGAAGACGATGATGTATTATCTGTTGCTGAGAAATTCCAGGCACTCCTTCCTTTTTCCACGACAATTATCCGAACAGAGGCCGACAAGATCAAATACTTTCTCAAGAGGCTTAAACCCCGAATGAGAATGCAGCTGTTGAATCACCACTGTACTACCTTACCAGAGTTCATCGAGAAGGCTCTGGAGTACGGACTCACCGCGAAGGAGATTTCCAAGAAACAACCACAGTCTAACAACAAAAGGTCCAGGAACCAGAACCAGACTGAGAGTAACCGGGGGACATTCAGGAAGCCCCAGTCATTGCCAAACCCTTCTGATCGACCACCCATTGCATCGAAGCCAGCTGGATCACACTCTCGAGCGGTCCCCTCCTTTGTTGTGTGCTATAACTGCGGAGACCAGGGGCATATCAGCTCCAAATGCCCGAAGCCTGCCGTCACATGCCATACTTGTGGCAAAAATGGTCACCGTGCTCGTTTTTGCAGGGGTGGACCGGGACCTGAACCAGTAGCGTCTCATGCCCCAGTTCAATCCTCTGTCCAGAACCGGATGCCTCTGTCCGCTTCCTATCAGACCACCGGGGCGAATAGGGGAATGGGCCGTGGGAATCGAGGTGGTACACCTGGTGCCGGAACTGCGAAACCCAGGATTTACGAGATGAAGAAAGCTGACGATCCCGAGGCCAGCATGATTTCAGGTATACTCGAGATCCACTCCCAGCCTGTATGTGTTCTTTTTGATACCGGTGCTTCACACTCCTTTATATCTTCTTCTTTTTTAAGTCGTTTGCCTCTAGACCATGTTATCAATTGTGAGCCCTACATGATTGGTCTACCTGATGGTAGAAGAATTATTGGAAATCGTGAAGTCCAGGACTATCCGATTTGTTTGAACGACCGTGAGTGGTTGTCAAATCTGATTCTAGTCGATCTACCTAAGGATGATATAATCTTGGGTATCGATTGGATGGATCATCACGATGCAATACTCAGTATCCGCAAGCGGATGGTCACCGTCACTTCTGATGATGGATTTGAGTGTATTTTTCGAGGTGATAATCCCAGTCATTCTGGGAGAGTCATCAGCGCTATGAAAGCAGTGAAACTGCTTAATCAAGGGTGTGTTGGTTATTGGTGCTACATGACCAGAACAGAAGATCGACCAGTTGAATTGGCTGACATTCCGTAGTCCGAGACTACCCAGATGTGTTTCCAAACGAGTTGCCAGGCTTACCTCCTCATCGTGACGTGGAGTTTATTATTGAGTTAGAACAGTGCGTCCCGCTCTCAAAAGCACCGTACCGTATGGCTCCGACTGAGATGCAAGAATTGAAGAACCAGCTTGAGGAGTTGACTGACAAAGGCTATATTCGACCTAGTGCGTCCCCTTGGGGAGCACCAGTGTTATTTGTGCGGAAGAAAGATGGATCTCTACGCTTATGTATTGATTAACGTGAGCTGAACAGGGTAACCATCAAGAACAAGTATCCCTTGCCTCGTATTGATGATTTATTGGACCAACTTCAGAGAGCCGCCGTGTTTTCTAAGATCGACTTGAGATCTGGTTATCATCAGTTGAGGATTCGAGTGTTTGACATTTCGAAGACAGCATTCCGTACTCGCTATGGGCATTATGAGTTCGTGGTGATGCCATTTGGACTGACTAATGCACCGGCAGTATTCATGGAGTTAATGAATCGAGTTTTTATTAACTATCTGGATCGCTTTGTAGTCGTTTTCATTGACGACATTCTGATTTACTCTCGCGACCACGAGGAGCACGAGCGTCACCTCCACCAAGTTCTCGATACATTGAGGCGGGAACAACTTTATGGAAAATTTTCTAAGTGTGAATTCTGGATGCCTGAGGTTGTCTTTCTCGGGCATGTGATATCATCCGAAGGGGTGAGAGTGGACCCACAAAAGACGGAAGCCATTCGAAATTGGCTACCACCGAAGAACGTGAAGGAAGTTCGTAGTTTCCTAGGCCTAGCAGGTTACTACCGACGATTCGTAGAAGGATTCTCTAAAATTGCGCAACCAATGACTAACTTACTGCGAAAGGACAAGAAGTATTTGTGGTCAGAAACATGTCATCAAAGTTTTAAAGAGCTAAAGAGTCGATTGATTTCGGCACCTGTTTTTGTCTTACCAAAGGGAACAGAAGGATTTGTGGTGTATAGCGGCCCAGCGTTGAGGCAGTGCAGGATGTGTACTAATGCAGGAAGGGAAAGTAATCGCCTATGCATCGAGACAATTGCGACCCTATGAAGTTAACTATCCGACCCACGACTTGGAGTTAGCAGCCGTGGTGTTTGCTTTGAAAATCTGGCGTCACTATCTTTACGGAGTTACCTGCCAGATCTTTACAGACCACAAGAGCCTAAAGTACATTTTTACTCAGAAGGAGTTGAACATGAGGCAGAGAAGGTGGCTAGAATTAATCAAGGACTATGATATCGAGATCCTTTATCATCCGGGTAAAGCTAATCTGGTTGCCGACGCATTGAGCCGTAAAACCATGCAGGAGCAGATGCTGAGCCGTTTGACAGCACATAGAGAGTTGCAGTTGGACCTTATGAGGTCAGAAATTGAAGTTTGGATACAGCGTGTTCAGGGACAACTTTGCACCCTTGAGATTTCTTCGTCTCTTGATTATATGATCAAATTGAAGCAAGTTACGAACCCATTCTTATCTCGAGTTCGGGATGAAGTAAACCAGGGGAAAGCCCCTGGATTCGTGATCCACGAGGATGGATTGATACGTTTTAGAAATCGAGTTTGTGTACCGTGAAGAGTTGAGGAACTCTATCATGAGAGAAGCCCATGCTACCCGTACTCTATTCACCGGGCTCTAGCAAGATGTATAAGGATTTAAAGCATTATTGGTGGGGAATATGAAACGTGAGGTTGCCGAATTCGTTTGAGGTGCTTAACTGTCGGCGGAGTTAAGATTGAGCACCAGCGACCCGCAGGAATGCTGAAACCGCTCCCGATTCCTGAGTGGAAATGGGAGGACATATCTATAAATTTTATTACTAGCTTGCCGACGAGTCGTCGAGGAATGAATACGATTTGGGTGATTGTGGACCGTCTGACCAAATCAGCCCACTTCTTGGAGATAAAGGACACATGGGGTCGAGAGATTGTCCCAGCTATTTATTAAGGAAATTGTGAGACTACACGGTACCCCCAAGAGCATTGTATCAGACCGTGACGGGCGATTTGTGTCACACTTCTGGAAGGCAGTTCATCGTGCGATGGGCACGCAGTTGAATTTCGATGCGGCTTTTCATCCACGAGCCGATGGTGATCGGAGAGAACCATCCAGACTCTAGAGGATATGTTGGGAGCATGTGCTCTTGATTGGAAGAACGATTGGGAAGCCCAGCTGCCTTTGGTGGAATTCACTTATAATAATAGTTGGCACGCTTCGATTCAGATGGCACCGTATGAGGCATTATATGGCCGTCGCTGTAGGTCCCTTTTGTGTTGGGACAAACTGTCAGAATCTCTGGGTACGGAACCCGACATGTTATTAGCAGCTCGGGAGAAGATCACTTTGATTAGGAGTCGGTTGTTAACGGCTCAAAGTCGACAGAAGTCTTATGCTGACCACCTTCGACGACCGCTTGAGTTCGAGGTTGGTGACCATGTGTTAATGAAGGTGTCTCCTACTCGAGGTGTTTTTCGTTTCGGGAAGAGGGGCAAGCTGAGCCCAAGGTACATTGGGTCGTTTGAGGTTCTGGAGCGTGTAGGTGATCTGGCCTATCGACTAGCCTTGCCACCGACCTTGAGTAAGATTCACAACGTGTTTCATGTCTCCCAGTTGAGGAAATATGTTGCTGATCCGAGCCATGTACTTCAGATCGAAGAGATTGAATTAGCAGAGGATCATTCGTACGAGGAGCATTCTGTACGGATACTCGAGAGGAGAATCAAGCAGTTGCGGAACAAGACGATTCCCCTACTGAAAGTTCATTGGTCACGACACGGAGTCGAGGAGGCTAGGTGGGAGACCGAGGATAGTATGCGAGCGAGATACCCCGAGTTATTTACCCCTTAGTTTCGAGGACGAAACTCCTTTTAAGGGGGGGAGTATGTAATATCCGACTGTAACATTTCATTTTTACCTGTCGTTGTATTATTCAGATAATCTGATTATCATAAATCGTTGCATTTAGTGTTATGTTGAGGTATTATAGATTTGAATATCATAGCGTTGTTATTTCATTTCATATGTGATGATTCGATGTTAATAAGAGAGTTGCATTTTCGAATTTTTCTGTTGATGTAGCGCACGCTACACAGTACGATTAACGTACGCTAATCCTGTGCCTTAGCGTGCGTAAGGATTCCTGCATTACGTGCGCTAAGAGGAATCGGCATCGATTGACTTCAGCGTGAACTCCTTAGCCGTTAGCATGCATGTGATCAAGGTCCGAGTGTCGTGTCGGTGAGAATCTACTTTTATTAGCGTGCGTAACCCATTTCTCATTAGCGTGCGCTAGCGACTGCGATAATTCAAGGCGGTAGCCATGTAAGCCGCTTACGTCGTAAATTCGACCGGATAGCGTACGTAAGTGCATTAGCGTACGCTAAAGCTGTTCGATAGCGTGCGCTAAGTACGCATGATCTATTTATAGGACCAGCACTGTTTTCATTTCTTCACAACCCCAAACCGAATTTCTCTCTTCACATATCATACACATGCACTACCAAAACGATATCAACCTTCACCAACTTGTTTCTAAGCCTTGAATCTTGGAGTGGAGCTCATTTCCTTGGAGATTTGGAGTTGTTTTTGAGCTTGGAATATATTCTCTCATAGCATTGAAGTTGTTCTTCATTTCTGGAGGTAGGTGTGCTTTCTTCTCTGCATTATTTTCTTATGTTGATGTTAATGATGAATTATACTTCACCTAGAGTTAGATTAAGCAAGTAAAACATGGTTATAATTAAACTCTTTAAACACTTCTTGAGGAATATGATAAATGAGGGTTTAGATTAGAGGAGTTCTTGATATTGTAGTAATGGTAACCATGTTTGTAGTTGCCATTACTCATCTTCTGGACGAATTTAGCTCAGTAGGACATTGTTGGATCGGTTAGCTTCATGATAACTGGATTTAGTCAAGAACTTGATATCATAAAGTGTTTAAGCACCATTTTAGGTATTTATTTACCTTGAGAAGAACTTGATAATGTTAAAGATAAGATTAGATGATCTAGTTCAGAAATCTTAGAAGCTTTAACAAATCATATTTGTTCAGTTTCACAAGTCTTTGAAGAATGATAAGGATATTACAACAATAACTTTTCATTAATCTAATGTGTTGAGAACTTAGAATATTTTGATCATCATACTAGATAAATGGTGAATTCACCATCATGTTAATGAATCTTCCAGCCTTGTAAACAAAGACTTTGATAACCTTCATGGGTATGGTGTAATCTCAGAACTTATGAACTTGTTGTTAGCTTAAAAGTCAATTTAGATGAGAGAAGAATGATCATAATGTGCAGATTTTACCTTTCAACGTTTTAATGTTTTGGAAAGTTAATCATCATAAGATGATCTTAACATCATAATTGGTTATTCAACATACCCTTGATAGAACTCTTGCTTATGATGAACCATGCGAACATTCGGTAAATATTGTAAACCGATTCTTATGGTTGTAATGATGTTAGAAGAACTCCTGGCATAAGGCTTTGATAATTGGAAGTAACAAACTATTCTAAAGGATTGTAGGATGACGTCTTACTAATCCTATATTGATAATTATACGAATATGTTTTTGAGTAAAATGTATTTCGTTTAAGGTTGATTGTTCGAGTAAACAATATTAGTCGAGGACCGTTCGTTCGTTCCGACAAGAAGAGGACTATTCTCGTCTCCGTATTAAGGCAAGTTATCTTGCTTGGTTATAATGATGATTAGATTCTTGTGATGATTATATATATTTCATGTGTATGAATTGTTCTTGTAATGATTGTCGTGTTTTGACATTGTCATTGACGTTACTCCGTTTTCTTCATGGGGTTACATTCCCAAGTACGTCGTTTTGAACCGTTGATCTCGTTGGCCTGTATTTTCACTTTGGTGAGTTTTCTTGATCCTTAATTGGATGTGTATTTCCTTGAACTTCGGTGTCATGTTGTATCGTGACATTTCCGGAATCATATCTGCGTGCCGATTGGATATTGTGTAGGATTTTTAGCCGGGCACTTGTATAGTCATACGTGGATGTTTCCGTATTGGACTGTGCACACGAGACGTAGTTCGTGAGGCCAATTAGGTACATTGTCACACGTATATTCTGGATTCCGTATACGGGGTGGACATGTACACGGACACATTTCCGTATCGGGCGTACTGTGATGTCCATCTTGAGCTATATTGTTGATCGATCATAGTCCATGTGTGATTGGATGTGTTCGACGATTTGTGACTGATTTGTTTCATACGCCCGATGGGTATGATTAATGGTCAGAATGTGATCTTTGAAATCTATATATGTGAATTGTATAATGTCGGAAGAATTGATTATCATGTATATCTGACCCTGTGTTGGGCGAAATACTTGTATTCTATTTTAGGTCGAGGCAAAGGCAAGGCACGGGAGGAGCATGTCGACGGCGAAGGATTCGAAGGATACTAGTTCGGGGGGGCCCCCACATCTCTTGTTGTCCGGTTATGTTAAACCGCATTATTTTATCTCCTGTTTGATTTAAATTGCTATTTGGTTGTATTTGACATTTGAAGTATTTACCATCTCCATATGGTTTATACTTGTTTTTGGATCCTGTGTATTGTAAGGCCGTTGGCCATGTTTTAATAAACTCCTAATCGGAGTAATGACTATTCATTGTGGTTCGGTATCACAAATAATATTTGTTTAATCTGTTTTGAATATCGCCTGGTGGGTCCCAGTGTGGGATTCACGACACTGTAATAGCCGCCTTTTTGGGGTGTTACAGAAGATGGTATCAGAGAGTTGTTTCTTTTTTTATGAGTCATTGAGAATTGAACTAGTATCAAGAGACCTTCGTGTCACGTGTGACCTGTGCAAGCGCCTGACCCTACGAGCCAAATACGGTATGTACTTTATGAGCCATGATTTAATTACTGGCGTAATATTGATATCAGTATGGGTCTCCTTGTTGATCATGTTATTTCGAGGAATTGTGACAGGATTTATCTGATTGATAATCCGAGGTAAATGCTGAATTTATTATACAATTGAAATTGTTCGACTTGACACCGATATGATATTCGGTGCGACATTTGTGGTATCGATAACTGTTTTCCTTGAATATTTGATTCCTTGTTGCTATTAAATTTTAGTATCTTGAACTGTACTTATGGTTATCATTATGATTGATTCTTTCAGTATGGAAAGAAATCTGAGGGGTCGTGGCAGAGGGGAACAAGGCCGCGGAAGGGGCCGAATCCCGATACCTCGAGCCAACAGACGCGCGAATGGGGATCAGAGTTCCGCAGACAGTGGTTCACCTTCTAGGGAACAATCGCACCACAGTGGGCGCGGGGATGCGCGTGTCGGTCCTTACGTCGTAATGCAGGGCATGATGACATAGATGACCCAGATGGGTCAACTAATGGAAGCTATGCAGAGGGCCTCTACTGGCCAGCAGCAGGGGGCTCATCCTCGTCCTGTGATTGGCGGACCCGTGAGTCGAATTATCAGCGACATCTCTCGCCAGCGACCACCGACTTTTGAAGGCTCCTCTGAGCCTGCTGACATTGTGCATTGGATCGAGCATTTTGAGAAACTTTTCCAGATGGTGGACTGCCCGGAAGAGAATCGCGTCTCAGTAGCCGCGTATTATCTTAGCAAAGGCGCTCATACCTGGTGGCTTTCAGTAAGGCCAGCTGATGGTGTTTACACTTGGGAGGAATTTAAAAACCTCATGCTAGACCATTACTACCCAGGGCCACTCCGCGAGGCCAAACTGTCGGAACTATTGAACCCCGACCCGTCTGAAGACGATGATGTATTATCTGTTGCTGAGAAATTCTAGGCACAACTTCCTTTTGCCACGACAATTATCCGAACAGAGGCCGACAAGATCAAATACTTTCTCAAGAGGCTTAAACCCTGAATGAGAATGCAGCTGTTGAATCACCACTGTACTACCTTACCAGAGTTCATCGAGAAGGCTCTGGAGTACGAACTCACCGCGAAGGAGATTTCCAGGAAACAACCACAGTCCAACAACAAAAGGTCCAGGAACCAGAACCAGACTGAGAGTAACCGGGGGACATTCAGGAAGCCCCAATCATTGCCAAACCCTTCTGATCGACCACCCATGGCATCGAAGCCAGCTGGATCGCACTCTCGAGCGGTCCCCTCCTCTGTTGTGTGCTATAACTGCGGAGACTAGGGGCATATCAGCTCCAAATGCCCGAAGCCTACCGTCACATGCCATACTTGTGGCAAAAATGGTCACCGTGCTCATTTTTGCAGGGGTGGACCCGGACCTGAACCAGTAGCGTCTCATGCCCCAGTTCAATCCTCTATCCAGAACCGGATGCCTCCGTCCGCTTCCTATCAGACCACCGGGGCGAATAGGGGAATGGGCCGTGGGAATCAAGGTGGTACACCTCGTGCCGGAACTGCGAAACCCAGGATTTACGAGATGAAGAAAGCTGACGATCCCGAGGCCAGCATGATTTCAGGTATACTCGAGATCCACTCCCAGCCTGTATGTGTTCTTTTTGATACAGGTGCTTCACACTCCTTTATATCTTCTTCTTGTTTAAGTCGTTTGCCTCTATACCATGTTATCAATTATGAGCCCTACGTGATTGGTCTACCTGATGGTAGAAGAATTATTGGAAATCGTGAAGTCCAGGACTGTCCGATTCGTTTGAATGACCGTGAGTGGTTGTCAAATCTGATTGTAGTCGATCTACCTAAGGATGATATAATCTTGGGTATCGATTGGATGGATCGTCACGATGCAATACTCAGTATCCGCAAGCGGATGGTCACCGTCACTTCTGATGATGGATTCGAGTGTATTTTTCGAGGTGATAATCCCAGTCGTTCTGGGAGAGTCATCAGCGCTATGAAAGCAGTGAAACTGCTTAATCAAGGGTGTGTTGGTTATTGGTGCTACATGACCAGAACAGCAGATCGACCAGTTGAATTGGCCGACATTCCGGTAGTCCGAGACTACCCAGATGTGTTTCCAAACGAGTTGCCAGGCTTACCTCCTCATCGTGACGTGGAGTTTATTATTGAGTTAGAACCAGGTACGTCCCCGCTCTCAAAAGCACCGTACCGTATGGCTCCGACTGAGATGCAAGAATTGAAGAACCAGCTTGAGGAGTTGACTGACAAAGGCTATATTCGACCTAGTGCGTCCCCTTGGGGAGCACCAGTGTTATTTGTGCGGAAGAAAGATGGATCTCTACGCTTATGTATTGATTACCGTGAGCTGAACAGGGTAACCATCAAGAACAAGTATCCCTTGCCTCGTATTGATTATTTATTGGACCAACTTCAGGGAGCCACCGTGTTTTCTAAGATCGACTTGAGATCTGGTTATCATCAGTTGAGGATTCGAGAGTCTGACATTTCGAAGACAGCATTCCGTACTCGCTATGGGCATTATGAGTTCGTGGTGATGCCATTTGGACTGACTAATGCACCGGAAGTATTCATGGAGTTGATGAATCGAGTTTTTATTAACTATCTGGATCGCTTTGTAGTCGTTTTCATTGACGACATTCTGATTTACTCTCGCGACCACGAGGAGCACGAGCGTCACCTCCACCAAGTTCTCGATACATTGAGGCGGGAACAACTTTATGGAAAATTTTCTAAGTGTGAATTCTGGATGCCTGAGGTTGTCTTTCTCGGGCATGTGATATCATCCGAATGGGTGAGAGTGGACCCACAAAAGACGGAAGCCATTCGAAATTGGCTACCACCGAAGAACGTGAAGGAAGTTCGTAGTTTCCTCGGCCTAGCAGGTTACTACCGACGATTCGTAGAAGGATTCTCTAAAATTGCAACCAATGACTAACTTACTGCGAAAGGACAAGAAGTATTTGTGGTCAGAAACATGTCAGCAAAGTTTTAAAGAGCTCAACAGTCGATTGATTTCGGCACCTGTTTTGGTCTTACCAAACGGAACGGAAGGATTTGTGGTGTATAGCGACGCGTCGAGACAGGGTCTGGGATGTGTACTAATGCAGGAAGGGAAAGTAATCGCCTATGCATCGAGACAATTGCGACCCTATGAAGTTAACTATCCGACCCACGACTTGGAGTTAGCAGCCGTGGTGTTTGCTTTGAAAATCTGGCGTCACTATCTTTACGGAGTTACCTGCCAGATCTTTACAGACCACAAGAGCCTAAAGTACATTTTTACTCAGAAGGAGTTGAACATGAGGCAGAGAAGGTGGCTAGAATTGATCAAGGACTATGATATCGAGATCCTTTATCATCCGGGTAAAGCTAATGTGGTTGCCGACGCATTGAGCCATAAAACCGCAGAGAGCAGAATCTTGAGCCGTTTGGCAAAGACAGAGAGAGTTGCAGTTGGACCTTATGAGGTCAGAAATTGAAGTTTGGTTACAGCGTGTTCAGGGACAACTTTGCACCCTTGATATTTCTTCGTCTCTTGATGATATGATCAAATCGAAGCAAGTTACGGACCCATTCTTATCTCGAGTTTGGGATGAAGTAAACCAGGGGAAAGCCCCTGGATTCGTGATCCACGAGGATGGATTGCTACGTTTTAGAAATCGAGTTTGTGTACCCGCTGACGAAGAGTTGAGGAACTCTATCATGAGAGAAGCCCATGCTACCCCGTACTCTATTCACCCGGTCTCTAGCAAGATGTATAAGGATTTGAAGCAGAATTATTGGTGGGGGAATATGAAACGTGAGGTTGCCGAATTCGTTTCGAGGTGCTTAACCTGTCAGCAAGTTAAGATTGAGCACCAGCGACCCGCAGGAATGCTGAAACCGCTCCCGATTCCTGAGTGGAAATGGGAGGACATATCTATGGATTTTATTACTAGCTTGCCGACGAGTCGTCGAGGAATGAATACGATTTGGGTGATTGTGGACCGTCTGACCAAATCAGCCCACTTCTTGGAGATAAAGGACACATGGGGTCCCGAGAGATTGGCCCAGCTGTTTATTAAGCAAATTGTGAGACTACACGGTACCCCCAAGAGCATTGTATCAGACCGTGACAGGCGATTTGTGTCACACTTCTGGAAGGCAGTTCATCGTGCGATGGGCACGCAGTTGAATTTCAGTACGGCTTTTCATCCACAGACCGATGGTCAGTCGGAGAGAACCATCCAGACTCTAGAGGATATGTTGAGAGCATGTGCTCTTGATTGGAAGAACGATTGGGAAGCCCAGCTGCCTTTGGTGGAATTCACTTATAATAATAGTTGGCACGCTTCGATTCAGATGGCACCGTATGAGGCATTATATGGCCGTCGCTGTAGGTCCCCTTTGTGTTGGGACGAACTGTCAGAATCTCTCGGTACGTAACCCGACATGTTATTAGCAGCTCGGGAGAAGATCACTTTGATTAGGAGTCGGTTGTTAACGGATCAAATTCGACAGAAGTCTTATGCTGACCACCGTCGACGACCGCTTGAGTTCGAGGTTGGTGACCATGTGTTAATGAAGGTGTCTCCTACTCGAGGTGTTTTTCGTTTCGGGAAAAGGGACAAGATGAGCCCAAGGTACATTGGGCCGTTTGAGGTTCTGGAGCGTGTAGGTGATCTGGCCTATCGACTAGCCTTGCCACCGACCTTGAGTAAGATTCACAACGTGTTTCATGTCTCCCAGTTGAGGAAATATGTTGCTGATCCGAGCCATGTACTTCAGATCGAAGAGATTGAATTAGCAGAGGATCATTCGTACGAGGAGCATCCTGTATGGATACTCGAGAGGAGAATCAAGCAGTTGCGGAACAAGACGATTCCCCTACTGAAAGTTCAGTGGTCACGACACGGAGTCGAGGAGGCTACGTGGGAGACCGAGGATAGTATGCGAGCGAGATACCCCGAGTTATTTACCCCTTTGTTTCGAGGACGAAACTCCTTTTAAGGGGGGGAGTATGTAATATCCGACTGTAACATTTCATTTTTACCTGTCGTTGTATTATTCGGATAATCTGATTATCATAAATCGTTGCATTTAGTATTATGTTGAGGTATTATAGATTTGAATATCATATCGTTGTTATTTCATTTCATATGTGATGATTCGATGTTAATAAGAGAGTTGCATTTTCGAATTTTCCTGTTGATGTAGCGCACGCTACACAGTACGATTAACGTACGCTAATCCTGTGCCTTAGCGTGCGTAAGGATTCCTCTGTTGAGTACGCTAAGAGGGAATCTGGCATCAGTTGACTTCAGCACGTGAACTCCTTAGCCGTTAGCATGCATGTGATCAAGGTCTGAGCTGTCGTGTCGGTGAGAATCTACTTTTATTAGCGTGTGTAACCCATTTCTCATTAGCGTGCGCTAGCGGCCTGCGATAATTCAAGACAGTAGCCACTGTAAGCCGCTTACGTACATAAATTCGACCGGATAGCGTATGTCTTACGTACGTAAATTCGACCGGATAGCGTACGTAAGTGCATTAGCGTACGCTAAACTGTTCCGATAGCGTGCGCTAAGTCTGCACAGTCTATTTATAGGACCAACCTGTTTTTCATTTCTTCACAACCCCAAACCGAATTTCTCTCTTCACACATCATACCTCTGCACTACCAACACGATATCAACCTTCACCAACTTGTTTCTAAGCCTTGAATCTTGGAGTGGAGCTCATTTCCTTGGAGATTTGGAGTTGTTTTTTAGCTTGGAATATATTCTCTCATAGCATTGAAGTTGTTCTTCATTTCTGGAGGTAGGTGTGCTTTCTTCTCTACATTATTTTCTTATGTTGATGTTAATGACGAATTATACTTCACCTAGAGTTAGATTAAGCAAGTAAAACATGGTTATAATTAAACTCTTTAAACACTTCTTGAGGAATATGATAAATGAGGGTTTAGATTAGAGGAGTTCTTGATATTGTAGTAATGGTAACCATGTTTGTAGTTGCCATTACTCATCTTCTGGACGAATTTAGCTCAGTAGGACATTGTTGGATCGGTTAGCTTCATCATAACTGGATTTAGTCAAGAACTTGATATCATAAAGTGTTTAAGCACCATTTTAGGTATTTATTTACCTTGAGAAGAACTTGATAATGTTAAAAGATAAGATTAGATGATCTAGTTCGAAATCTTAGAAGCTTTAACAAATCATATTTTGAGTTTCACAAGTCTTTGAAGAATGATAAGGATATTACAACAATAACTTTTCATTAATCTAATGTGTTGAGAACTTAGAATATTTTGATCATCATACTAGATAAATGGTGAATTCACCATCATGTTAATGAATCTTCCAGCCTTGTAAACAAAGACTTTGATAACCTTCATGGGTATGGTGTAATCTCAGAACTTATGAACTTGTTGTTAGCTTAAAAGTCAATTTAGATGAGAGGAGAATGATCATAATGTGCAGATTTTACCTTTCAACGTTTTAATGTTTTGGAAAGTTAATCATCATAAGATGATCTTAACATCATAATTGGTTATTCAACATACCCTTGATAGAACTCTTGCTTATGATGAACCATGCGAACATTCGGTAAATATTGTAAACCGATTCTTATGGTTGTAATGACGTTAGAAGAACTCCTGGCATAAGGCTTCGATAATTGGAAGTAACAAACTATTCTAAAGGATTGTAGGATGACGTCTTACTAATCCTATATTGATAATTATACGAATATGTTTTTGAGTAAAATGTATTTCGTTTAAGGTTGATTGTTCGAGTAAACAATATTAGTCGAGGACCGTTCGTTCGTTCCGACAAGAAGAGGACTATTCTCGTCTCCGTATTAAGGCAAGTTATCTTGCTTGGTTATAATGATGATTAGATTCTTGTGATGATTATATATATTTCATGTGTATGAATTGTTCTTGTAATGATTGTCGTGTTTTGACATTGTCATTGACGTTACTCCGTTTTCTTCACGGGGTTACATTCCCAAGTACGTCGTTTTGAACCGTTGATCTCGTTGGCCTGTATTTTCACTTTGGTGAGTTTTCTTGATCCTTAATTGGATGTGTATTTCCTTGAACTTCGTTGTCATGTTGTATCGTGACATTTCCGGAATCATATCTGCGTGCCGATTGGATATTGTGTAGGATTTTTAGCCGGGCACTTGTATAGTCATACGTGGATGTTTCCGTATTGGACTGTGTACACGAGATGTAGTTCGTGAGGCTAATTAGGTACATTGTCACACGTATATTCTAGATTCCGTATATGGGGTGGACATGTACACGGACACATTTCCGGATCGGGCGTACTGTGATGTCCATCTTGAGCTATATTGTTGATCGATCATAGTCCATGTGTGATTGGATGTGTTCGACGATTTGTGACTGATTTGTTTCATATGCCCGAGGGGTATGATTAATGGTCAGAATGTGATCTTTGAAATCTATATATGTGAATTGTATAATGTCGGAAGAATTGATTATCATGTATATCTGACCCTGTGTTGGGCGAAATACTTGTATTGTATTTTAGGTCTAGGCAAAGGCAAGGCACGGGAGGAGAATGTCGACGGCGAAGGATTCGAAGGATACTAGTTCGGGGGGGGGGGGCACATCTCTTGTTGTCCGGTTATGTTAAACCGCGTTATGTTATCTCCTGTTTCATTAAATTGCTATTTGGTTGTATTTGACATTTGAAGTATTTTCCATCTCCATATGGTTTATACTTGTTTTTGGATCCTGTGTATTGTAAGGCCGTTGGCCATGTTTTAATAAACTCCTAATCGGAGTAATGACTATTCATTGTGGTTCGGTATCACAAATAATATTTGTTTAATCTGTTTTGAATATCGCCTGGTGGGTCCCAGTGTGGAATTCACGGCACTGTAATAGCCGCCTTTTTGGGGTGTTACACTCATCATCTCCCGTGCCGTTCCTGTGACTGCTCCTTCGAACTGAGTATATCTGAAATGCATGAAATGCATTTCCCCCATTTAAGGGGTTAGCCTTTGAATGGCTAGTACAAGTGACATGATATACAAATTGTAACAAGCAAATAGCAACCACGAATCACATATGATAATCAACTACCAAAACATTCCCAAGAGGTTTTAGCAAAATATAACAAGCTATGAAGCGTTTGAAAATAAAATCATCGTCTCGGAGATTGTTAGAAATACGAACCATTAGGACCTAGAGTCCCAGATTTCAAAATAATTCCAAAATCTTAGGGTCTTAGCCCAAATCTCAAAGTGTATTCCAACAATTTACAGTACGAAAACATTTTCGTTAATCTCGTGGGGCTCGGCCCAAAATTATTTTCTTAAAAAACTTTCTTTCAAAACTTTGCATAACAAACCATGATTCATGATGCCGTGATCCCCTGTCACGTGTCTCTGTGGGTTCAACGACCCGCACGGACTTAACCAATCACAACAATCAATCGTTCTCATGACTTCGTGATCGCTTGCCACGAGTCTCCGCAGGTTCAACAACCTGTAATATCCGAGGGTAATTTTTTTCGTGTTACTATTGTGTTGTACATATTCATTTGTAATTGTACAAGTGTTGTTGTATTTGACTTATACAATGTATATTGTATTGGGATATTTCGGAATCGAAATATTTATACTTGTCGTCGGTATTGTGTTGCCGATTGGATATTGCTTGGTGATTTTGGAGTGTGATTTTTTTGGCTAAGTATATTGGACCTAACGTACGCTCCATGCATAGCATTACATACGTTAAGGGTGGCAGGTTACGTACGTTAAACCGTGTTGGTTACGTATATAACATAGGGTATCTGATCGCATCTGAATTTCGGCGTGTGGGGCCGAACGTGATTGGATCATGTTGGCCTTTCGAGGCAGCCAATTCAGCGAGCTTTACGTACGTAATGTTTATGTTAATAACGTACGTAATGCATGGTTAGTTTTGAGGCAGTGAGTTCTGGCAGAACTTAACGTACGCCACGTAGAGGTGATAACGCACGTTAGACGTAAAACGTACGTTAAATAGGTTGTATAGCGGCCGTAATGCGATATGCAGATTATAAAGACATGCTTCGTCTTTCATTTCTCACGATCCATTTTCGATTTCTCTCTCTAGAAATCATCCCTCTGCATCTCTTAGTGAATTCCAGCCTCTTCCAACTTATTTTGGAGCTTCATAACTTGGATTGGAGCTTAGGAATTTGGAGTTTGGAGTGTTTCTTGATGGTTTGAGGTTGTTCTTCACTTCTTCAAGAGGTATGTGTTTAGTCTTGTGTTTATCTCGAGATTATGAAGTTGTTGTTGATTACTTCATGTGTTGATTGATGGTTGGAGGATAGCATGATTCCTGATGAGTTTTTATAACTTATGATCAAGAACATGATGCACTACACCAAAAAATGACATTTATGACTTTTTATCTCGCTAATTTTGTGACTGCCAATAGCTGTCACAATTATTATGACTGTTTACAACAGTCACAAAGCTTGATTTGTCATAATACTAAATATTTGTGACTGTTAACTGCAGTCACAAATTATAATGTACTTTGTGACTGTTTCTAGCAAATACAAATTTTAATTGATCAATTTATTAAAAACGTTATATTTTTCATACTGGAACCCTAGGCAAGATCGTATGACTTTTATCTCGGTTTCTCCTCCTATCTCTGTCTCTCAAGCTCTCTCTCCTCTCTCGATCTCGCCCATTTCCACTCCTCAGAATCAATCGTATGATTCAGATACCGTGACTTTCAAACTTCATCAATCGCAGAGGCGGAGTTCTCTTTCCTACTTTCCTTGATGTTCGCAGATGCGTAACCCAGAGAACCCAAAGCAATAGAACCCTAAATCTTCATCTTAGTTGATCTGGTGAGTTCCTATTTCTAGTTTCCTAATTATAAATTCTTTGTGTTTTTATCAAATTTTAATCTTAGTTTTTAATTGTTGTTTTGGAGTAGAATGGGATTTTAATTTTTTGCCGTGAAGTTTGTTTCCTATTTCTTTCCAAATTCTTCATTTGCATCAATCGTTCTTGATCTGGTAATATGAATTTTTGAGTTATTTTGCACGGGTTTTGTTTCTGTTATAGAAGTCAGAATGTGTATGACAACATGGAAGCATAATATGAAGGAGTAGTTGTAGTTGATGCTTAAGCTGATGTAGTTTTGGATTTAGACGGTTTGATTATAACCAATTTACGAATTGGCTTTTGTTTTTGTTATGAAATATGAATGACCATCTTTATTGTCAAGCTTACTTATCGGTAATTTTAATTTATGTTCTGAGTTGGCTATAAAGATGCCATTGTCTAACTCATAAATAAGCATAACGTGTATGGTGTCTTTAATTATTATGATTTTACAATTTGGAGATGGTTATAAAAACTAGTAATTGTGCATCAGATATCACCGTTTTTTTAGTCAGGGATATCACCCTTAAAATACTATCAAAACATGTTAGATTTCATAATAATATATAAGTGAACATTGACTAAGTGTCATGCAGGAGAACTTCATTAGCGGTGGGGTAGATTACATTATCAGTGTACCGTTAAGGTAAGTCTGTGTAGACAATCGAAATACCCTCATCCTCCGTTCATTTATATATTTACATTTCTTAGAGTTTTATCTGATAATATTTCTAGAAGATAAAACTCAAAATAACTTCTTTTATAATACATATTGTGTAATAAACATACTGCCTCCCACTTCTTTTATAATACAATCTAATGTATGTTGTTTTTATATTTATAGAAGGTAGTGATGGAGTTTCCACCTTATAAAGAGTGGATGGGTGAAAATAATAATAGACTGGGTGATGCGTATGTCATTGGTGTTAGAGAATTTGTGAAGTATGCGAGAAGAAATCTAGGAGATGATCTTATCTCATGTCCATGCACGCGTTGTAAAAATGGTAAAAATGTGAACTGGGAGATTGTTGAGGTACATTTGATAAAGTGGGGAATGCAAGAAGATTATTTATTCTGGAATTATCATGGGGAGAGAAAATTCCCTTTTGTTCCTGATCAAATACCAGCAAGCGAGCCTTTTCATAAAGAGTGTGATCCACTGCAACATAGTAGCTTGAATGACCTTGTTAATGACGCTTATGGACTTAACATGAATCAAGCTAATCAGAGTTCAATACGTGATAATAGCTTTGACGTAGAAGACCTTAGTCAGGATAAGGACTATATCAAGTTGAAAGCTGCAGCCGCGAGACCTTTGTATCATAATTGCAACCCAGAGCACACAACATTATATGCTACAGTTGGTTTGCACAACTTGAAGAGCCGTTTCGGTTTGTCAGGAAATAGTGTGACAGAAATCTTAAAGTGGGCGAAAGACTTACTTCCAAAGGATAACACACTTCCTGATACCTATCTAGAGATGAAGAGCAGCTTAAAGGGTTTAGGGATGAAATACAAATCTATTCATGTGTGCAAGTTCGATTGCATTCTATATCGAAAAGAGCATAAGCATAAATTGAAATGTCCGGTTTGCAATGAATCTAGATATGTCCAGAAAGTAAATATAAATTGTAACATAAAAACAGATACAAAAGTACCATATAAGGTACTTAGGTATTTTCCTCTAGGACCAAGATTGTCGAGACTTTACACAGTACCTTGGATAGGAGAGGCAATGAATCAATTGTACTACGTGAAAAACTCTACCTTTACATTGTTGTTGTGTCAAGTGCGTGTTAAGGTGGTTTAGGTTTTAATCAAGCCTAAAGAGACATAAGCAGTTACCCGTATTCTTCAACTATCTTTTGGTGTATAATGCATATACAAATGCGTGAATCATATTTACCTCATGGAACAAGCATTTTAAGCAGATTTGTCAAATGTGGGAAGCACGCTGAGACAAAAAGCCTAAATTTATGTATGGAAGTGAGGTCAAAAATATATATGTATGCCCATGAAATCTGTATGTTAATAGATAACTAAAGCAATGGCAGGTCTAGTAAACATGTACAAGCTTTGTTGAACCAATATAATTTACTTACAAATTGTGCATGTGGCAATCTATAATATCGTGGAACATTACTGTTATTGTAGGAGATGGAAAATCTCTGTGGTACTTTCATTTTTATTCTGTTTTTCTCATTTTACTTGTGCCTTGAGGCTTACGCCTGGCATCATTCGTGCAAAATGCTTCGAACGCCTCAACACGCCTCGTGCCTTTTCAAACATTGGTGTTAAAACTTGATTGGTTTGCTGGAATGTTCGTGATATTGTATTATCCTAACGTCTGCATGATACCTAGCTGCCTATTATTTGCTAATAATCGTTTTTTCTTTATTTTTTATTATTTTTGTGTGTGTGTGTTGTGTGCATTCCTTCCATTATATTCTCAGTTTTACTTATAGATGGTAACAGTTTTTCAATGATGAGCAGGCCAGAGATATAGTGTAGTTCTTCCTGAGAAATTGCAAACAGGAAAATGGAATGTTTATAGGTGGAAAAGTTGCCCTTTGTTTGTGCATACCTTATACTTGATCTGTTTAGCTTGTCTACGTTTGTCTCTCTAAAGATTTGCATTTGAAATATTTATAATGTATATCTCATGACAGATCTGCACGTTCTCCATTGAAGCTTGTTGACAGAATCGCAGAGCATCCAGAGATTAGCACATTGCACGATAACTTTGTGTGAGGACTGTAAATTGCTTTCCATTGGCTTATTACACCAGTGTTCCTTTTAAAATATTATTAAAAGTGCCTTTTTAAATTACTGATGCTTATACTCTACATAGTCTATTCATTTATTTGTTTGCTAAGCCACTTTTATGTATGGGCATACCCATACAAATATAAGCCATTTTTTATTTGCAAACCGGATTTAGGCATCGTTATCCTCAACTAAAACAATAATATTGTTTTAGAAAATAAGTTCGATAAAAATCAGTTCTAATTAGTAAAAATAAGTTTTGATCGGTATAAATTAATTTCAACCAATAAAATCAGTTTAATCTCACGACTTGTGTGTATTTGGATGATCGCTCCTTCACGATCACCTTTCGTAAATAGTCTGTTTTGTCATAATTTCACGGTTCATTAGCGTTGCTAATCATTCGGGACAGATTCTTATGTTTTTCAAAGGTAATGATACGCGTGAAGGTTGAAGAAAGTTGCTATATTTTGTGGGCTTTTTTTGGGTAAACAGGGTTGGTATCTTCCTGTTATTGATGTTTCACTTTTGTTACGATGAAGCTACCTGTTATTTAATCTTTACTTTTTCTTATTTATAATTAATAAATATATGGCAGATAATGGCAGCTTCATCAAGTCATCAAGAAAGTGAAAATGAAACTCAACCCAACTCGGAAGAATCTGCCGTTGAGAGGCAATTAGTAGTAGATAAACGACCTCTCGTTACCTTTAATAGCACAGGACAGATAGTTGGAAATAAGGATAAGTTCAAGGCTCGATCTTTAGTCCTATTAAAAATACAAGTAGGATTGGAGTATGATGATTGGAGGTAAGTTGATCAAGCCATTAAGGACGATATGTGGACGACTCTCTACAGAGAATTTAATATCCCTCTTCTTAGGAAAGAAGACGTTCTGAAAGAGATGGGTGGACAACTAAAAACATGGAGATGGAACATGCGACATAAGCATTTAAAGGATTTGGATGCTACGGGAATAATGGCTTTGAAGGACCACGCACCTCCGAAAGAGAATATTCGCACCAGCCAATGGAATGCATTTATTGAACATGAAGCAATGGCCAAAAAGCTTCAACAAAGAAGTGTTTTAAAAGCTAACAGGGCTAATAAAAATGATGTCCACTGTCTTGGTAGGACATCCTACGCCGAGAAAGCTATGAAAATGGTATGTACACGAGCATTTAATATAAACACACACACGCACACGCGCGCACACACACACACACACACACACACACACACACATATATATATATATATATATATAAATATAATTTTCACGCTCTTTGTTTTTTCAAGTTCTGTACTGTTTGTTACTATTGGGTGGATACTTGTTCTAAATGTTTACTTTAGGAGAAGTATATAAACATGCTTTTGTTTGGATGTTTTTGGTGAATTCGGATTTATCGACTAAAATCTATTTTTTGAAGAATGGAGATCTCCTTGTTGACTTGCTAACATATCACTTGACTTGCTATCATTAATTGTTTAGTTCTTGGCTGTTGAGAGGTTAAAAACAGAACTCACAAATATTTGACGAAAATGCTTGCAGCCCAGGCTCCCAAATTCGTTTGTACATAAGGATCCAAAAAAGAGATAGTTATGCTATAATAACTGACTTTTCCACAAGACACAAGTATCCACATTGTCGATGCTTGTTTTTTAAAGACCGTCTTTCCTGCATTTCTATCTTCCATGCCAGTGATGTTTGATGATGAATTCAATAAGGTTTTATGATGTGTGTATTAGTACATATATTTTGCAAGTTATAAACTCAGTTGCTAAGTTTCATGAATTTGGTTGTTAGAGAGTGAAAGCCATGGACCACGGATATCAACCATGTTCAACTTGGAAATAAAAGCCCCAGGAAGAAGAGAAGTTGCAGAAGAGAAATCTCCAGTAGATGTGTTGGTTGTGATAATAAGAACCATCCAATCATCATCAGAACCAACCCCGGCTATTGTATACTTTGACTTATTTAAATACTTTGTAAATTGACTAGTTTTAGTATAATTAGAAAACAAATTATCGCAAGACAGCAACAAAATGATGAACCTGTGTACAGAACTGTGTTTTGTTTCTGACAGGAGATGAACCCAGGATTGTATCAAGAATGAAGTGTTTAAGAGATCTCTGTTATTGGATATGTGCAGAGCTACCTCTTTTTTATTTTAGTTTAAGAAAACACACACACCATGTCCATTTGTTCCAAAGCTCTTCCATGTATATATCAAAAAAACCAAGTTCTTGTGTATCCGTTGGTGACTTGACGTCAGGTCATAAATACACACACACACACACACACACACACATATATATATATATATATATATATATATATATATAATGTACTAGGAAAGATCTTGTTTTCAGCTTATATATGTATTGATTTGGCTATATTTTTTATGTGTAGAAAGCGACGGATCCAGACCGTCGATCGCCTACTCGTTCCGAGGTGTACTTAGAGTCGCGAAAACAGTGAAAAACTGGGGAATTACACCCTAAAGTTGCTGAAGCATGTGTAAGTTCTGAAATGTGATTTTTAAGTCATGTTATTATCAGTCATATATCTCTGATATGTTGAGAATTATGTAATTTACAGCAGAAAGTTAAAGAGTTCAGTAGTAGTGAGGACTCGTCAAGCCAGGCTTCTTTGGAAGATGATGCACTTACACAGATTTTTGGAAAGGATTCTAGAGGAAGGACCCGTGGTGTCGGTCGAGTCTCTAAGGGTACAGTGAAGGCTATTCAGCCTATTAAGTCAAACATTGACATGGTCCTTAACAGTAATCAACACTTAGAGAAGGTTGTTTACAACATGCAAGATCAGCTTAGTACGTTTATAGCAGCATTCAACCATTCTCAAAAGTTATCTTCACCACCAACTTCTGCGCCCTCACCTCGATCAACATTTCATGTACCAACTCCAACTGAAACAAGAACGCCACAATCATCCTGGGTTCTTATTAAAGATGTTATTTCAACCAAGGTCATTGCTAAAGGAGATGTAGTTCCAACTCTCAAAGGTGAAAAAGTACATGGGCGCAATATTCTGGACCATGAAAGCAAGGTTAGTGTTATAAGTGTGGAGCATGATGCCAATGACACTCTGTTGTATCTAGGTAGCCAAGGTTGTGCCACGACTATTGGGGAAGTTGTCGGTGGGTTCGTGGTGTGGCCTAAATGTTTCCTCGAAGAAATGTAATTTAATTTGGGGACTTGTATTAGTTTGTGTACTTGGTAGTACTTTGGGTTTTTGTATGTACTTGTAGTAAGTCGTGGACTTGATAGTACTTTGGATTATATATGAAACTTGTAATATATTGTGGACTTGGTGGTATTGTGAGTTTAAGCTATTCTGGTTGCATTTTGGAGAATTATTATGGCTGTATTTCTTGCTGTGATTGATTCTGGATTGATTGAATAGGCTGTGATTGATTATTATGGATGCTGTGTTTTTAACAGGTCTGCTGTGTTTTTGGGGCTATACTGATTGATTCTTTTTGTGACTGTCTTTAACAAATTTGTGACCGTCCCGGACAGTCACTAAAAAGTCACAAACATTGTATATTTCTTACTGTCAACGACAGTAACAAAATAGCCAATTTGTGACCGTCCCGGACAGTCACTAATAGCTATGTTTGTGACTGTCATTAACAGTCACAAACATTGTATATTACTTACTGTCAACGACAGTAACAAAATCCCCAATTTGTGACCGTCCCGGACAGTCACTAATAGCTATGTTTGTGACTGTCATTAACAGTCACAAACATTGTATATTCCTTACTGTCAACGACAGTAACAAAATCGCCAATTTGTGACCGTCCCGGACAGTCACTAAAAGCCTTTGTGACTGCCATAAAAAGTGGGATTATAAAGTCAGAAAATCAAGTTCTTGTGACTTTTTTGTTACTGTTTTTGACAGTCACAAAATAAATTGTGACTGTTGTTTATGTGACAATCATTTGTGACTTTTTGTGCCTTTTGTGACTGTTTTTGGCAGTCACAAATCCCTAGTTTTGGTGTAGTGATGATTATGTCTTGAGGAGGAGTTGTCCTTGATATTTTAGAATACTTGGGGGTTATAATCGTGTCTAGGAAGAGTTATGTTAAGATTGTAATTAGATGATTAATATAGCCTTGAGATGATTATTGTTGTTGGTTGTGTTCTTGTGGGAATATAACCATTTTAGTATAGAATTATGATGAATTATGTGATGATTGTCATAATCTTGAAATGGTTGATTTAATCTTGTTGATTAATCCGAATTCATGATGAATTGGTGGTTAATTATTGTTTAGACATCATATTAGTAGGGCTGATGATGTTCTTGAGGTGATAGTGGTGATATTGGTAATATTATCATTATAGGGTGGTTAGTATGATGTTGTTCCTAATAACCATTGTTGAATTGTTTTTCACAAGTGTTAAGAACATCTTAATCATGTTGGTTGATCATTGAGATGTTTGGAGGATGTTAGAATTCATAGTTGAAGACTATGATATTCGTTTGTATGGTTTGATCGATTCGTGTTTGAATCGGGGTTGTATTTCGTGCTGTTTCAATTTCTTTCGTATTATTGAATGAATTGTATTTCATACAAGGTTGTTAGAGTGCTTGTGATTGTTGGAAGACGCCGTTCGTCGTTCGTTGGAGGATTTCGTCGCCTTTGGTTTGAGGCAAGTTTTATACTTATACTAGTCAATGAGATTAATGTTATCATATATGTGTATGAATGTGTTGTATCATTTCGAGACGTAGTCTCTTCATGAGTTTGTTGATATCAGGGAATTGTTCGATACATACCCTTCGGTAGTTATGCCAAATGTTATTGTTGTTCGTTAATAGGCGGTTCAAGGCAGCGAGATACTTGTTGGACTATGTTGTTTTCGATAGCCGGTTTGCGGTATCGATGTATCGATGGTTATGGTTGACTGTTGTTTCATTGAAATATCGTTGTGATCATTGTTGTTGATATCAGTGTTTTTCCTATTAATGTTGCATTGGCCGATTGAAGGCGTTAACGTATTCGATTATCATCTCTGTTTCCGGTGGTCGATTAAAGACACCGGGACATCTATTCTAATTGTATCGCTGTTCTCGATTGACCATTCTAAGGTAATCGATGTATTGAATTAGGACTGTAGAGGACATTTCCTATCCGTTGAGTCGTTGTTATCGATTGACCGTTCTAAGGTAATTGATGTATTGAATTGGGACTGTCGAGGACATTTTCCATACGTGATATCATTGTTATCGATTAGCTGTTCTAGAGGTAACCAAGATATTAAATTAGGACCACCGAGGATGGTGCCTGTTAGGCGTATTTTTATGCGTTTATTTATCATTATTTTATATCCAGTTTAAGTCTAAATCATCATAAATGAGCTTTTAATGCACTGTCTTTATATGTTTTGTAGGAAATTGGAGTCCGAAAGCTCGAATGACGAAAAACGGGCCAAAACGACAATTTTTGGCCTGGGGCCGCGGCACACCAAGGACAGGCCGCGGCACTCGAAGGTGACTAGCAAGGAGCCGGCCTGTAATATCCGCATTTCTCTTTCCCTTGTATTTTCATTTCCAGTGTATTTTTCGATTGTAGTAACCCTCGTGTATCTTTCAGTGTATTTTTCCTGTCATTTATCGATCTGATTCTCGTTATTGTTGTGCGGAACCGCCGTTTCAGGGTTGCCGTGGGTCCATCTCGTGTTATTATTTCCCCGGTATTGATTCATATTGCTTTCATTCTCTTCCCGGATCATTTTTCATCTTTTTTGGACCCTACGGGGGTGTGGGCCGCGGCACAAGGAGTGTGCGCCGCGGCACACACATTTTTCCAGTTTTTGGCCGAGCGATCAGACTGTGCCGCACACCCGTCGTGCCGCGGCACACTCGTGTGGCATCTTCGACCAAAACCCGACTGTACCGGGTGCCGCGGCACACGCTAGCCGGGCCGCGGCACACTGCCAAATCCTGGGAGCAGTTTTTGGGCTTGTGCCGCGGCACACTTTGGCTGCGCCGCAGCACACCATGCGGTCAACTGTATAATTTCGTTCTTTTTAGGCGAGATCGGCCATTTCCCTCATTTTCTTCACCTGCGCACGAGAGAGAGAGGGTTGAGGGGAGAACTTCTCATCATTCATCACTTGAGGGTCGATTTTCATCATTCTCGCTCTGCGGTCTTGGATAATCAATCTAACGCGTGTTCTACGGATCATAGTACTTGGATCTTCAAAGGTAATTCCTCAGGAACCCTAATTTTGACGAATTTGGGGGTTTTTCGGGATTCTAGGGTTTAGTTTCGAATTGTTCATCTATATATCGATATTCTTTATCGATTGTGATTGTTGAGTAATTCTAAATCCAATTTCCTTGATTTTAATCCGTGAATTATCAATACGGGGAGATTTTGCGTAAACCCTCGCCCGTATCGATTGAACGTCTATTGTCGTGATTTGTAAACGGGGTTTTGGGAGTATTCCTTTCGATTATTGATGTCCGTTGGGACTGAGTTATGCTAATTCTTCGTTTAGGAACCGTCGTTTTCCATTCGGATCATCCGTAGTCATTTTTCACTTCCGATTCTTCGAAGATGTCTCAAAGGCAAGTACTTTACATTTGTTTACATGTTCTAGTATTTGAATTATGGCTGTATCGTGGTTGTTGTGGATGGATATGTGTATGTTCACCTAGGGACGGTCCGACGGGGCCTCTAGGGATACGTATTGTCGTGAGTGTGCGTATCGTGAATTGTGGTTAGCCACCCAGGGATGTCCGACGGGGCTCTGCGGGGTACGGTGGCCGTGAGTCTCGTACCAACGGTTAACTTTGAATTGTGATTTGTTGGAGATAATGTGTTTTGTGATTACACATTGTAAATATTCCGGAATATAAAACGTTTTCAAAATTGATTTTTGGCGCATTATTCATCTGATTAGAATGTAGTTCAAATGGATTGTACTTGCACTAGCAGTTGTCGCTAACCCCTTAAATGGGGGAAATACTTTTTGTATTTCAGGTATCGATCGTGGGGATAAGCGAGCACTCGAACCGTATGAGGATGATGGGCAAGCATGATATTGTCCAGCAGTTGATTATCGGTGTTATGTCTGTCGGTTATTATTGATGTCTGATTTTGGGATTTCTGTATTATAAAATTGGTTTAAGTACTCGAGTACTTCCTGTTTTGAAATTGTTAATGTTGTGTTCTCGTTTTGGGAAATGGATTTGATGTCAGATTTTATTTGTCGGTTTGTAGTCTTTTATTTGAATTGTCGTTTTATTCATGATTGTTTGTCGTTGTCGAATGTCTTGTTTGGTACGTTAGCCTGGTGGATTCTACAGTGTGGGGTCCACGGCGCTGTAATATGCCCTGAATGTCTTGGGGGTGTTACACGGCCACACTGTACCGGGGGCCGCGGCACGAAGAAGCTGAGTTGCGGCCCATGTCGAAAATGCCGCCCAGGCATTTCGCGCAGCAGAACTGGGGCCGTGGCACACTAAAGCCGGGCCGCGGCCCCCGATGCGGGTTTGATGATCCAGCCTCGTTTTTAGACTGTTCTGAAGCCCGTTTCTGACCTATCTTCCGGACGCGTTTTTTTATGCTGATGAAAAATTATAAATAGGGATACAAGGTCAGAAGAAAAGAGCATCGAGGAGAAGGAGAAAACACCAAAGAGCAGAGAGTGGAAGCTAGAGAACGGAGGAATCCAAGTACTTCGACTGCGTTTGATTTCTATTATGCTTTCTTTAATTCTTTGTGTATTCTTATTTTCTAGCATGTCAGGCTAGAACCCTATTATAGGATTTTGATGAAACCGAAGTTTTGACGAATTTACTTTTGATTTCGCATTATTAAAATATATTTTCCTTTCTATTTGAGTTTTCCCAATTGTTTTAATTACTATCAATTATGTGGCCTATGATTGATTTGTTTTGATTACGCAACTCGAATCGGGAGAGGAGAGTTGGTAGGAAAATTGGTGAGAACCGTTTTATCTTGTGAGATAGGAATATACTCATAGGAATTACGTGGCCTATCAGAGGATTTCGTACTTTTTGCCTTTTGTCGAATTAATTCGCCTAGGAATAGAGTGTGTTATTCGCATTAGAAAATTCTATTGACCTCGGGAGAGACATTAGAGTATTTTAGCAATCTTCGCCTTCAATAAATTGGGAAATCATTAAATTCATATTAATCAAGAGAAATTCGGAAAAACCGAGGTGGATTCACAATCCTAAATTAATTCCTTATTTGATTTTCTTTCTTCGAGCAATAGATTTTACTATTTATTATTTTATTAATTTTCTTTAATTATTACTTGTGCCTCAAATTTCAATAGTTCAAATAAAATTAGAATATGTATAAATCGTAATTAGTGAGTCAGTCCTCGAGGGAACGATACTTTCTTACCACTTTATTACTTGCTTGTGACAACGTGCACTTGCGTTAACCAAATCGCGTAACAGTGCCCATCCGTGAGTTATTATTGTCGTGTTGGCCAACCCAAGGCAACACACTATCATTCTTGTGAATTCGATAATCGTGTGATCATTACTGTACGTGATTAATGATTTTGGAGGCTAGTCTCGGCTAGTGCTCGTTGGGTATGTTTGGGGCTTGAACCTTCGCAGTTGGTTTCCCAACACCTACATTCAGTAGGTCACAGTCACTGGGTGATCTCATTTTGTGTAAGCTTGGGGCTTGAACCTTCGCGATTGGTTTCCCAACACCTACAGCTCAGTAGGTCACGGCCATTTGATGGCCTCAATGTGATACGGCTTCATATCGTGGCTTCGGCCCTCATTGTGATACGGCTTCGTGTCGTGGCTTCGGCCCTCATTGTGATACGACTTCGTGTCGTGGCTTAGGCCCTCATTGTGATACGTCTTCGTGTCGTGGCTTCGGCCCTTATTGTGATACAGCTTCATGTCGTGGCTTCAGCCTTCAGATGATACAGCTTCGGGTTGTTTGGCTTCGGGCCATTGTGATGATTGGCAGCTTTGGCTGAGTGGCTTTCAGGCCATTGTGATATTTTGGCAGCTTCGGCTTAGTGGCTTTCAGGCCATTGTGATGTTTTGGTATTTCCGTTGGAGCCTTTGAGCATTGTGACTCGTATTTGTTTCAGCTCTGCTTTGGTTTACCTTCGGGTAATTCATTGTTGTGTTCTATATTGATGATTTGCCGTTGGGCACTTGTGTTCTAACCTGTTGAGCAGGTATTGATCGTATGCTGTGGGCATAGTGTTTCACGAATGCTCGGTTCTTACTTTGGTTTGTGAGCATCTCGTATTACCATTGTTGTACTGTTTATTCTGTCGTTGGGTGCATATGATATTGTAAATGTATTTGATATTTATTATTTGGATGACTGACCCCGTGGGGGCAGAACATGTTTTCATGTTTTTGGTGCTTATGAGGAGAGAGTTGAGACACAGGGGCATGACGATGGTGACGAGGCATTCGAGCGATTCTAGTCCGATTTGTTTCGGTGTTCATGTCGGTCGGACAGTTTGGAGTACTCCAGTTTCGTCAGTTGTTGCCATTTTTGTATTACCCGAGCGAGGCTCGTGGATGTTGTATTTTTTATTTTGGCCATGAAGGCCCATTTTTGTCGTTGAAATTCCATATCGGAATATTATGTCGGATATCATAGTAGGGACTGTGATTTCCCCTTTTGGTCAGCTGGTTGTGTTTTAGTCGTGTTCGCCTGGTGAATCTCCTAGTGTGGGGTCCACGGCACTGTAATAACCCAATAGGATTAGGTGTCGTTACAGAAGATGGTATCAGAGAAATGGGTTGTGAGATACTCTGATATGTGAGTTATGTGGCTCTACCGACGCGGTAGTAGTGGGGCTGTCAGGTTATAACAATCTGGACAGTCGGGTTTTATGAGTCGTGATAGTTGGACGACTGTATGAGTCATTCTTTCATCAAGTCGTCGTCAGTGAAGAATAGTATCGCAAGACCTCAAAGCTTCGTATGACCTGTGTAAGGACTCGATTCTATTTTATATTCATACATTCGTTATGTCATTGATTATACATGTTTTGTTGAAACTTGTATATGACATTTGTGTTACGATTGATTCATGATTATTTGTTTTGGAGCATGTGGGCTATGGATTGGCTATGATTAGCATGATGGATGTGATTGTTTATCTGTTGAGTATGTATACTCATGTTTGGCCATTGACTTAGCATTCCAGATTGGCCATTGAGGCGTATTTGAGCTATGATCATTATTGAACGTTATTCTTTCAGTATGGAAAGAGGACTTGACAGAGGGGGTAAACGCTGCAGAGCGAGCCAGAACCCAGAACCTCATGGTTATGCATGTGCGGATACCGAGATGGATCAGAGTTCGGCCGGTGGTGTTACCTACATGACCGATTATAACACCCTAATATATTCGGAATAATTACAGTGCCGTAAATCCTTTATATAAGAATTTACAAGGCTAATTTGAGAAATACGGAAAATAATACCAAAGTACCATTAAGGTTATAATTCAAAACTAGTTCAACAATTCAAATGAGTCCATTATTACAAGCATTCCAAACACCAACAAAAAATACGTGTACTCGAGTACTGAAAAATAACTGGAAAACAAGACAACATCAATTTACATCACTGAGTCACTTCATCGTCATGTCGGTACTGTGGTTGCTTCCCAGCTCCTCGGCTACCTGAACATCAAAACAAATGTCTACCCCCGAAGGGGTTAGCAAAACGATGGAAGTACAAGTATTATAATACATAAATTGGATATGCAACAACAATGCATCATAAATTACATAAAACGTACTTCCGCCACTGGAATCCAACGATGCGAATCCTCGTGATTCCATCAACACAACACAGGGTAATCCAACGATCCAGCACCCTTAGTATAGATCCCCATGATGATCCCATCGGACCAATGCATGGTGGAAAACCCCTCCAACGATCCAGCGCCCTCATCATAGATCCCCATGATTATCCCGTCGGACCAACGCATGGTGGACATCCGATCCAACGCCCTCAACATAGATCGCTCGATCCCTTCGGATTATCACAACATACACAAACACAAACCATGCATACACATATGCCAAATCGATATATCCATCAACATGAACATTCAAGAAATCAATAACGAATACCATGATAATTTAAAGGAACTAAACTCATGGTCAACAACATGAATAAACTGTATGCATGATCAAAAATTCCAATATTAAAAATTTTCAATTACGATACTTGCCTCAAAGATGGCAAGAACTAAGTACTCCAACGAATGTCAACAAGTCCGAAGGTCGCCGCTCCTCGATCGGTCACCCTGTATAAGGAAATAACAAGGAATTCAACAACCTCACGAAACTAATGCACGAGAACCGAACACCCTAAGTTATAATCGAGTTATCAATAATGAACGATCGGCTCTCGGTCCTATCTCCCGACAAATACTAAGTTTGGAAAAAGGCATGTAAATTCACGAGATCAAAATGGGGCATAAAGCTGGTGTCTACAATTCCAAAGATGTTTATCATACAATTAAGCTCCATACATTAATTCCGATTATCAACGCAAATGTTTGGTTCGGTTGCTACAACGATACATAACAAGATAATCATGATCAATCTAGTTCTAGGATTCTCGTTCTTCAGCGAGTAGTTCTTCTTATCAAGTTCTACATTCAAATTATTTCCCCAAATATCCTTTCCTAGTTCTAATCATCCAAGTAGATTAACAACGAGTTCATCTAAGGAAAGAGTTATAATTGAACACCCTTCACATTCACCTTCTTGAATTCATCTTATAGGGGTAAGCCTTAACACTTTGTTCCTTAAAAGAGTGTTATGAAAGCATCATCAAGGTGTGTTCATCTCAGAAAATTCTATTCTTAAAGTTGGTAAAGATTAATGGCTCAACTAATAACAATGGAAACCTTAATTCACCCAGTACAATCCTCCTAACATGGTGTTGGATTCACTATGACATAACAAGCTCAATAACCTCTGTGAAAAGCTCATAATATAACTAAGAACAAAATCTCCATCTTGGCGTAGAGTTAACATACCTCAAAGAAGGTAAGAACAATGAAAATCTTGAAGAAACTTTTCACCGGAAGCTTGAACACCAATCCACAAGGTCTAAGCTTCCCAAAAATCGGCCCAGATGATGATATGAGGGATAAATGGTGAGGGATAGTCTCCAAAACACGAAAATTAGCCAAGGGGAGGGTGAGAAATGAAATGGGGGTTGAGGTCTATAAATAGAAATCTAACCATTACGTACGCTAAACACAATACATTCCGTACGTAACAGCCTTAGTGTACGCTATGCTCAAAGATTAGCGTAAGTTAACGTCTGGACAGAACTCACTGACCTGTTTCTGGCATTGGTACGTTAGCATATAGGTTTACGTACGTAATCGCTAGGACCTTAGTGTACGTTAAAAATCCCCCTTAGCGTACGTTAAGTCCGTTGACTTGCTTAGCTGGAAAACCATCCAGGTTCACGTGGAGCATCTCACGAATCTTCCCTGGCCCCCACACGCCGACCCTTTTCGGATTCGAGTTGACTGAGCTTACATACGTTAAGCTCAATAGATAACGTACGTTATATTACAGTCGTAGCGTACGTTAAGATCATCATCTAGCGTGCATTATGACGTGTAGAACCATTCATGCAAAATGTTGGAGATACGAAAACGTAAGGATACAAATACGGGAAACCAATCTTCGATTGATAACATCACAAAGTCGAATCTTACAAGATCGAATACAAGATAAATACACAATAATTATCCGGGCATTACATACTACCCTTCTAAAAAGAAGTTTCGGCCCGAAACTTAAAACGAACACAATTCCAGGTATCTCGACTTCATATCATCTCCAGTCTCCCAAGTTGCTTCTTCGACTCCATGTCTAGACCACTGAACTTTAACCAAGGAGATTGGTTTATTCCTCAATTGCTTGACTCGACTCTCGAGTATCTTGATTGGCTTTTCTTCGAACGATCTATCATTATCCACTTCAATCTCACCAAGATCGATGATATGATTGGGATCCGGTACATATTTCCACAATTGGGATCCGTGGAATACATTATGAACGTGACTCAGTGATAGCGGTAAGGCCAACCTGTACGCCAACTCCCCAACTCTTTCAAGGATCTCAAATGGCCCGATATATCTCGGACTCAGCTTTCTTTTCCTCCTAAAATGGAAAATTCCCCGGTTAGGAGAAACCTTCAATAGTACATGGTCCCCAATCTCAAACTCCAACGGGCGACGGCGCACATCTGCATAAGACTTCTATCGAATATGGGCAGTTAATAGCATTTCGCGAATCAGGGATACCTTCTATTGGGTATGAACTATCAACTTTAGTTCCATCCCGATTAAGTCAGAAGAGTCGTCCCAACACAGGGGTGATCTGCATCTTCTTCCGTACAATGCTTCAAATGGTGCCATCTTAATGGAAGCATGCCAACTATCGGTTGACCAATCTTAGGCACAAGCTCTAATCCTCTACTGTCTGTATAGTCCTTTAGGACTGACCGTATGTCTGAGGATGATAGGCCGTGCTAAAGTTCAGCTCGGTTCCCAAGGCTTTGTGAACTGCCTTCCAAAAATGCAACACGAAGCGACCATCTCAATCCAAAATAATGGTTTTCAGTGTTCCATGCAATCGGACTATCTCCGTAATAAATACTCGTGCTAACTTCTTGGGTCCCCAAGTGTATTTAATACCCAGGAAATGAGCCGACTTGGTTAGTCGATCAACTATAACCCAAATCATGTTCATTCCCGTCTTGGTCATTAGCATACTGGTGATGAAGTCCATCGATATATCCTTCCACTTCCACTCAGGAATCGGAAGTGGCTTTAACATCTCGGCAGGCCGCTGATGTTCAATCTTAACCTTCTGACAGGTTAAACATTTCGAAACGTATTCCGCTACGTCCTTTTTCATATTTCCCCACCAGAAATTTTGTTTTAGGTCCTTATACATCTTACTGGTGCCCGGGTGAATAGAATAGGGCGCGCTGTGAGCTTCCTTCAAGATTGTCTGTCTCAAAACATCATCATCGGGGACGCAAAATCGACTCTGAAATCTTAGAACTCCATCATCCTGTATCACGAATCTTGGGGCCATCCCTTTGTCTACTTCGTCAATAATCGAAGAATCAGAGAATCATCCAACTGCTTAGATTTGATTTCTTCGACCAATGACGAAGTTAGTTCCATCACACACAGTTGCCCTTGGACTCCTTGCGACCATACTTCAATTCATTCACGAATCAGTTCTCATTGGATGCTGGTTTGGGACGTAAGCGCTTCCAACACTCGAAGAGAAACAGGTTTGCGGCTCAGTGCATCATCTACCACGTTCGCTTTGCCTGGATGATAGAGGATTTCCAGGTCGTAATCCTTGATCAATTCAAGCCACCTTCTCTGCCTCATGTTTAATTCCTTCTGACTGAAAATATACTTGAGGCTCTTATGATCTGTGAAGATCTGACAATGAGTGCCGTACAAATAATGTCGCCAAATCTTCAAGGCAAAGACTACAGCTGCTAACTCCAAATCATGAGTCGGGTAATTTACTTTGTATGTTTTCAACTATCGAGATGCATAGGCAATCACCCTATCCTTTTGCATCAACACGCATCCCAGACCCTGATTTGAATCATCATTGTATACCATGAATCCATCGGTTCCATCTGGTAATGTTAGTATAGGTGCTGTCGTCAGTCTTCTCTTAAGTTCATCAAAACTAGCCTGGCATTTCTCATTCCACACGAATTTCTGAGTCTTCTGCAACAGCTGAGTAAGCGGACGAGCAATTTTGGAAAATCCTTCTACAAAACGGCGATAATATCCAACAAGTCGTAAGAAACTTCAGACTTCTTTCACGTTATTAGGGGATTCCCATTCCAAGATTGCTTCGACTTTCTTCGCGTCTACCTAAACTCCGTCAGCTGATATCACATGCCCAAGGAAGGCTACTTATTTAAGACAAAACTCGCATTTAGAAAGTTTTGCATAAAGCTGTTCATTCCTCAAAGTACTCAAAACGATACACAAATGCTCTGCATGCTCCTCTGGGTTCTTGGAATAGATCAATATGTCATCAATTAAAATAACCACGAATTTATCCAAGTATTCTATGAATACCTGATTCATCAATTGCATAAATACCACAGGAGCATTGGTAAGTTCGAATGGCATCACCACAAATTCATAGTGCCCGTACCAGGATCTGAAAGCATATTTTGATATATCTGATTCCTTAATTCTCAATTGATGGTATCCTGATCTCAAGTCGATCTTCGAGAATACCCTTTCCCGCTGCAGTTGGTCAAACAAGTCGTCGATCTGAGGTATTTGATACTTGTTCTTGATCGTCACCTTGTTTAGCTCCCTGTAGTCGATACACAATCGGAGGGATCCATCTTTCTTCTAGAAAAAGAGAACGGGTGCTCCCCAAGGAGAAACGCTAGCTTGAATGTAACCCTTCTGCAATAATTCCTCAAGCTGCTTCTTTAGTTCATACATCTCGGTTGACGCCATACGGTATGGTGCTCTGGAAATAGGTGCGGCTCCAGGCTCTAATTCGATATTAAACTCTAATTCTCTTCGCGGAGGTAACCCAGGTAGTTCGTCAGGGAATACGTCTGAGAATTCGTTTACCACTGGAATAGATGCAAGCTCTACTCCTTCTTTCATCATGGCACAACACCAAAATCCGTAACAACCCTGCTTTAGCAATTTCACTGCTTTCATGGCTTTGATCAATTTTCCTGAGCTTCCTGGTCTCCATCCTTTGAATAAATATTCAGATCCGTCATCAACAATGATAGAAATAACTCTCTTTCGGTAATTCAAAATAGCCCCATAACGATTGAGCCAATCGTCTCTGAGAATTAAATCATCACCATGGATGTCGACCACAATAAGATTTGATGGGCAATCTCTCCCTCATATAGACACTGGAAAATCTCCAGTTTCTAGGGTTCCCACAATTCTCTCTCCACTCGGTAATCTCACAACATAAGGCTCACAATCATATAAACACGAGATTTTCAAACGATTAACACAGTTTAGTGATATGAAAGAATGTGTAGCTCCTGAATCGAATAATACACTAACCGGTTGCAAAAGGATCTGAATTGTACCTGATGCAACATCAGTGTTCTGATCGTCTGACCTCCTCATCTCGTAAATGCGTGGAGGAACGGACCCAGCACTGGACGCCTCTCTTTTCCCAACATTCTGCTGCTGGAAACCACTTTGCTGTGTCTGGTTCACACTTGTCTCTTTTGGAACCGGTGCAGGAGTGCGAGTACCAATAGATCTAGTCACATTTCCGCAAAAAGTCGCACGATGGCCTTCCTGTCCACACTTGAAATAGGTCACAGAAGGTGCGTAGCAATCACGCCGAACATGCCCTGCTTTACCACAGTTATAACATTTCTTCGCTGTGTCTGAAACCGTTGATGCTGTCCGGAACTTCTTTCTGCCTTGGGAAGGATGCGGAGGTCTCCTAGATGAATGAAATGAAGACTGGCCCTTATGGGGCCCACTACTCCTGTTCTCCGTGAAGTTGCGAGATACTTTCTGCTTCTTTGCTTCCATTGATTTGTCTACCACCACCTCTTTCATATCGTAGGCCAGTGCTTTGTCCTGATACTCTCGCAAAGTAGTACATTCGAATCCTGACATATACTGCTGAATCTCCGGCTTCATCCACATGTCGAAATGTAAAATCTTTTCTGCCTCGGTCCTGACCAAGTGTCGCACACAGGTCAGCTGGTGATTAAAGGTCTTGATTATTCTGTCACAGATGCCTCCAAACTATGCGGGGAGAAAAACTCTCGGACTCTAGCCTCTCTAACTGGATGAGGACAATACTGTGCTTCCATCAATAATCTGAATTCCGTCCAGTCAGCATTATGATCCTTAGGTCGAACAGCCTCCCACCAGTCAAAAGCCTCCCCAGTCAGAAAATACTGGGCGATCGGAACTTTTCTGTCATTGGGACAGCTAAACCCCGCAAATATCTTTTCTAACTCCTTCAACCAGTGATCCCAAGTAGGCATCTCGGCAGAACCGTCGAATTTCGGTGGGTGTAACTTGACCACTTCCGTAAGCCACCTATCTAATCGGTTATCCTCATTGCGCTGCTAGTCCATCGTCGTCTGCATGCGGTCAACCACCTGAGCGAACTGGGTCATCTGAGCGACCACCTGCAGAAGCACCCCCGGCATGTTAGGATTTGCGTTATCATTCGCAGATCCCTGTTGTCCTCCAGAATGGGAATCGGTTTGACTAGACGATAATTCTGGGGTAGACGCTGAGTCCTCCTGTCTCGCATTACCACGTCCGCGTCCATGACCTCATCCGCGTCCACGACCTCCCCTCAACATACTGTAAATACAAATACTCAATATCCAGGGCAAAATTTTCTAAAAGAAAGACCGTCAATATTCACAAAACAGAAATTAAATAAAACGGTAGAATATGAGATTAGGAGACTTACAACTACGATCCACATGACGACGCTGGCTGAGCAGTGATGTTACAAACGACCCATAAATCAAATAACGTAAACAGACCCAACTAAACCCGACTGCCAAGATATCCATGAATCTTAGCTCTGATACCATATTCTGTAACACCCCGATATATTCGGAATAATTACAACGCCGTAAATCCTTTATATAATAATTTACAAGGCTAATTTGAGAAATACGGAAAATAATACCAAAGTACCATTAATGTTATAATTCAAAACCAGTTCAACAATTAAAATGAGCCCATTATTACAAGCATTCCAAACACCAACAAAAAATATGCGTACTCGAGTACTGAAAAATAACTGGAAAACAAGACAACATCAATTTACATCACTGAGCCACTTCATCGTCATGTCGGTACTGTGGTTGCTTCCCCGCTCCTCGGCTACCTGAACATCAAAACAAATGTCCACCCCCGACGGGGTTAGCAAAACGATGCTAGTACAAGTATCATAATACATAAATCGGATATGCAAAAACAATGCATCATAAATTACATAAAACGGACTTCAGCCACCGCAATCCAACGATGCGAATCCTCGTGATTCCATAAACACAACACAGGGTAATTAAATGATCCAGCGCCCTCAGTATAGATCCCCATGATGATCCCGTCGGACCAACGCATGGTGGAAAACCCGTCCAACGATCCAGCGCTCTCAGCATAGATCCCCATGATGATCCCGTCGGACCAACGCATGGTGGACATCCGATCCAGTGCCTTCAGTATAGATCGCTCGATCCTTTCGGATCATTACAACATACACAAACACAAAGCATGCATATACATATGCCAAATCGATATGTCCATCAACATAAACATTCAAGAAATCATTAACGAATACCATGATAATTTAAAGGAACTAAACTCATATTCAACAACATGAATAAACTACGTGTATGATCAAAAATTCCAATATTAACAATTTTCAATTACGATACTTGCCTCAAAGATGTCAAGAACTAAATACTCCAACGAATGTCAACACGTCCGAAGGTTGCCGCTCCTCGATCAGTCACCTTGTACAAGGAAATAACAAGGAATTCAACAACCTCACAAAACTAACGCACGAGCACCGTACACCCTAAGTTATAATCGAGTTATCAATAATGAACGATCGGCTCTCGGTCCTATCTCCCGACAAATACTAAGTTTGGCAAAAGGCATGTAAATTCACGAGATCACAATGGGGCATAAAGACGGTGTCTACAATTCCAAAGATGTTTATTATACCATTAAGCTCCATATATTAATTCCGATTATCAACTCAAATGTTTGGTTCGGTTGCTACAACGATACATAACCAGATAATCATGATCAATCTAGTTTTAGGTTAATTCACCTCTATGATTCTCGTTCTTCCGCGAGTAGTTCTTCTTATCAAGTTCTACATTCAAATGATTTCCCCAAATATCCTTTCCTAGTTCTAGTCATCTAAGTAGATTAACAACGAGTTCATCTAAGGCAAGAGTTATAATTGAACACCCTTCACATTCACCTTCTTGAATTCATCTTATATAGGGGTAAGCCTTAACACTTTGTTCCTTAAAAGAGTGTTACGAAAGCATCATCAAGGCGTGTTCATCTCAGAAAATTCCATTCTTAAAGTTGGTAAAGATTAATGGCTCTACTAATAACAATGGAAACCTTAATTCACCCAATACAATCCTCTTAACATGGTGTTGGATTCACTACGACATAACAAGCTCAATAACCTCTGTAAAAAGCTCATAATATAACTAAAAACATAATCTCCATCTTGGTGTAGAGTAAACATACCTCAAAGAAGAGAAGAATAATGAAAATCTTGAAGAAAATCTTCACCGGAAGCTTGAACACCAATCCACAAAGTCTAAGCTTCCCAAAAATCAGTCCAGATGATGATATGAGGGATAGTCTCCAGCACACGAAAATCGGCCAAGTTGAGGGTGAGAAATGAAATGGGGGTTGAGGTCTATAAATAGAAATCTAACCATTACGTACGCTAAACACAATACATACGTACGTAACATCCTTAGCGTACACTATGCTCGAAGATTAGCGTACGTTAACGTCTGGCCAGAGCTCACTGACCTGTTTTTGGCATTGTCTTACGTACGTTAGGATACAGGTTTACGTACATAATCGCTAGGACTTTAGCGTACGTTAAAAACCCCCCCTGGCGTATCTGTTGACTTGCTTAGTTGGAAAACCGTCCAAGTTCACGTGGAGCATCTCACGAATCTTCCCTGGCCCCCACACACCGACCCTTGTCGGATCTCAAGTTGACTGAGCTTACGTATGTTAAGCTCAATAGATAATGTATGTTATATTGCAGTCATAGCGTACGATAAGATCATCATCTTGCATGCATTATGACATGCAGAACCATGCATGCAAAATGTTGGAGATACGAAAACGTAAGGATACGAATACGGGAAATCAATCTTCGATTAATAACATCACAAAGTCGAATCTTACAATATCGAATATAGGATAAATACATAATAATTATCCGAGCATTACACCGATTCTCCTTCGGGACGTCATACTCGAGAAGTCGATCAGACCGAGAGTGGACACATCGACCCATTCTTGTTTATGAATGGGATGATGGCCCAGATGACTCAGATGATGCAGATAGTAGAGACCATGCAGACCTCGATGGTTCATGGTACACCGCATTAGGGATTCCATGTGTCGTTTCATGGGAAGAGTGGGGGAGTGAATCAGATTGTTAGCGATATCTCTCGTCAGGGGCTGCCTACTTTTGAGGTTTCGACGGAACCAGTTGACATTATTCATTGGCTTGAACATTTTGATAAACGTTTCGACATGGTTCAGTGTCCAGAGTAAGGTGGCAGTAGCGGCTTACTACTTGAGTAAGGGCGCTTATTCTTGGTGGCATTCTATGAAACCCACCGATCGTGATTGTTTTTGGAGCGAGTTCTAGACTCTCATGATAGAGAGGTATTATCCGGCTCCACTTCGTGAAGATAAGTTATCAGAGTTTTTGAACCCCAAATCCGTCGAGGACGAGGATGTTATTGTCATTGCTGAGAAGTTTCAAGGACTTCTTCAGTTTGCGTCTTATGTTATCCGTACTGAGGCGGATAAGATCAAGTATTTTAGCAAGAGGCTAAACCCGCAGTTGAGGATGTAGTTGTTCAATCATAATTGTAACTCACTTGGTGAATTCATTGAGAAGGATCTTGGAGCAGAGCTTTTGATCAAGGAGATTGCTCGGAAGAACCCTTCCGTTTCTTCTGGTGAAAGGACTAGGATGCCGGTTCGTTCAGAGGGACATCGAGCTACGAAATCCAGGAGGTCATTTTCTATTCGTCTCCATGCTAGGAAAGCATCTTCTTCTCAGACAACGAGTTCGACTATTGTTTGCTTTAACTGTGATTCAGCAGGGCGCATCAGCACTCGGTGCACGGTTCCAGCTTTTGTTTTGTTTTCACCTTCACTACTAGAAAAAATGGCTATTGTGATGCTCAAAAGCGTCACAATATGTAGTCTATTGTGACGCTTTTGCTATAGTGACGCTTTTTAAAAGCGTCACCTGATTTGGCGTTTCAATAGCCCATTATTGTGACACTTTCAAGGCCACAATGTATATCTATTGTGACACTTTTTTTATATATGGTGACACTTTTTTGCATCACATCAGTTAGCTTTAGTGACGCTCATTTTGCATTTTGGTGAGACTTTGTGGCATCATAATAGTATGTTATGGTGACACTTTCTGGTGTCGTAATAGTATGTTATGGTGACACTTTCTGGCGTCGTAAAGTAATATTTAATATTTTTTTAAAAACATATAATAGTGTAAAATCTACAACGCATATGAATAATGGCATAGTAATAAATATCACATGTGAAGAAAACAATCCTAGTGTCAAAGTCAAACAATATACTCGAAATAGCAAACATAAGAAAAATTACAAATACCATCACTACCCAAGAAGTGAACATCGCTAGAAACCTAGCATCATATCCCAAACAGCAAACAAGTTTTCATCTTAAGTATTTTAAATTCACTAAAAAAATGATACTTGACAAAAGACTTCATGTCATGCTTTCCTTATTGCATCTTCCACTTCAACCTATAATAATAAACAAATAGAAAAATGAACGATATTCAAATATCGAAAGAAGAAAAAAAATATAACAAATGAAAGATTGTTAAAGAAAGACTTACCAAATACTTTGGCCAAGCAATGATACTTCCTATAGCTTGTCCAATAACTTTAACACTTCCAATAATATACATTCCGCATCTGTGATAATACAAGTATTCCATTAAAAAATGATACCTATTTGAAGTCTAATAATTTGTGAATTAAAAAATGAAACCTATTGGTGAAGGCTTTTCTATTCTTATGCTAGATTATTTTGGCCTAACGTCAGATTTATATGTCCAATTACTAATATAACCTTACTTATTATGTTTTCCAAAGCATAATAATTATTTAGAAGCAAATTCATTAAGTTCCCCTTTTTTAAACTAAATCGACAAAAATAGACTGAAAATTATTAGACAAAATTTATCTAATCTTAAAAGAAAACTCAAAATTTGGGGGTGGAGATGGGGGTGTACAATCGAAAATTTTACTGGAACCATTTCCACTTCACATGACTGCAACTGATATCTAACACTTTCAGATGAATAAGACAATATAAGCGCACCTCGGGAGAGCCAGGTGAAATCCCAATCAACACCAACCATTTTTTAGAAGGATCGCATTTATAGTTGATTATTTGGTTGTTTGATAAATTGCGCTCACAAACATCTTTCTTGGTTCGAGTCACCTACTCGTAAAGAGAGAAAATATTTAAGACGAAAGACAAGACCGAGAAAAACAAATGAAACAATGTTGGCAAAATTATAGAGCCAAGCAATATAAATTTCACCTTCAATTGACCAATGATAAACAGAGGACTGTGTCACCAAACCCAACATCTTAGGGGTAATCCACTTCCAAAATACAACCTGTGAAAATGAAGAATACCTAGATGATGCGGACATCACAAGAGCCACCACAAAAAATAAGACCTACTGCACATGCTACTACATTGAGCATCAATGAATTCTTCAGGAACTAAGATCTTGCCTGCTCAGGCATCTGGTGTCTCTTCAGATTTGCTTTTGCTTCAATGTTAAATATTTGTAAGTGATCTTGAGTCGTTCCAGGAAGTTGAGCTTCAACAAGGAAACTAATTTTTTCAGAATTTAGATTTAATAAATAATAAAAGAATGCATGATTAATAAAAGTTAACTCGATTGACCCCATTTATGATGCTCTTGAACAAGTATATCAAAAAAGTGGTTCCCAGCAATTTTAGTAACTAACTACAAGCGCAACATTTGGGCCCAAGTTCTTTTCCTCTTTGGAATCTGAGGTAGAGCAAGAACATTAGAATTTAGAACAATAAGTTGCATGAACAAACATGTACATCGAGACAATATCAAGGTTTCTAAATACATGGGGGAGGGGATAACCCACTTGACTACCCCAATTAATTGGGATAAAAGGCTCTTTTGTATTTAACCCCAATTCCAGTTGAATTTTCCATTGGAATTTGCTGGTGATGTTCGACACATGATAAAGAACATTCCCACCAAATTTCATCAAAAAAAATCCACTTAGAAGTTTGCCAAATGGCCCGGTCCATATATAGTCCTTACTTAAAATAGAAGGATGTGTGTGTGTGTGTGGACGTGTGCAGCTATACACATAAAAATGAATGTGTATATACATACATGCATATATGTAAATAGAAGGGAGAAAGAACGAGCAGTGAACGTAACAAAAAAATATTTTAGAAGAAGCTGGCTCACCTACTCAGCACGCAGAGTCCAATATTGGTCATTTATATTCTCGATCTTCTCGTGGAGAGGAATGATCTGCAAGATTCAGAAAGCAGAATGACTTTCTAGTGTATGAAGCTGATACTCCTAACCCGTAATTTTAAGGTGAAATTCTCAACGCATGGTTTCCAAAACCATGCAAAGAGAGGCCAATTAACGAAAATCATTACAATGTATGAGAACATTACCTTGTAAATCTTGTGATAAAAAACTTCAAGCAACCTAAGTTCAGCATCTGGATGAGACAACTCTACCTACCGTTGGATGCATGCAACAATGTAAGACATTTTCTATCTTATGCAGCTGTTTTCTCACTTTTCATTTTTAGATGAAGTCACAAAAAAGGCAACTTGCTTAAGAAAGTTAACTTCCAGTAAAAAAAAGATAGAGAGAGAGAGAGGAACAAGACGAGGCAGAAAAACAGCTCGGAGGAAGGAATCAGTTTAAAGGGAGGCTGACTTCATAATCGACCCCCTTATTTTGCCCAATAGGAAATCTATTTATAAAATAAGTTTTTACATTTTCAAACTGAAAAGCTTGCAATACAATTTGCTCATCTCCAACAGTGCTTGGCTTCGGCAATGCAGCATAAATAAATAAACCCAGTCAAACAGCTCGGAGTCAGACAGCATGGCGCAAGAAACTACTGGAAACTAAAGACAAAAAAAGAAGACCATAGACCAAACATCTCAAGTAGATACCAAACATCTCAAGTAGATAATCTTCTATAAGGCTTGACAATCACCGGTAAAACATGTATAAACATATAATTAGATAGCTTCGCAATGTTGACACCAAATTGAACGCAACTCTATGAAGATACAATAGTACTCCAATTGAGAAATTTCTTGCACCAGATGCTCCATATTGATCTAACAACTAAGCAATAATTAAAATAATGGCTATTACAATTTTTATTGATTTTAACACTCGAAGGAAATCATGATTAGTGCTTCTTTTGAAAAAAATGCACTACAATGACCTCGTAAATAATGTCGAAATTAGTTTAAATAATAAAACAACTCATTCACGTATACAATCCAACTTATTTCACAAGGATACCCAAAATATGAGGATAGTAGTGGCAAATCAACAATGCTAACAAACTGAGACACGCAATATTCAAGATCTTGGTTTAGCATGATATGAGGTAACAACAAAGTAAAAGATCAGAAGTAGTGGCAAATCAACAATGCTAACAAATGGTCTCAAGATACCATTAACCTCACTGATTTCATCACCAAGTCAAATAAGTGGACACTCCTCTAAACACCTGCGAGTGAAAACACACTTTAAGGCTAGGCAATAAAAAATAGACATTCAATGCATACCTCAAACATCCCGTAAGACTATTAACAACCTCCAACAGTACTATGGCGCATGTCTGTACAAGTAGCAATCATACATGACATTTATCCAACTCTATGCACAACTGCTTGAGGATTTTTTTTACTTTAAGCATCTAATTGTCACGGAATGTATAATATCTCTACTAAGCAGGACAAAATCCTTTATAAAAACACATATTTTCCAAAAACATACTTGAAATTAACAATTCCCCGTACTCTCCTTCTCTGGATACGAGTCTTGATTCATTAGATATTATAGAAGCCCTCGAATTCATGGGTGAAAAATAGGTTTGAAGCAATTAAAATATAACACATTACTCGAGCGTATGACTCACTACCCTACCTGTCGATACTCCAACCGGGTCCGGATATGAGCAGCTAAGGCGCTGTAGGAATGAGAAGGCGGTTGAGGAATGACGAAGACTTGATCCGATTGCTTCAGGACGAAGGAGTCAATTTGATTGAGAATGCGATTTTAGGAGGAAGGAAGAAGGCTCGATAAATCTGTAGTTCCTCGCTTCAGAGAAACTGGGAATAGGGAAGTAGCTAGGGCTCGATGCGGCAAATTTGGAGCGGAAGACAAGTAAGAGAAAATTAGTGCGCTTAAAATATCAAGCGTCATTAAATCTAATTGAGAAGTGGATGCGTCATTAGATGTATTTGTTATGACATTTTATTAAAAGTGTCGCTAGATAAGTGTCACTATATGAGGTACTTTTTAGTAGTGCTTCATAAATACTGCAGGAGTTCTAGTGCCAGTAGATCTCGAGAGAGCTCACGAGCCTCGAGAGATTTTGTTACTCCAGTCCGTACTTCACCCAAGGGGTCCTATCGGGCTTCGGGAGCCAGAAGTAAGGACAATCGAGGAGGAGCAGCTAGCTCAGCTCTGGGTCTTCCTCGAATCAATGAGATGGAGGAGATCGATGATCTAGAGGATATCGATGATGGGTACATTTGAGATGTAGCCTTGATTTGTATTTTCCATTCCTTATTTTTATGATTTATGTTTAGCTTAATTTGTATTATGGTATTGTGGTTGTGAACCATTTGTTGTCGACCTATCTTGTAATGATAGTATTTGAGCATCTTGAGATTTGAGATGGTTGTTGTGATTTTATTCTCTTTTGGTGTTGTACCTGAGATTTAATGACAATCTGGGTAAACCTTGTTCTGATCCGAGACGTCAAATTGTGAGGACTTGGGCATGCGATTGATATGGTCCGGAAGACTATACATGCATTGTTGTTTTCCTTTTTTGGCGTGAGTCAGTGTTTTCATGGGCATACGATGCCGACGATAAGGGCAAGTGTACACCGATGATTGTAGACATGTACAATGGGCGGCTCCCGTGGGGTGTGTACGCCGGTGTTACAAGTCATGCAGTTGGTACGACTTTCCGGCTGGTCTCTAGCGGAGAAGTCATAATTCGACTGATCTCGCACTTGGTTGAGTGTTTTATCACTTGGTTTTCACCTTCTTCAGGCAGAGGATATATGGGGACCCGGCGAGTTGGCCCATTTGCTCAGGTGAAGTGGTTCGCATTGAGGAGTATTCTTGGAGATGTTGTTTCTGACCCCGATGGGTAGTTCAAATCCCGAGTTGTGTACCCTTAGTTTCGGGGACGAAACTCTTTTTAATGGGGGAGTATGTAATATCCGGGGGTAATTTATTTTCGTGTTACTTTTGTGTTGTACGTATTCATTTGGAATTATACAAGTGGTGTTGTATTTGACTGATACAATGTATATTGTATCGGGATATTTCAGAATCGAAATATTTATACTTGTCGTCGGTATTGTGTTGCCGATTGGATGTTGCTTGGTGATTTTGGATTTTCATTTTTTTGGCTAAGTATATTGGACCTAACGTACGCTACATGCATAGCAATACATACATTAAGAGTGGCAGGTTATGTACGTTAAACCGTGTTGGTTATGTACGTAACATAGGGTATCTGATCGCATCTGACTTTCGGCATGTGGGGTCGAACGTGATTGGATCATGTTGGCCTTTCGAGGCAGCCAAGTCAACGAGCTTTATGTACGTAATTCTTATGTTAATAACGTACATAATGCCTGGTTCGTTTTAAGGCAGTGAGTTCTGGCAAAACTTAATGTTACGCTACATAGAGGTGTTAACGTATGTTAGACATATAACGTATGTTAAGTGGGTTGTATAGCGGTCGTAATGCGATGTGCAGATTATAAAGACATGTTTCGTCTTTCATTTTATCACAATCTATTTTCGATTTCTCTCTCTAGAAATCATCCCTCTGCATCTCTTAGTGAATTCCAGCCTCTTCTAACTTGTTTTGGAGCTTCATAACATGGATTGGAGCTTAGGAATTTGGAGTTTGGACTGTTTCTTGATGGTTTGAGGTTGTTCTTCACTTCTCAAAGAGGTATGTGTTTACTCTTGTGTTTATCTCGAGATTATGAAGTTGTTGTTGTTGATTACTTCATGTGTTGATTGATGATTGGAGGACAACATGATTCTTGATGAGTTTTTCTAACTTATGATTAAGAACATGATGATTATGTCTTGAGGAGGAGTTGTTCTTGATGTTTTAGAATACTTGGGGGTTATAATCATGTCTGGGATGAGTTATGTTAAGATAGTTAGATGATTAACATAGCCTTGAGATGATTATTGTTGTTGGTTATGTTCTTGAGGGATTATAACCATTTTAGTATAGAATTTTGATGAGTTATGTGATGATTGTCATAATCTTGAAATGGTTGATTTAATCTTGTTGATTAATCCGAATTCATGATGAATTGGTGGTCGATTATTGTTTAGACATCATGTTAGTAGGGTTGATGATGCTCTTGAGGTGATAGTGGTGATATTGGTAATATTATCATTATAGGGTGGTTATAATATCTTCATGAGGTTGCTGATATCAGGGAATTGTTCGATAGAATACCCTTCGGCAGTTATGCCAAATATTATTGTTGTTCGTTAATAGCCGGTTCAAGGCAGTGAGATACTTGTTGGACTATGTTGTTGTCGATAACCGGTCTGCGGTATCGATGTATCGATGGTTATTGTTGACTGATGTTCCATTGAGATATCATTGTGATCGTTGTTGATATCGGTGTTTTTCCTATTGATGTTGCATTGTCCGATTGAAGGCGTTGACGTATTCGATTATCATCTCTGTATCCTGTGGTCTATTAAAGACACCGGGACATCTATTCTAATTATATCATTGTTCTTGGTTGACCGTTCTAAGGTAATCGATGTATTGAATTGGGACTATCGAGGAAATTTCCTATCCGTTGAGTAGTTGTTATCGATTGACTCTTCTAAGCTAATTTATGTATTGAATTGGGATTGTCGAGGACATTTCCCATCGGTGATATCATTGTTACCGATTAGCCATTGTAGAGGTAATCGAGGTATTGAATTGGGACCGCCGAGGACGGTGCCCATCTGTGAGTTATTATTATCGTGTTGGCCGACCCAAGGCAACACACTATCATTCTTGTGAATTCGGTAATCTTGTGATCGTTACCGTACGTGATTAATGTTTTTGGAGGCTTGTCTCAGCTAGTGCTCGATGGGTAAGTTTGGGGCTTGAACCTTCACAGTTTGTTTCCCAACACCTACAGTCAGTAGATCACGGTCATTGGGTGATCTCATTTGGTTAAGCTTGGGGCTTGAACCTTCGCGGTTTGTTTCCCAATACCTACAGTTCAGTAGGTCACGGCCATTGGATGGACTCATTGTGATATGGCTTCGTGCCGTGGCTTCGGCGCTCATTGTGATACGGCTTCGTGACGTGGATTCGGCCCTCATTGTGATACGGCTTCATGCCGTAGCTTCGGCCCTCATTATGATACGACTTCGTGCCTTGGCTTCGGCCCTCATTGTGATACGGCTTCGTGCCATGGCTTCAGCCCTCAGATGATACAGCTTCGGGCTGTTTGGCTTCGGGCCATTGTGATGATTGGCAGCTTTGGCTGAGTGGCTTTCAGGCCTTTGTGATATTTTGGCAGCTTCGACTGAGTGGCTTTCAGGCCATTGTGATGTTTTGGTATTTCTGTTGGAGCCTTCGGGCATTGTGACTCGTATCTGTTTCAGATATGGTTTGGTTTACCTTCGGGTAATTCGTTGTTGTGTTCTATATTGATGATTCGCCCTTGGCCACTTATGTTCTAACCTGTTGAGCAGGTATTGATCGTATGCCGTGGGCATAGTGTTTCACGAATGCTGGGTTCTTACTTTGGTTTGTGGGCATCTTGTATTACCATTGTTGTACTATTTATTCTGCCGTTGAGTGCATATCATATTGTACATGTATTTGATATTCATTATCAGGATGACTGACCCCGTGGTGGCGGAACATGTTTTCATGTTTTAGGTGCTTTCGAGGACAGAGTTGAGACACAGGGGCATGACGATGGTGACGAGGCATTCGAGCGATACTAGTCCGAGTTGTTTCGGTGTTCATGTCGGTCGGACAGTTTAGAGTACTCTTGTTTCGGCAGTTATGGTTATTTTTGTATTATCCGAGCGAGGCTCGTGGATGCTGTTGTATTTTTTATTTTGGCCATGTAGGCCTATTTTTGTCGTTGAAATTCCATATCGGAAAATTATGTCGGATATCATAGTAGGGACTGTGATTTCCCCTTTCGGTCAGTTTGTTGTGTTTTAGTCGTGTTCGCCTGCTGTATCTCCTGGTGTAGGGTCCACAACACTATAATAACCCAATGGGATTTGGGGGTGTTACACAACCCGCACGGATTGAGCCAACACAACAATCATAACACCCAGTCCCGACCCCGTGAACCTATGTCATGTGTCATTGTAGGCCCCGTCGAACCCGCACGGTTGGACGTACTGTGTCCTGACCCCATGGACCTGTGACATGTGTCATCGTATGCCTCATCAGACCCGCACGATTGGACCTCAGCACCACATACTAAGTTCTGATCCCATGGACCTGCGCCATGATTCCTCATAGGCCCCTTCGAACCTACACGAGTGAACTTAACATTCCAGCACACAACATTCACATACACATCATACCAACACGTTCACGATCAACCAGTCACATTGATTACCATAACTACACCCGCCCGACACACATAACACAATCTCAACAATCCAACCAACAACATCAATAACACAACCATCTAGCATAACCCATGATCGAAACACAACACATTGTACAACCATGTGTACAACCATTCAATAACATTATCACAATCCTACACACATAACAAAACACACAATACACGTCCAAGTGTAAAATCAGACCGACACAATCATCATGATTCCATGAGTATGAACAATCAAGTACAACATAATCAACATGAAGCATTTATTGCAGTTAGTTCGTAATTAATACATATGGAATATATGTATATATGTTCACTTAGTTAAACCAATTATCGTAACCTAACACGTAATCTCTATTCATAAGGCATAATTCGTATAAACATGATACTTACCTCAACAACCGATACCGAACACTCCGACGAACACGGCTCGACCAGGAAACTCCAAATAACTACAACATGTACAAGACACAATGAAAACCCAATCACAACGAGGATCAAGACCAATAATAATGGAAATCACATCAAACGATCGAAGGATTCGAACATTTAATCGTACATTAAATGTTTGCAATTCTTCAACAACACCAAAATAACCCATCGGGTTGAACGAAATGAAGCTATGGATATACAATCCATAAAACACGAGTAATAATTTCGTATAACACCAACCGATTCATCAAATAGACTAGAATTGAAATCAAGAACAAATCTCCAAAAAGGTCAACTCAAGGAAAAATAGGAAAATACATCGATCCGACGAAGAACAACGGATTAGATGATGTTAATCCTTGCTAGGTGTAATATCCCTACTTTCTTTCAGGATATTAAATTGTGAATCATCAACCATACCATGATTATTTTCTCATTTTAATCCGTGCTCAACTTTCAAACTCCGTATGCGCTATGTGATATTTATGCGATATATGATATTTACTTGACCTCGGACGTCGTTGATATTTTGTATTCATAATCTTAAGATGTCAACATAAAGTCATATAATTTTATTTACCTCTTATTCATTTTGATTAATTATTTTATATCGAGATGCTAACGGATGCCGTTAAGCTTTCGACACTTAACTTCGTAAATGCGACCTTGTCGACTCCGCTATTAACTCGTGTCGAGACTAAGGTGTACATTTCTTCGATCCTCGCTAGACAGCTTATATCGACTTAAAGGTCGTTACGGACTTGGAGATTGAGAGGAGGTCGTCGACCAGAGAATAACCGACAAGTTACCACCGTGATGTAAGGAAGATTATGGTCATAAACAAATGACATTTCGGCTGGCATTAACACACCGTCTGAGTTATATTTCAGCACGAAGACCTGCTGTATTTTGGGGTTGAGCTGCTGTGCAAGAACAGCATCATATTGCATATGTAACAAAGTGACTAGCATATGTTAGATGAGGGTTCGACTTGCCTTTCAAAACCTGCTTGTTTGTTACGGATGCCATGAAATGCCTGCTGTATACGTAAGGAAGAACTGCATTACGTACGCAATGTGAGAGTGCAGCGTACGTTAAGGGATCGCCTTGCCTGCTACTTCAGCTTCCAAACCTGCCAACTTGTTACGGACCATATGGGTTCTGTATTACGTACGTAAGGGTGCAGATATTATGTACATTAAGAGTTTGCCATAGCGTATGTTATGAAGAGGGAAACTCTCTGCCCGGTTTTGCGCATCTACGTTAGGTAAGTTGATAGCGTACTTAAGTAGAGTCAACGCTGTGTTTAAAGATAGCATATAAACACGAATTCAGTAGCCTTTCTTCCCATTATTTCGATTCCCTCATCCGTTTGAGATCGGCCAAGTGCAGACGGGGTAAATTATTCGTGTCTTTATCAAGCTAATCCACCGAGCAGCATATAAGAATAAAGACCCTGAATTCGATTTCCTCACTTTGCTTGGTGTTCGTCGATCTTGAGGTAAAACGGTCATTTCACTCCGCTGATTTTCGTAGATCTCCTATTTTTCTTGTGTGATTTCGGGACCTATTAATCTTATTTGAATCCTTGTATTTCCATTCTTGATTTCCTTGGGTTGGAAACAAAATCTTTCTCTCGGATCGTTGAAATCGGTGGTTGACCTTAAAATGCTTGATTGAGGGCTTCCATTGAATATCATTCGTTTAACTTAGAGACTCGTTGATTCGATTTTGTTATTTCTCACCAAATTAATTCTCGTATGGGTTGGTTTTGGTATATTCGGGAATTATCATCGAAGTTCGTCTTTGTTGGTGGCTGTGTTTTCTCATTGCGATGAGCCTAGCGGGGAAGCCTCACGGATTGTTTGGAATCGTCATCTATCAATCTTCTTTGTATCACTGTCGTACGATCACTTGATTTATATTTTGTCACCGAATACTTGACTATTTGAGAATTTCGGTATGAAAAATCTTACGTTGTGCATAGTACAAATTTTGTGATAATTGAAGATCGTTGATGATCACGTGACATGGTATGGCATAATCGAAATGCCATGAGCATCAAGTACATGTACATGTATATTTACCAAAGCTAATAAATGGTGATAAATGAGTAAAGATAATTAGGTTCCGGGTAACCGAAGATTCCTACTAATTGGTGTGATGAGGATTGAACGATGAGATAGTCTAATGTGTTTACGAGAAACACTTTAATGGTGAATTGCACTCAATAAAGTTAGCGGTCTGAGACACTCGAACTTTAGGCACGCGGATTTCTAGTTAACAAGCACGAACGGGTAAACTAAACGGAATAGGGAAGTAAGAGATTGATCGTGATGTTATCGTTTGGGTATCAATGCTAGTTTAACAATCACACTCTCATAAATCTTATTGAATTATATCCTGTTTATACTGTTACCAATTCATGAATTTATGTGATAAACGTGTAACTGGAAAAGTTGAGACATGCAAATGGGCTAAACCTATAATTGGTAAAGTTGAGACATGTTAATATTACATATGTATATTTGGGTAGGAGAAGATGTGTTTTAACGTGACAAGAATAATGGTAATATTGGTAGATAAATTAAATGTTATGTAATTTATATGTTGTATTTTAGTTTTGGTGTTAAATCATAAGACATATGATTTATATACGTAAAATGTATATTTGAACATTTGGTAAAACGTTGGTAAGGCCAAAGTTATGAGTTTCTACATCCTATGGTATGTGGATTCATCAAATATGGAGATACATAACTAATTCGGTTATTCTGAGTGGACTAAAGATAGTTATGAGATGGGATGATTACGTAGGTATAATTAAGAGTTGGATATTGTTGGTAGTAATCGAGAAGGCTAATTCTAGAAAATACTTTAATATATGTTATATTGTTTGTTTTGAAAATGATTGGAGTCGAAAGACTCTTGTGACTGGGCCGATGTGTTGAGGGATAAGACCTGAATGGCACCCACATTTTGGAGTATTTCTGTGAAGATACTTCCGTGGCCCTTGGTTGCGACCTTGGGATTTATTATAATTAACTGGGCCGATGTGTTGAGGGATAAGACCTAAATGGCACTCACGCTCCGGAGTATTTCTGTGTAGATACTTCCGCGACCCTTGGTTGCGACCTTGGGGTTTATTGTCATTGAATGATAATAATTGATTATTTGCGAAATATCTGTTTTCATATATTGTTGATACTTGTCTAGATTTGTCCTCGATTATCATAGTTTGAGATTGAGTGATATTATCCAATAGACATTTATGTTGTCCGAAACGGTGTATTGTATTTGAGTTGTGATGACTTTTTGAGAAATATGGTATCTTTGTAATACGGTTCAGAGTTTGGATTAGGGAATGGATTTATTGGAAGTGCCTTGGGTGTGTAGTCCAGATGTTCAATCTATTTTTTTCTGAAGAGTAAGGACTAGAGGAATCCCCGAGATGTCATGAGTCGGTCCTGCAAACCTGTTCAAAATATTATACTCCCAACAAATGCATTTTGGACTTTCGGAGTTGATTTATATCAGGACAAATAATTTTCCTAGTCAAATTGAGTATAGTGATCCCAATTATGATTGACTCGAATATTCGAGGAGAGTATCTTGTGTCATTAGTTAAATTAAATGATTGTCGGTAATTGATGGTAAGCTATATTTCATGTGATTATATTAATTGCACTAGCTTTCTGCTGACCCCTTTTAGGGTGGTTACATGTTGTTGTATCCAGATTCAGGTACTTCAGAGCAGTTAGGGATCGACGCGAGGATGATGGCCCGCTGCGATACTAGATACTGTGAGAGGATGCATCCTAGTCAGTTGTCGAGGAGTGAACTTCTCTGTTTTGACTGTCGGGTTCATTAGAGATCTTGTTGTGTTATGATGCAGTGATTTGTATTGGTCATGTTGTATTTATGGAATGCTTAGAGTTAGTTGTCTTGTTGAGTTGACCATATCGGTCTGGTGTTTAATTGTATTTAGCATGGTAGATCTTCATGGGAGGGTTTACGGCACTGTAATATTCCCGAATATATTGGGGGTGTTACATTATGAACTTAAAAAGATTGATGGATGATGAAACGACCAACCCTAGCCTCTCAAACCAATTCTGCCAGCCGAAAGAAGAGAAGGAGAAAGAAATCATGAAAAACGTGAAATAAAGTCTGTTGGGCGCCTATATATAGGCCGCAGCGCATTACGTATGTAATATTGCATGTTTAGCGTACCTAATCGGTCTTACATACGTAACAGACAAATGTTACGTACGTAATGCTCTAGTCAGAGATCACTGATCCAATCTATACGTAGGTTAACATACGTAACACCTCCATTGTTACGTACGTAACCAATCAATAACGTGCGCTATAAGCCTCATGTGGTGTATGCAAAAGCCTCTGCAGAGGTTACTGCCCCAACCAATAGGTATGATAACGTACATAGCCTAAACACATAACGTACGTTATGCATCACCAGTTACGTATGCAATGTTGGGTTTTTATCGAACTAATAAGATTTATGATCTCATCATATATTGAAATAAAGCAGCGGAAGTATAATATAATATGTAAAAACCCTCCGAGGATCCAAGTATATTAACAAAGTACGAAGAACAAGATTGTTACCTCTTGTAGCGTGTTTTCGATCGAGTCTTCTAGAGACGTTGCAAGAAGCGAGCGGCCTCCTTGGTATCTACACAACGAACTAGTCCCGAGCATCTAACAGATTGCTAGCTCCGATTTAATAAATATTTCACTTAAATCAATTTGAATATTGGTATGTTCTTGATTATGGTAAGAACAAGAACACCAAGAATATTATTCAAATGTTCTTAAACTTTGATCTAAAATAACAACTATGAATCTTATTCAATATGTTATTAAAGATCAAACTCACAAGATTAGATGAAGATTAGATGAGTATTCTAAATACTTTTTTGGTTAAAGAATCAATTTTCAATGATATGAAGATATGTTCTTGATTCTTTTGATTATTCAACTCTTGAATATTATCTTCAAGACTTTGAGAGAGAGAAATATCAAAATCAGATTTTTGATTCTCGCTACACAAATATGTCTTTACTTGTGATTAAGTCTTGTTTGAGGGCTATCACAAGACACTCTTATATAGTCTTGTACATGGCTAAAGGTTCACCAACCCTTTCACCAACTTACAATCAACGGAACAAAATAGTTGCTCTACTCGTTTAAGTGTGTGACCCTGTACGTTCTAATTAATACAGCAATGAGTATAAAATAATTTTTACGACTCATAAACCATAAGCGGCCTCTAGCTAGACATTATGACTACCCGGATTAAAAGAATTAATTCAACGGCACGAACGAAATCCCGTTACTATATAATATTTAATCCTCTCGTCGCAGGCTACTCTAATTAAGCATAAGGCATGGATAAGTCGACCTTATATAGCTTAATTAATATTCTTGATCTCAAGTTACAATTGTCCAATTCAAATATTTATCAATAACTCTTTATTGATCAATTTGAGCATGGATATGCATTTAAACAATTTAATTTATCAAGGGCCCGTGGATATCTTCTCCGTTTTATAGGAGGGACAAGTCCCCTCTGGACAAACTACTTCCCACTACATAAATTGTGCCATAACAAATCAAACTTTCTGGCCCCTTGTTACAGAAGACGTTGGTATTGTGTTAAAATACGATACTTATTATGTAGGAAACTATAGTATCTTTAGATAAAAAGGACTTAAATAATATATAACAATCAGAGGAATTATAATGACTTAATCCATATATAATTCTCTTTGTTAGGTCATATCCAAGACGATGTCTCTACATGCATCTATGACGTGATATAACATCCCATGTTCATGACCAGTAAAACATAGCCATCGTACCATTATCATACTAGTAATCATATTACTAGGGATATCTAGAATAAATATTCTTTAATGCTTTTAACGAGCTTTACTATCAAGTCACATACTTAATGATCGTAAGCAGAATATTAATTCAATAATATAATCAATATTATATAATAATAAATGTCTCCACATTATTATTAAACACTAGACTTAGAGCATTATACTAACAATCTCCCACATGCTCTTAGTCCTATACAGACATAAACTAAAGACCCATAGCCTTTATATGACCATCATTCTTCGCTTGAGAAAGCGGCTTGGTTAAAGGATCGGCTATGTTATTATCCATGTGAGCTTTGCATATCCTCACATCGCCACGAGTGACATCCTCTCGAATGAGGTGAAACTTTCTAAGTACGTGTTTAGATGCTTGTTGTGATATTAGTTCTTTAGCTTGTGTAATACCTCCATTGTTATCACAGTGCAAATTTACTGGATCAACAATGCTAGGAACCACATCCAGTTCACCAATGAACTTCCTTATCCAAACAGCTTCTTTAGCTGCTTCTGAAGCATCTATGTACTCATCTTCCGTTATAGAATCATCTCTGGTTGGTCGTTTGGAACTCTTCCATCTAACAACACCACCATTCAAAACAAAAAGTATATTCAGACTGCGATTTTGAATCATCTTGGTCTGTCTCAAAACTGGCATCGACATAGCCATTAAGGACCAAATCACTATCTTGACCACCATATATCAAGAATGTAACACCCCCAAACCACTCGGGAATATTACAGCGCCGCAGACCCTCTCCGCGAGGATCTACCAGGCTAAATACAAAACAATGCATCACTTCACATGCCGACATGGCTACATAAAGGACCATTAGACCGATATGGTCTTATATCACAACACACAGAACAATACATACAAGATCCTTGCCCAGAACGCATACCCACGCAGGGGCTAGAATACAATATCACTTCCATAATTCGATAAAATAACACATCGGAGGAATAATCAACACTACTCTACCAAATACTCTATAATTGGTCTTCACGTGATTAGTATCTTCGTTTCCCATCATCCTTCGTATCGATCCTGTGATTCGCTCCCCAGCTACCTGCAAGTACCTGGACGCAATACAGACATCCATCCCCCGATTACTCGGGGGTTAGCAAAACTCCACTGTTTTGCTAATGCAAGTATAAAACCAAAAGTACAAGCCATACACAACGTGCTTCAAGAATATAAAATCTTGAATATATTTCCCGAGATAAATCACTTAATCAAAACAGTTTGATTTATAAAAGATAGGAAAAGAACCATGTGTCTCATACAAAATATTTTACGGTCTCGGGAGTTTGAAAACATTCGGAAATAAGGAATTCTCAAGTCTTTCGAAAACACTTGGGGACACGGCCCAAAATCATCTTTCCAAAATACGATTCCGATAATAAAACGCGGTTCCACAACCCAATTCACAACACACGGGGTCCAAGACCCGAATCATAAGCCACAGGGTCCACGACCCGAATCACATATCACATGTTCCTAAGGATTATTCGCGTCCCGTGCTAACAAGCCACGAACCTCAGATGCTCCCGTAGAACATACCTGAGTGAATAACCCAACAGGAAGCCATACTAAAAATCACATGTCCTCGTGGCAACAACCACAGAACCATTCCAAATCACAACCATAAGTTATCCCGGCATCGGGCTAACAAGCCACGAACCTCGGAGTCCCCGCAAGACGTACCCGATGATAACCCCACAAGTTATCTCGGCATCGGGCTAGCAAGCCCCGAACCTCGGAGTCCCCGCAATACATACCCGAATTGGATAACCCTACGGTCACGCCCGATCCATACTAGCAAGTATGGATCCCGGAGATTCAACAATCCTACCCGGAGGCACATCACTTTCAGCAATCACATCACAATGAGCAAAACATCAAGCCAAGCAACACTTAAACATCACAACCTCCTTTCAAAGGAGTAACAAATAATATCCCAACGTAATACATTCTTAACAAACAAGTACACATAACATTACGTAATCCCCGGCAAGCGATTACGGTCTAATAAACTCATTCAAAGTGATCATATCATCTTTTCAACATACAAATCCAACACACATATTCCGAGAACACATATATTCACGAAGTACATAAATTATCGTTGACAGACAACATTTATCGAGAATATACCGATCCCTTTTTACGTTCATTAAACATTGGGTTTCGCACGAATTCCTTTACCATTAATTACGCCTACGAAACATGAAACGTATGGACAAGATATTTGCCTCGATATCACGAGCGACGAAATGACGAACGGGCACGATCGGAAAACCTTCGAACCTCCAAAAATGATCAAGACTTCGACAGCCCACGAATACTACGAGAATAGCATCACCACAAATCAATAACACCAATCGAAATCCGAAACGATCCTAAAAACGACAAGGATCTAAGTATTCTCAAAGAAGTCAACAATAGTTGATCCGGGCGATAAAAATCGATGAACGGTTAACAAAATCTGAAGATTACGGTCAAGACAAACAAGAACAAATAACCGATCGGATGAGATCGGTCAAGAATCACAAATCCAAGCAAAAACCCCATATTTAAGAAAATAGGGTTCTAACAAGAGATTACCTTGATTTGGACCAAGAAGACGATTACATGTTGTTAAACATCTACAAATCCGCTCAAAGATGAAGCTAGAAGAAAAAGATCGGTCCTACTCGCCTCTGGATCTCACTCCCGTCGGAAGGGATGAGGAAAAGTGGGAAATGACGACTTAATGCTGATGTCCAGTATTTATACTGGACAGTTATTAGCGTGTGCTAATCACCCTTCATTAGCTTGCGCTAACGGGGTCAACGCTCCAGAGAAACCGCGTATAACATAGTTAGCGTGCGCTAGCCAACAGCCGTAGCGCACGCTAACGGGTCACAAAACCAGTCCAGTAGCCCCTGGACAGAACTGCACCTACCGGGTAGCGTGCGCTAGAAAGAAGAGGGAGCGTGCGCTAAGCGGTCGATAGCGTGCGCTAGCTATCGGCCTTAGCGTGCGCTAACAAAGCTCCAGTCCCAGTCCAGTAGCTACTGGACTGCCTCTGGACTGCCAGTTAGCGTGCGCTACACATTCAGTAGCGTGCGCTAAACACCACGCAGTAGCGTGCGCTATGCTTCAAGCATTAGCGTGCGCTACACCACAAAATCTCAAAAACTCACAAAGTGATCCGAAATGCCTCCAAAAACATGTCCCAACAAGTCACAACCAAACATGGCACGAAATTCCTACGATGAGGACCATGACAATCCGATAAAACCCAGAAAACCCAACGAATCCGGAATAAAGATCTCGGGTATTACATTCTACCCCTCTTAAAAGAAGTTTCGTCCTCGAAACTTGAAACATGGAACGAACGACGCAAAACAAACTCAGATAACACACGATATCCGTTGCCGAAATAACAAAACACGACGAACGAAAATCAATACGGTTGAACAATTCAACAAGACATCACCAAACCACGAGCTATTCGCTGAACCAATACGAAATTCCACAGCCCAAGGGTTGAAAGATCGAACACAAAACTAATTTCCTGAACTTAAGGAAATTACGAAGGAGTCCTAACGCTCAACAATTACGAAACGAGATCAACAAAAACTGAACCATCAAACGATTGAGTTACAACGATCGAGACAACAACAGTCGATCAATCATGTTCGAATCACGATGAACAATAATACTCAAACAACAACCCCAAAGTTCACATCTCGACTAGAGATAATATATGATCCGGTGAAGGCAACAAGATGTGCATTCACATAAGATCCACAGGAAAGGGAATAGCAATTTCGAGAGTCATAACGACAAACGGGTCATTCTGAAACCATACCACAACTCGTTCGATCAATAAAAGCACACGACAGGACAAGATCAGAAAATATCAACGAATATAAACGATTCGACAGAGTCGAGAGTACAGAGTTCAAAATCCGATCCACTTCAAATAAAAGAAGTCAATCTCTGAATTTCGAAACAACAAAGCAAGGGAAATAATTCAACATGCAACTGACAGACCACGCCCCTCCGGGACTACTCGGAGTCGATCCTGATATCAAAGTTCAAGTCCCTGCCTCGGAATGCTCGGTAACCATCTCGCAAAATCGAACCGGTGTCCTCGAGTCCGCACTGTAACACGCATCGGTGGGGTAGGACAATGTGCACGAACATGCCCCGCCACATTACGCTTAAAACATCTCCGCCTTTACCAGAGTCGAATGCACGACTTGGAACTCTCGCCCACGCATCGAGCGATGGAGCTTCACAATGGAAAGGCTACGACATTGAAAACTAGAAACACCAACTCCTGTCGTCCCACACGGTCATCGGACTTCTTCTGCTTCTTCGACTCGGACACACGCTCCGATGATAACGAAGCTAGTTCACGGGCTAATGCTCGATCTTGATAGTCCCTCAACGAAGTGCAATTGAATCCCGACATATATACTCGAATATCCAGCTTCATCCGTCTGTCAAAGTGAAGGATCCTCTCTTCCTCGGTTCTCACCCGGTCCCGCACATAACTGAGTTGTTTGCTATAATAAATGATAGCTTGCGACACCGATATATCTTGCGGTTCTGCCAAGTAGAATTCGCGAACCCTCTGCTCTCTAATCCGTTTTGGACAGAACTCAGCCTCCATAAATGCCTGGAACTCCACCCACGTGACATCACGATCACGAGGTTTAACAGCTTCCCACCAATTAGCAGCATCCTTGTCGAGAAGGTATTGAGCGATAGGTACCTTCCGCTCTTCAGGACATCCGACAGCCTCGAAATCTTTCCCAACTGGAAAATCCAATCATCCCAGCCCAACGCATCCGCAGCACCGGCGAATCGAGGGGGATTCATACGAACTACCTCGCGAAGCCATCGATTTACACCAACGTTCTGACTCGCGTCAATGCTACGTTGAACCACCTGGGTCAACTGAGTCATCTGAGTCGCTACTTGTTGCAATATAGTAGCAACACCCAAACTAAAATCATTCCCAGCGGCATTCTCTCGATTCCGCATCTGATCCCCATGGCCATCGCCACGCCATTACGACCACGACCTCTGCCCCTCGGCATACTAACAAACAACAACCTAAGGTAAAGAAAGATCATAACACATAGCAAGATATTCAAGTCTCTGTCTTTAATCCAACATCATTAAATCATATACATATTAACATTTAGTTCCAGCTAGAGCACAATATACAAACTATTATACCAACAATCTTCATTTATAATGTCGTTGTTATGCGATTTATAAATGCAATGAAATTGAAATCATCCATTATATCAAAATCACTTTCTGTACGGTTTCCGCGCCGGAACTCACCAAGTTGAAAACCATTTTCGAAAACGTTCCAAAATGCCAGAAAGGCCGATGACGGTAATACTTTTCAAATACTCCCCAAAAGTCATTTTCCAAATACCGTCACCAAATACCGTTTGAAATTACAAGGCGTAGACGCGAAAACTCAATAGTTTCAAAATATATGTTAAATCGCCCGGCAAAAGAGTTGGGAAAAAAAAGGGTCAACGAAATAATTCAAATTTACAAATACGAAAGGTCATTTTGAAACACACACTATTTGGTAAAAGTACCCAAAAAGTTACTTTGAACTTTACACACGCAGCGGACAAGAACACAGTTCAAATTACACATAACCACACCCAACAATTGTTATTCATGAACAACACACATGGAGTACCGTCTCAAACGGTCAGCCTAACAATCGCAAAAGTTAGACTTACGGCCAGAATGTAGTTTCCGAGCTTCTGTTCAGACCGGTTAAGGTATGATTCAACAGATACTTAGCGTGCGCTAGCCATGCCACGTTAGTGCGCGCTAGTTATACTAATTCAGCAACACATTCATGAACATATACCAAATAATGCCAAACGCCGAAGGTTACATATAAACAACAACATACGAATCCAAACGCCAACAATTTACATTCTCACTACATATCGTTTAATCGAAAAAAGTTGAAGGCGAAAGTCACGCCTCAAGTATACTATTGGTAGACCTCGTTTAAGAATTTAAAATCAAATTTTGAAAATTTTCAATGCAAGATGAAAATGTAATATGTGTAGTCTGAATTCTCAAAATCTTTGGTCTCGAGGTCATCATACGAAAATCAAATCATTTTTCCTTCTCGAAGGATATTTTTAAATAGAATTTACGTGACTTCCCCAAAACATTTAAAATTGAAATATCACATTGATAAACTTTTATTGAGTAACCAATCCAAAACATCACTCCTGTAAAAACGATTTCACACAAGGATGTATACATATATACATGCATACCGGTACTACTCTTTATTCCAACACAATACGAGGATCAAACAAGTATGGAGTAAGTATTCACGAGGCACAATTAAACTCCACATAATAACACAGAATTACATAAAGTCGTATAGCACGAGACACAACAAAGTAGGGAGACTTACATCCACAGATCGCACGAAGATGATGGTTGCACCTCGATAGTAATCATGACCGACAACCCAGACGACGCGTCGCGACACCACTCAGTCAGACCAAATCTGACAAGACAAGACCCGACAACACTCAACTCAACCCGACAGCCTAGGTTTCCTCAACCTAATCTCTGATACCATATTCTGTAACACCCCCAAACCACTCGGGAATATTACGCGCAGCACCCTCTCCGCGAGGATCTACCAGCTAAATACAAAACAATGCATCACTTCACATGCCGACATGGCTACATAAAGGACCATTAGACCGATATGGTCTTATATCACAACACACGTAACAATACATACAAGATCCTTGCCTGTAACACATACCCACGCAGGGGCTAGAATACAATATCACTTCCATAATTCGATAAAACAACACATCGGAGGAATAATCAACACGACTCTACCAAATACTCTATAATTGGTCTTCACGTGATTAGTATCTTCGTTTCCCATCATCCTTCGTATCGATCCTTTGATTCGCTCCCGCCTACCCGCAAGTACCGGACGCAACAGACATCCACCCCGACATTCTGGGGTTAGCAAAACTCCACTGTTTTGCTAGTGCAAGTATAAAACCAAAAGTACAAGCCATACACAACGTGCTTCAAGAATATAAAATCTTGAATATATTTCCCGAGATAAATCACTTAATCAAAACAGTTTGATTTATAAAAGACAGGAAAAGAACCATGTGTCTCATACAAAATATTTTACGGTCTCGGGAGTTTGAAAACATTTGGAAATAAGGAATTCTCAAGTCTTTCGAAAACACTTGGGGACACGACCCAAAATCATCTTTCCAAAATACGATTCCGATAATAAAACGCGGTTCCACAACCCAATTCACAACACACGGGGTCCAAGACCCGAATCATAAGCCACAGGGTCCACGACCCGAATCACATATCACATGTTCCTAAGGATTATTCGCGTCTCGTGCTAACAATCCACGAACCTCAGATGCTCCCGTAGAACATACCTGAGTGAATAACCCAACAGGAAGCCATACTAAAAATCACATGTCCTCGTGGCAACAACCACAGAACCATTCCAAATCACAACCATAAGTTATCCCGGCATCGGGCTAACAAGCCACGAACCTCAGAGTCCCCGCAAGACGTACCCGATGATAACCCCACAAGTTATCTCGGCATCGGGCTAGCAAGCCCCGAACCTCGGAGTCCCCGCAAGACATACCCGAATTGGATAACCCTACGGTCACGCCCGACCCATACTAGCAAGTATGGATCCCAGAGATTCAACAATCCTACCCGGAGGCACATCACTTTCAGCAATCACATCACAATGAGCAAAACATCAAGCCAAGCAACACTTAAACATCACAACCTCCTTTCAAAGGAGTAACAACTAATATCCCAACGTAATACATTCTTAATGAACAAGTACACATAACATTACGTAATCCCCGGCAAGGGATTACGGTATAATAAACTCATTCAAAGTGATCATATCATCTTTTCAACATACAAATCCAACACACATATTCCGAGAACACATATATTCACGAAGTACATAAATTATCGTTGACAGACAACATTTATCGAGAATATACCGATCCCTTTTTACGTTCATTAAACATTGGGTTTCGCACAAATTCCTTTACCATTAATTACGCCTACGAAACATGAAACGTATGGACAAGATACTTGCCTCGATATCACGAGCGACGAAACGACGAACGGGCACGATCGTAAAACCTTCGAACCTCCAAAAACGATCAAGACTTCGACAGCCCACGAATACTACGAGAATAGCATCACCACAAATCAATAACACCAATCGAAATCCGAAACGATCCTAAAAACGACAAGGATCTAAGTATTCTCAAAGAAGTCAAGAATCGTTGATCCGGGCGATAAAAATCGATGAACGGTTAACAAAATCTGAAGATTACGGTCAAGACAAACAAGAACAAATAACCGATCGGATGAGATCGGTCAACAATCACAAATCCAAGCAAAAACCCCAAATTTAAGAAAATAGGGTTCTAACAAGAGATTACCTTGATTTGGACCAAGAAGACGATTAGATGTTGTTAAACATCTACAAATCCGCTCAAAGATGAAGCTAGAAGAAAAGATCCGTCTCTACTCGCCTCGGATCTCACTCCCGTCGGAAGGGATGAGGAAAAGTGGGAAATGACGACTTAATGCCGCTGTCCGGTATTTATATCGATGCTTATTAGCGTGCGCTAATCACCCTTCATTAGCGTGCGCTAACGGGTCAACGCTCTAGAGAAACCGCGTATAACATAGTTAGCGTGCGCTAGCCAATGTAGCAGCGCGCTAACGGTCACAAAACCACCCAAGAGCTCTCGGGATGTAATCGCACCTACCGGGTAGCGTGCGCTAGAAAGAAGAGGGAGCGTGCGCTAAGCGGTCGATAGCGTGCGCTAGCTATCGGCCTTAGCGTGCGCTAACAAAGCTCCAGTCCCAGTCCAGTAGCTACTGGACTGCCTCTGGACTACCAGTTAGCGTGCGCTACACATTCAGTAGCGTGCGCTAAACACCACACAGTAGCGTGCGCTATGCTTCAAGCATTAGCGTGCGCTACACCACAAAATCTCAAAAACTCACAAAGTGATCCGAAATGCCTCCAAAAACATGTCCCAACAAGTCACAACCAAACATGGCACGAAATTTCTACGATGAGGACCATGACAATCCGATAAAACCCAGAAAACCCAACGAATCCGGAATAAAGATCTCGGGTATTACAAAGAACATATCATTAGTCCTTCTCAAGTACTTAAGTATGCTTTTGACTACGGTCCAGTGAGCCTCACCAGGGTCAGACTGGTATCTGCTGGTTGCACTCAATGCAAATGATACATCCGGTCTAGTATATATCATGGCATACATAATAGATACTATAGCTGAAGCATAAGGTATCAAGCTCATTCTACCTCTCTCTTCCTTCGAACAAGGACTTTGAGTTTTACTGAGCTTTATGCCATGTGACATAGGTAAGAACCCTTTCTTACTATTAAGCATACTAAACCGTTTCAGTACCTTGTTAACAAATGTACTTTGACTTAAGGCAAGAAGCCTTTTAGATCTATATCTATAAATCCTTATACCCAGTATATAGGCAGCTTCCCCTAAGTCCTTCATTCTAAAACATTTACTTAGCCAAAGTTTAACACTTTGCAACGTAGGGATGTTATTTACAATGAGTAGGATATCATCCACATAGAGTACTAGAAAAAAAATTGTTCTCCCACTAATCTTCTTGTATACACAAGGTTCGTCTTGATTTCTAATGAAACCAAACTCTTTGATTTTTTCATCAAAACGAATATTCCAACTCCGGAATGCCTGCTTCAAACCATAAATGGCTTTTAGAATCTTACATAATTTATTAGGATTATTAGGATCGACAAAACATTCGGGCTGTATCATATACACATCCTCATCTAACTTCCTATTAAGAAAAACGTTTTTAACATCCATTTGCCATATCTCATAGTCATAATATGCTGCTATGGCAAGTATAATTCTAATTGATTTAATCGTTACGACTGGCGAAAAGGTTTCATCATACTCAATACCATGAGTCTGTCTGTATCTTTTCGCCACGAGTCGTGATTTGTATGTTTGTACAATGTCATCCATGTCCTTTTTATTTGTAAAGATCAATTTTCAACCAATTGCTTTGGAACCTTTAGGAAGATCAATTAAAGTCCATCCTTGATTATCATACATGGATTGCATTTCGGATTTCATCCCTTCAAGCCAACTTTCGCATTCAATGCTAGTAGTTGCTTCATTGTAGGTTGGGGGCTCATCTAGGTCCATGAGTTCCACATTGTTGTCATCTGTGATGAGAAATCCATATCTCTCAGGTTCACGATGATAACGTATAGACCTATGTGGAGCTGGTATAGAAGAAGTGGTCTCAACATCTCTATGTAATTTTAAATCAGTTTTATCTAAAGGTTCAGTATCTATTTCTGGTTCTCTCATCTCATGAAGAGTTATTTTACTCCCACTATTTTTCTTGGAAATAAATTCCTTCTCAAGGAATACTCCAGATCGAGCAACAAACACTTTGTTCTCTGATGGGATGTAAAAGTAATATCCTTTAGTTTCCTTAAGGTATCCCACAAAAAGACATTTAACCGATTTGGGTGATAATTTATCAGTGATAAGCCGCTTCACATAAGCTTCACAACCACAAATCTTAAGAAAAGACAAAATATGTTGTTTCCTTATCCATATATCATATGGTGTGCTTTAAACTGATTTAGATGGTACTAGATTTAAAATAAACGCAGCATTCTCTAAGGCGTAACCCCAAAAAGAAATTGTAAAATGAGCTTGACCCATCATCGATCTAACCATGTCTAACAAGGTTCGATTTCTCCATTCTGACACACCATTCCATTGAGGTGTTCCAGGTGGAGTTAGTTGTGAAACAATTCCACAACTTTTGAGATGATCGTCAAATTCATGGATCAAATATTCACCACCACGATCTGATCGTAGTGCTTTAATAGTTCTGCCTAACTAATTTTGTACTTCATTTTGAAATTGCTTGAATTTCGCAAAAGACTCAGACTTATGACTCATTAATTAGATATATCCGAATCTGCTTAAGTCAGCCGTGAATGTTATGAAGTATTGGAAATGTCCTCGAGCATTTGTATTCATTGGTCCACATACATCTGTATGTATTAAGCCCAATAAATCTGCAGCTCTCTCAATATGGCCCGTGAAAGGAGCTTTCGTCATTTTGTCCAATAAGCAAGATTCGCACGTATCATATGATTCTAAATCAAATGTCTCCAAGATTCCATCTTTATGGAGTTTGGTAATACATTTCTCGTTTATATGGCCCAAACGACAATGCCAGAAACATGTTTGGTTTTAATCATTTGATTTAAGTCTTTTGACATTTATGTTACAGACAAATTTGGAATTTTCAAGATTATGGGATATAATCTCCCACGCATCAAGGCATCTCCATAAAAAATACCTTTATTAAATATGAACATTACACTATTCTTAATAGTAAAGTCAAACCTTCCAAATCAAGGCAAGCAACTGATATAATATTTCTACCCATAGCAGGAACGCAATAACAATTATTAAGTTCCAATACAAGTCCACTAGGTATCTTTATATCATAAGTCCCTACGGCAATAGAAGCAACTCTTGTTTTATTTCCAACACATAGGTCCATTTCACCTTTTGCCAGTTGTCTACTCTTTTGCAGCCCCTGCGCATTCACACAAATGTGAGCTTCACTACCGGTATCTAATACCGATGATGAAGAAGTAGATAAATTGACTTCTATAACAAGAATACCTGAAGCAGCAGTCTCACCGCTCTTCCGTTTCCTCATTTCTTCCAAGTAGACCTTGTAATTCCTTTTCCAATGACCAGTTTCATTGTAGTGGTAGCAAGTGGGTTGTTTCAATGACTTCTTGAAAGGTTTAAGTTTGGGTTTAGGCAACATTTGCATTTTACCCTTACCTTTATCTTTCGAGGACACCTTATTCCCTTTCTTTTTATTCTATTTCTTTTGAACCATTAAAACATTTGGAACAACTTTCTTAATGTTTGTCTCTGTTTGTTTTAGCATCCCATGCAACTCAATAATAGTTTTCTCCATGTTGTGCATGTTGAAGTTTACTACAAACTGATCGTACTCTGAAGGCAGTGATGCTAAGATCATATCTTTAGCGAGTTCCTGACTGATAGGAGCTCCTAGCCTTTCAAGATGCTCAATGTAGCCCTTCATCTTAAGGACATGAGCACTCACAGAAGTACTTGAAGACATTTTACAACCATTCAATGCCTTCGTAGTGGGAAACCTCTCTTGACGGGCTTGCTCTCGTAACATTTCCTTAAGCTGACCCATCATTTCATAAGCTTCAATTTCCTCGAACTGTATCTGCATCTTTGAGTTCATGGTTGCTAACATAAGGCATGTCACATCAAAAGAATCATTCATATGCTTACTATAAGCATCTTTTTTAGATTTGGTGGCGGTTGATTCTGGTTCATCAGGAATTGGTTTTTCTAGAATGTACTGCTTCTTTTCAGCTTTGAGAACAATTCTCAAGTTCGACCAATCAAGGTAATTAGTGCCAGAAAGTTTTTCTTTGTCAAGAATTGATTGCAACGAGTTTGTATTGACTGACGCCATTGATTCATAATATGCAAAGTTATTCGTGAGATATATTGATTTTAAAATCTAACGATCAAGTAAATGCAAGCACAGCTTTGGCATGTCCCTCGCACATACAAGAAGTTTAGTTTTTATCAATAGAGATGTCATCTTATGTCAACATGCTAGTCTCAAATATTATGTATCACATACATATATGAATTATAATCTAACGATCAAATAACCACAGACACAGCTTTGGCATGTCCCCTGTAATTAAAAAATGATTTAGATTATCATTTGGGATGACATCTCATGTCGTTTAATCGTATTAATCCCAAATAAGCCATAGGTCCAAAACCGTTTTGTATAACCTATATAAGTCTTAACCATTTAAAAGATATGTATAAGCTTGTTTATTCATCTCGCCTCTTTAAGATAAAATCCATACACCCTGCTTTGGCGAAACCATATTAGAAATGATCAAACGTTTGACGAGTGCTTTGAAATGGTTGGCTCTTGAGACTTATGTTTCATATCAATTGATTTAATAAAACTATTTTATCAAAATTGATTATCTCAACATTATTACCATGTATCTCATACACGTAAACGTTTTAATGAGTTTGATTTATTTGGCAATAACGATTATTAAGCAACTAAAATAAATATGATGCATCTCATACAATCATATGCTAATTTAAATATGATGCATCTCGTACAATCATATGCAATGTAAATATGATGCATCTCATACATTCACATGAACAATTTGGTGTGGTGTGGTATAGCCATAGATCCTATTATGATATTCATTAATATCAATAGGTCATTCGGTATAATCTTCGATAACGTCTTTCTTCTTGAATTCCTTGTAAGTAGCTCGTCTCATTCGTCTTCCTCTTATAGCTAGAACTATTCTAACCTATATCTTTACATTTTGTAATAGAAACCTCAAGTTACATTCGAGCGGAGTAAGATGATAAAAGAAATTACAACATGATAATAGGAAGGCATGACATACAAGTCGTATTATGAATATTACAACCATAATCGAATCATCAATCTAATTGATCTAGTACAGCTATACCAACCACGATGCATTAACTATTTAAGCATTCACAAGCATATAATATATAAAATGTACCAAATATCGACCATCGATAAGTTATATAATATATAAAATATGCCAAATATCGGCAATCGATAAATTATAAAGTTTTGAGGCCTTAACATCAAACCGGGTAAAACGGAAAACAAATTTTCAGGAATACACGTAGAAAATGAGTCCGAAACGGGCCCGGAAGTGGCCTGGACCGCCGTCCGACTGCAGTCCCTTGGTCTGCATCCGCACAAAGACACAAAGCCATGACATAGGCCAAAGACACAGCATGGACCGCGTCCCTTCCCTGCATCGCCGGCACTTTGTTCCAAAGACTCCATCAGGTATTTTTTTTTGAGTTTTTGAGCATACATCTTACGTATACTTCATGTATACATCTTATGTATATACCTGTAACACCCCCAACCCGATTGAGAATATTACAGCGCTGCAGACCCTCTTAAGAGGATCTACTACGCTGGATACCAACACAAGACATCATATCTAATGCCAACATGGGTAAACAAATGAAATAGTAGATAGATTTGGTCTTTCATCAATACATACAACGTGAACATCATATACAACTCTGTCAAGAAACTCATACCCGCACAGGGGTCAAAATACAACAACACTCCCATAAGACGGGAGAATAAATACAGCGGAAAGAATAATACAATTCGACCATGTCGAATACCCAATACTGGCCCTCATGTAATTAGTATCATCTACCTTCCATCATCCTTCGTACCGATCCCGTGATTTTGCTCCCCAAGAATCTACACGTACCTGAATGCAATACAGACATCCACCTCCCGATTACTCGGGGGTTAGCGAAATTCCACTATTTTGCTAGTACAAGTATAAAGTGAAAATACGAGCCATACACAACATATTCCAAGAATATAATAGATTTCCCGAGTCAAAACACAGCGATAGATTTCCCGAGATGTTTTATCTGAAAAAGATAGTCCAAAGCCTTTAAAGGTAGCAATAAAACAAGTAAACAACTTGTAAAGCGTTTTAAAGATCTCGAGTGTTTTCAGAAAAATACATTTAGGATTTAGGGATCCTCATGTTTACAAAATTCCTCTTTAGGGTCACAACTCAAAGATTTGTTTTCCCAAATTAATAATCCGACAATAAATTACGGGGTCCACAACCCAAACATCCATGTCAATCATAGTAATAATAAATTATGGGGTCCACGACCCAAACATCCATCTCAATCATTCGCCCAAAGGTTATTCTCGTCTCATGCTAACAAGCATGAACCTTAGAGCTTCTACGTGAGTACCTGAGTGAATAAACCAATGGTAATCAAACGAAAGATTCATACCTCATGATTAACCGTGGATTCGTGCTATAAGCTACGATCCCTCAGAAGACTCAAAGTCTCTTCCCTGAGTGGTTAACACACATCACCATAACAAGGGACACAAAAACAACACAATCATTAGAATTCCATAACGGACATATAACATACACTCATAGTTATCCTGGCATCGTGCTAGCAAGCCAGAACCTCGGAGCCTCGCGACGAAGTACCCATTTTGGATAACCCATGACGAGTATGCAACATATCCAAATCTACGCCCATAAGTTATCCTGGCATCGTGCTAGCAAGCACGAACCTTGGAGTCTCCTCGAGACATACCCGGTTTGGATAACCCTATGGTAAAACTCGACCAGTACTAACAAGGACGGATCCCTGAGGTCTCAACAAAACCTACCCGGTAGAATATCAGTTACAAAATGATCACATACTATGAGAAGATATACTTCCCGAGCAATACCGAACAATACCACCCCCTTACAAGGGGTAAATAAACATTACAAACACAACACTTGCGCACTCATCAAACGAATACACATTCGAGCATATAACCCTTAACAAGGGAAAATGGCTTTCAAAATCACATAGCACGAAGTCTATATATATTCCAATTCGCAAACACAATACACATTTCCGTAGAACTCATTTATTCACAAACCACTCGAGCATTTTGAAAGAAAACCGTGAATGGGACTATGTCAATCCTCTTGAAAGTTCGTTATGAGTACTCTAAGTAAATACACAAAGTCGATTATCAATTATCACATCTATGAAACACGAAGTGTATGGGCAAAATACTTGCCTCAATAATCGATACCGAAACCCCGATGAACACGTCACAACCGGTAAACCTCGAACACCTATAATCCTCCGGCGAAAAAATACGATTACAACGAGTATAACAACCGGAAACAACGCGAAAGATTCTTACCTCTTGTAGTGTGTTTCCGATCTAGCCTTCTAGAGACATTGCACGAAGCGAGCGTCCTCTACGGTATCCACACAACGAACAAGTCCCAAGCATCTAACCGATTGCTAGCTCCGATTCAATAAAGATTTCACTTAAATCAATTTGAATATAGGTATGTTCTTGATTATGGTAAGAACAAGAACACCAAGAATATTATTCAAATGTTCTTGAACTTTGATCTAAAATAACAACTATGAATCTTAGTCAATATGTTATTAAAGATCAAACTCATAAGACTAGGTAAAGATTATATGAGTATTCTAAATACTTTCAAAGATATGAAGATATGTGTAATATCCTCGATTTTCAGTATGAATTTTTCACGTTATTTTATCTGAGATATATTGGACAGCATGATAACTGTACAATATGGGTAAAATAAATTGAGAACTGAGACAGCCGTACTAGTATCGTGTATCAGATTATCATACCGTATGAGAATATTAATGGATCGAGTATATGTATTCAGCATGTCGTATATACGTGTCCATTATGTCTAGAGGACGGACATAACAGTTAGAGTTGGCTAAGTATAGCCTGATTAACGTATGCTAGTATGAGGACATAGCGCACGCTAATGTGCAGGCTTAGCACACACTAAAGGTGAAGGATAGCGCACGCTAATTTGCTGAGGTTACGTACGCTAAGAAGGACTGTTAACGTACGTAAAGTCATATTGGATAGGATCAGGATATGTCCACTAGGTAGGTACCGACATGAGTCATCGACATTTAGCGTATGCTAATACATATGGTTAGCGTACGCTAATATCCGATCGGTCAGAGGGAATCCCGAAAATCATGGATGCTTTCGGCAAGTGGGACACAGGCATCTTCGGGGCAGGTGGAGATTGTTGAGTCAACTATAAGTAGCGCCCGCTATTTGTGTATAATATCCACACTAATGAGTATTTTATTGTAGCGAGTCAACTACGAGTAGCGCACGCTAAGGTCGGAGACTTGCGTACGCTAAACATAGTAGTTTCGTACATTATTGCATGGGCATTGCGTAGGCAAATCATGGTGCGAAGTAAGGCAGTAGCCTCTGGACTATGATAGCGCACGGTAACAAAGTCCGTTAGTGCACGCTACGTCAAGTAACATATGCTATTTTGTGAGAGTAGCGCACACTAGTAATGTGCAGTATATATATGTGTAGTTGGGGACTATTCTTCATTTCGTCCATCTCTTTCTTTAATCCAATAGAGAGTTTTCTTGGAGGATATTTTGAGGTTCCAAAAACTTGAGTAATTATGGATTTGGTGGTCTTTAACAAATATTAAGCTTGGAATCGATTGGAAACGGAATCAACCTTGAGAATTAACCCATTTCTTCGAATAGATAATTAATATTCACTTTGGATTGAATATTGGGGTTCTTGAGTTCATGACTATCATATAAATGAGTTGATAAGTATTATTATGAGATGGATTGCCGAATTATGTTGACCTTGTTGTTGATATATGGATATTGATATGATTCTTGTGGTTTGAATTATGTTGTTCATCTTCTTGAGATATGTTGGTTAATCCTTCTCCTCATTTTCGGATGTTGATGTTGTTGTTGATGATTACTCCCCGTAATGATAGATTATGGAAGTGTTGAGATGGCTTTTGGTGTTTCATGGGGCTTGGGTTGAGGAAGATTATGACATGATGATATATATTGGATTATGTTATTTCCTCATGAGAATGATTATGGAATCATAGTGTTCTTGGCGTTCTTGGTAGTATTGTTGCGATTATTGATGCATGTGAAGTGTATGTTCAAGAATATGATGATATATGCCTTGAATTATGAGTTAGATGATGGTTTAGATGTTAGAACACATCGGATTATGTCATTTTGTCGATTATGAACGTGATTTCGGATTAATTCATGTTCTTGAAAGACTCTTGCATTATATGATATGATGATTATGTATCAGAGGTGTTGGTGTTTTGGATACGAATATGGAATATTCATATCTTGAACTAAGTTATGTGTTTTGGTATAATATTCATATAGGAATACGAATATGATTACGAGTTGTTGAGATTCTTATTCATCTTTGAGTTTGGAAGTTCATACGTATTGGACAAGTGTTCAATTCGAATGATTGAATTATTTGACAGCCTTGAATGTGATTATCTATAATGTTGAACTAACTAGATGGTTCGAATTGATGATGATCATCGGTAATTGGTTTTAACTATGAATTTACAAGGAGGAACCTTGTTAATTCGTATTTAAGATTGAATTTAGAATCGATAATATATAGACCCTTGTTATTGGTTTGAATTGATTGTTGATATGATTATCGGATTTCGGCTCGTATTGTGGACATGAGTCGTAATTGTTTGAGTTGTATTGTTCGGTTTTGTAAATGATCGAGGTATCGTTGAACCGTCGAGTTTGATTGGTTGGCTATGTCAGTTATTGATTGTTATCGGATTGTTGTTAATTGATTACATCAATAGGTTGTGATGTTTGATCATGGATTATGACCGTTATGTTGCGGTTGAGGTTGAAGAGTTCGTAGATTTCTTTTGGTCGGGGCTGAGGAGCTCGTAGACGAAGGCAATGGAATTGGTAACGGCTTCGTTGTATCGGTATCGAGGCAAATTTATACTTGTTCATTTCATCATATTTAATAAATGATTTTGATTTCATTTTATTTATAATTCATATAGCAATGATATTATAAATGTAAATTGTTGGGATGATGGTTCGTATATTGTGTGTTGGTTTGGATTAAATCATAATGTATATGATTTAAATGTGTTTGGTGAAGATGGAGATGTGGGTTATCTTTGGTCTGTGTTAGGCGTATTTTTATACGCTTATTTATCATTATTTTGTATTCTTTTCATAATTAAATCTGCATAAATGAGCTTTTAATGCCCTATTCTTTTATGTTTTGCAGGAAATTGGAGTCTGAAAGCTAAAACGATGAAAATGGGCGAAAACGGCAAATTTTGGCCCAGAGCCGCGGCACGAGGATGCTAGGCCGCGGCACAAGAAGGTGACCTGAAAGGGGCCGAACCAACTGTACCCTGAGCCGCGGCACAAGTATGCTGAGCCGCGGCCCAGGAGAAAAATAGAGCGCCCAGGCAATGCGCTGAAGACCGTGAGCCGCGGCACAGATTAAGTGAGCCGCGGCCCACGGGGCAGTTTTGGTGTGTTCTGCGCGGTTTTGGGCCGTTTTGAAGCCTGTTCTCGACCTAATCACACGGACGCGTTTTGGAGGCTGAGAGAAGTTATAAATAAGGATTGAAGGTCAGATCATCAAGAGGATCGCAGAAGAGAGGAGTCGATTATCATCAAGGAGAAGAAGCAGAAGACACCAAGAGCAGAGAGCGGAAGCCAGAAGAACGGAGGAATCCGAGTTCTTCATCTGCGTTTGATTTCGATGCTTCCTTTCATTATTTCTGTATTTTTATTCTTCAGCATGTCAGGCTAAAACCCTGTTCTAGGATTTTGATGAAACAAAAGTTTTGACGAATTTGCTTTTGATTATCTATATAATTCCCTTTTCTGTTGAGTTTTCCCAATCGTTTTTATTGCTTTCAATTGTGTGGCCTATAATTGGATTGTTTTAATTACGCAACTCGAACCGGGAGAGGAGAGTTGGTGAGGAACTATTGGTGAGAACCGTTTTATCTTGTGAGATAGGAATATACTCATAGGAACTACGTGGCCTTTTGAAGATTTTGTGCTTTTTGCCTATTGTCGAATTAATTCACCTAGGGATAGAGTGTATTATTCGCCTTAGAAAAATCTACTGACCTCGGGAGAGGCGGTAGAGTATTTTAGCAATCTTCGCCTTCAATAAATTGGGGAAATCATTAACTTCAGATAATCGAGAGTAAATTCGGATAAACCAAGGTGGATTCACAATCCTAGACTTATTCATCATTTGATTTTCTTTCTTCGAGCGATCGTTTTTACTGTTAGTTCTTTTATTGGTTTTCTTTATTTATTAATTGCATCCCAAACTTCGACAGTTCAAATAAAATTAGAATACATAAAAATTGGTAATTAGTGATTCAGTCCTCGTGGGAACGATAACTCACTCATCATTTTATTACTTGTCTACGATAACATGCACTTGCGTTCAACGAAATAGTCGCAACAAGTTTTTGGCGCCGTTGCCGGGGACTGATTTTTTACTACTATCGATTTCAGTATTTCTAGTCTTAGTTTGAACATTTTTTATTGTTTTTGTGTAATTTTATTTATTTGTTTTTCCTTTCATGAGTTTTCGGTTAGTGCATGAGAAAATTCGGTAATGAAGGCTTACTACCTTTGGATACCGAACTCGAGCGCACTCTTCGGAGAAACAAGAAGGAGAAACGTGATTTACCAGCAAAAGTGACCATGGACGAAAATACCGAAAATCACGGAGGAGATATATTGTGCAGCAAGTTCAGACGGCATTAGCACTCCGCGATTATGCTATGCCACAAATAAATGCAAACTTTTCGGGGATTCGGCGTCCGACAAACCAAGCCAACAACTTCGAAATCAAGCCTGCGATTATTCAGATGGTGCAAGCAAGCCAGTTTTGTGGATTGCCGAATGATGACCCCAACGCACACATCGTGTCTTTTCTCGAGATTTGTGACACCTTCAAGAACAACGGTGTCACCGATGATGCTATCCGTCTACGGCTTTTCCCTTTCTCTTTGAGGGACAAAGCCAAATTTTGGTTAAATTCTTTACCGCCGGGCTCTATCACTACATGGGCGGAATTAGCGCAAGACTTTCTGGCTAAGTTCTTCAGACCATCAAAGACGGCGAGGTTAAGGAACGAAATTACTACCTTTGGGAAATTTGATATGGAGTCGCTTCACGAAGCTTGGGAGCGATACAAGGATTTACTGAGGAGATGCCCACACCACAGCCTACCGGACTGGCTCCAAATTCAAACATTTTACAACGGATTGAGTGCCTCCACAGGCACTCTCGTTGATGCAGCCACTGGGGGTGCCTTAATGGGAAAAACAATGGCCGAAGCCCACTCTCTATTGGAAGCTATGGCTGCGAATGCTTATCAATGGCCGTCCGAACGAGTAATCCCAAAACGAGTTATGGAAATCTCCAATAATGATCTGATCTCTACCTTATCAGTTCAAGTCGCCGCCTTGACGTAGCAACTTCAAGCCTTTTCACATGCTCCTTCCCCCGTTACCATTGAATCGTGCAATTGGTGTAATGGATCTCATCCTAGCACAGAATGCCAAGTCGGAAACCCTTTCGAGCAATCTTCGATGGAACAAGCTCAGTTCGTGGGGAACGGGAACCGGCAAAATAATCCATACTCCAACACTTATAATCCGGGATGGCGAAATCATCCTAACTTCTCATGGAGAAACGGACAAAGCTCGAACCAGCCTCAGTTTGCTCAACACCAACAGCAACCTTCTCCCGCTCCAAAAATCTCTCTAGAAGAAGCAATGGCGAAATCGGCAATAACACGAGTCGATTCATGGCCCGTGCAGGCGACCTTGCAAAACCATTCCGCTTCTATACGCAACTTGGAAGTCCAATGGGCGGATTGCTAATGTATTAACAGTCCGCCGGAAGGTACCTTGCCAAGTACGACCAAACAAATCCCAGAGAGAGTGTCAATGCCATTGGGTTGAGAAGTGGGAAAGAATTGGGTGACGCCTGTAACAAAAAGAGAAGTGAGGATGAGGAGAAGAAAAATTCAGCGACTGAGGAATCACAAATGTCTAGACCCTCGATACTATTTCCGGATAATCCGAAGGCATATGTGCCACCCGTCCCGTTTCCGCAGCGATTACAACAGAAAAAGGTGGACAAACAGTTCTCTAAGTTCCTCGACGTCTTCAAGAAACTGCATATAAACATTCCATTTGCCGACGCCTTGGAACAAATGCCGAGTTACGTGAAATTCATGAAAGAAATCTTTTCAAACAAAAGAAAGCTCGAGGAGTATGAGACAGTCGCATTGACGGAGGAGTGCAGCGCTATTCTTCAGAAAAAGCTTCCGCCAAAATTGAAGGATCCGGGAAGCTTCAATATACCGTGCACCATAGGAAACCTCTCTTTTGATAAGGCGTTGTGCGATCTCGGGGTCAGCAATAATCTGATGCCACTTTCCATATTTAAGAAGCTAAACATTGGGGAAGCAAAGCCAACGACAATCTCGCTGCAATTAGCCGATAGATCGATTAAATATCTGAGGGGAGTAATAGAGGACGTCTTAGTAAAGGTAGGTAAGTTCATCTTTCCAGCTGATTTCATTGTGCTCGATATGGAGGAGGATCAAGACATCCCAATTATTTTGGGAAGACCATTCTTAGCTACAGGCCAAACTCTCATAGACGTGGAAAAGGGGAGACTCACTCTGCGTATTCAAGATGAGCAAGTCACTTTTCATGTATTTAAATCCTTTCCATGTCCAAGTAGTGTTGAGAAGAGTTCGCAAATTGAAAGTGTAGATACCTTTGCGAAGGACACACACCGGAAGAAGTATCGGTCGAAAAAGTCAGAATCCATTTCAGCTGCCCCGACGCCTAATAAGAATGAAGAGCAAGTCGCATATATTAGGCATTTGAATATGTCGTCTTCAATATCCGTTCATCCACAATCGGGAAATTCTCCTTCTGTCCTAAGTTCGCCCGTGAAGTTGAAAATTAAGCCGGATGTCAAACAGGCGCCAAGTCATGTGAAAAATGGGTGCTTCGGAAATTTGTCTTTGTTAAAATCTTTTCGCAAATAACATTGGGTGCCCAAACCAAAAATCGAATTGTTAAAGACCAATGGTAAAAATTTTAAAACACATATTAACGGTTCGATGGACGGGGCAGAGTTCAAATGGTCATTGCGAAAAGCAAATTGATCTTCAAAAAGTCCGGCTGAAAACTATAAACTTAGCGCTTCTCAGGAGGCAACCCGAGCTATAGTTGTAGTTTTTTTTTTTTGGTGTTTCAGTATTTTCTTGGATTTTTGGATCTTTATTTTTCGTCATTTTAGCTTGGATATGCTTATCTCTCATGCTCTTGATGTTTTCTGTTGAAAATTCTATGCAGAAATCGCCCCTGGAAAAAATTCAGGCCTGAGCCGCGGCACAAGGAGAGTGAGCCGCAGCACATATAAGTGGACACAAAAAGGCTAAACTGCCTGTACTCTATGCCGCGGCACAACCTTACTGAGACGCGGCACACTAACACTCTGAGCAGCGGCACCCGTATGCTGAGCCGCGGCACATGGCGATGGAACAAAGGAGCCTGAACAGGCTGTACTCTGGGCCGCGGCTCACTTAAGCTGTGCCGCGGCCCCCATTCGGAATTTGAGCAGGCCCAGGTACCCTTATAAAATAGATCGGCCGACACACCCCAGGTAACTTCTCTTCTTTTCTTCGCACATCGATCGGCCAACCCTCTACTCAACTTCATCTTCTTCTTCCTCCTGCATACTACAATCCAACCCAGGTAATCCTAAATCCCTTAATCCTTATTGATGCATGGTTTGAGAAGTAAGGTATGGTTATTCATTTGTTGTTGATTATGGTGTTGTTTTTCTTTTTCAAAGTCCTAAAAAAAATTGAGTTGGGAATATGAAGTTTTGATTGATTATTGATGATTATTTTTCGTTTACGAATGAATTGATTACGTTTGTCATAATGATCGATGTGAGGATGTTATTTGTGGGGATTGAATCAAGCTATTACAATGATTGTTCTTCATTTGAACTCATGCCTTCAAGGTGTTTGATGAAATGCTTGAATGAAATTTTTTTTTTCTTTGTTAAGTCAATATTTTGATACTAGGTGCGAACGAAATTGTTTATGGAATTTCAGTGACCCCGACCCTTACGTCAAATTTAAACGTGAAATGCTCAATTTTAATTTTCCTTCACAACGGTGCAAGCTCGTTAAATTCTTGATTCATGTTTTGCATATCCTTAGCCGAGAAGTGTTGTTTTTATTATTGCGTAAGTAAGTAAACTCGGTGTTTATCTTTTCAGGATTCGCTATGGCTAGAAAGAGAAAGGTTAGCACAAGGGCCAGGACTCAATCGTCCCCCACACGAGGGGAAACTTCACAGAGCCGAGCCGAGTTGGAGGTGCACCAATTCTCCGACCCGGAGATTCATAAAATCTTCAATGAAAAGATCCGCCCTCGACCTCTGATCCCAGAGAGGGGATTCACCCCAGCCCCCCAGGACAGGGAGCTTTTGACGATGATAGACGAGATGGGGTGGGCCCGTTTTGCTGCACCTCCCGAACCGGCGGTGATTTCCATTGTGCATGAGTTTTATGCGAGCGCTCTGTTGAAGCACATTCGGGCGGGGCAGATGATACCGCAGTCAGACACTCAGACGTAGGTCATTGTCCGAGGCATTACAGTAGATTTTTCGGTGGCTACCATATGGAGATTATGAGCTGCCTGTGGTGGATGAGACGGCTTATACGCGAGCTATGAGTGGCCTCACGAGGGAGGCCCTGCTCGAGACACTCACTCAACCCGGCTCTGTCTGGGAGATGCGCGCTCCGGGTTCGTCGGAATAATTACAGCGCCATAAACCCTTTAAGTAAGGATTTACAAGGCTAATTTAAAAGAAGTGTAAAAATATAAGACATCAATACTGCGGAAATTCAAGTTTACAAAACCATTCAACTGGTTCAACAAGTAATTAATACAACCATATCGAAATGATATTAATAAGACACGCGTACTCGAGTACTGAAATCAAACCAAGAAAACTAATCACCAACAACAAACAAACATCACTGAACCCCTTCATCATCACGTCGGTACTGTGGCTGTTTCCCTGCTCCTCGGCTACCTGAACATCAAAACAAATGTCCACCCCCAAAGGGGTTAGCAAAACGATGCTAGTACAAGTATCATTTAAACGAATCAAATATGCATCAACAATACATAACAAGATACACCACACGGCCTTCCGCTACCGGAATCCGATAATGCGAATCCACAAGATTCCATTAACACAGCAAGGGTATTCCAATGATCCAGCACCCTCAGCATAGATCCCAAGATGATCCCGTCGGACCAACATGATGTGGAAATAACCCGTCCAATGATCCAGCGCCCTCAGCCTAGATCCCAAGATGATCCCGTTGGACCAACACGAGGTGGACATCCGATCCAGCGCCCTCAGCATAGATCGTACAACATACACAAACACGACTCATGCATACACATATGCCAAATCATTATGTTCATCAACATGAACATACAAACACTCGATAACGAATATCATGACAATTCAAAAAAAATAATTTCCATGTTCAACAACATGAATAAACCACAAACATGTTCAAAATACTAATTTTTAACACATTACGATACTTACCTCGAAGATGGCAAGAACGAAACACTTCAATTATCTCAACACACTCGAAGGCCGCCTCCTTCGATCAACGTAGCAAGCTCGAACCTTAACAAAAGAAATGATATACAAATTATCTCAAGTCGAACGATTGCCTAACAATTCGATCTACGGCCCAAAAGCTCAAAATATGCAATCTGCCTGAACCACTTAGCATACGCTACGCACTCTATGTAGCGTGCGCTAAGCCTGCCTGTTAGCGTACGGTATCGTATAAGCCTAGCGTACGCTAGCCACGGACTGACAGATCTCTCTGATCAGCCGACTGACTCGGCTGATATCATAACGTACGTTACGTACCATACGTAGCGTGCGTTAACTTATCCCCGATAGCGCCCGTTAACTAACGTATGTTAGCGTGCACTAACCGTGCATGGCAGATTACTACTGGTAGAAAACTGGATCTAATGGTGATGAACTCATGAATTCTATGGTGATAATACAAGTCATCCCCGAGCATATCATGCTAATAAGGTTTGTGAAAGTTCTATACGTACTAAATGGCTATGAGATTCAAAGATACGTATAATCATTACTACACTATCATTCATCTTGATCTTCAAGGAAATATTCTAAGTTCCGTTCGTCCTACGTTCCAAAACAAATGATTCCAATGTGTAAAACGTACCAACTAGGTAATATCCGTCTACTGATCACAAATTGGTTTGAAGCTGCTTAGGAGTCCATAAACTAAAAAGGTTCAAGGGTTCATACGATGAATAAGTGCCGAAACGTCGAAAATATCCTTCTAACACATGATGATCGATTTTGAACGAAATAACTGACTATAGAAACATGATCAAATCGTCCTTTAGAACACTACTAATATTGGTGAAGAATCACCTACCTCAAAGTAGTGAAGAACAAGGAGAAAATCGAAGCAATCCAACGTCGAAGGCTCGAACACCAATCCTCAATGATCTACAATCTTCAATCACGAGCTAGGATGTTGATATGAGGTGTTTAGGATGTAGGAAGTTATACTCTAAGTATAAGAATTCGGATGTGGGAAAAGAAAGGACTGAAAATACGAAAAGGATGCTGTCCAATTTATAGGATATGTTTATTAGCGCGCTAGTCCTCGTCGTAGCGTGCGCTAACGGCTATCGACTTTATCAGACCAAGACTTAGCGCACGCTATGCACATGCATGTAGCGTGCGCTAAGGCGTTGACTTGGCTTTTCCCGAAAGCCGTCCAGATTCATCCCGACACCATCCGACCAAGATCCCCGGCCTGATCTCACCTACCAAACGTCTCAATCAAATTAACCACGCATAGCGTGCGCTACATGCGCAGAATTACAATTTTTAAATCACATACACGAAATCATACGCTCAACAACATCGGATTATGAAATACGGAGAAAATACTCAGATCAAAGTGCACAATTACAATGTTACAAGGTCCAAATACATATCAGAAATCTCGGGTATTACATCCTTCCTCCCTAAAAAGAAGTTTCGTCCCGAAACTTAAGATGAAAACAACTCTGGATATCTAGCCTTCATACTGTCCTCCGTTTCCCAAGTGGCCTCTTCGACTCCGTGTCGTGACCATTGTACTTTAACCAAGTGTATTGGTTTATTCCTCAATTGTTTGATCCGACTCTCAAGTATCTTGATTGGTCTCTCTTCGAAGGTGCCATCATTAGCTATCTTGATCTCGTCGAAATAAATGACGTGACTGGGGTCCGGTACATACTTCCGCAGTTGGGATACGTGAAACACATTGTGAACGTGACTCAGCGATGGCGGTAAGGCCAACATGTATGCTAAATCTCCAACTCTCTCGAGGATCTCGAATGGTCCGATATATCTCGGACTTAGCTTACCTCTCCTCCCAAAACGGAAAATCCCTCGTGTAGGAGACACCTTCAATAGTACATGTTCCCCAACGTCGAACTCTAGAGGACGACGACGTACGTCTGCGTAAGACTTTTGTCGACTCTGGGCAGTCAACAGTCTTTCTCGAGTCAAAGCTATCTTCTCTTGAGTCTGAATTATCAATTCCGGTTCCGTCCCGATCAAATCCGAAGAATCATCCCAACACAGGGGTGATAGGCATCTTCTCCCGTACAAAGCTTCAAATGGTGCCATCTTAATAGAAGCATGCCAACTATTATTGTAAGTGAATTCGATCAAGGGCAAGTGAACTTCCCAATCAGTTGACCAAACCAGCGCACAAGCTCTAAGCATGTCTTCTACTGTTTGAATAGTCCTTTCGGACTGACCGTCCATTTGGGGATGATAAGCCGTACTAAAGTTGAGCTCAGTTCGCAAAGCCCTATGAACTGCTTTCCAGAAGTGCGACACGAAGCGACCATCTCGATCCGAAATAATGGTCTTCGGCGTCCCATGCAATCTGAATATCTCCGCAATAAATACTCGCGCCAATCTCTCGGGTCCCCATGTATCTTTAATTCCTAGGAAATGAGCCGACTTGGTTAGTCGATCAACTATAATCCAAATCATGTTCATTCCCGTTCTAGTCCTTGGCATACTGGTGATGAAATCCATCGAGATGTCCTCCCACTTCCATTCAGGGATCGGAAGCGGCTTTAACATTCCGGCAGGTCGCTGATGTTCAATCTTAACTTGCTGACAAGTCAAGCACCTCGAAACGTGCTCTGCTACGTCCTTCTTCATATTTCCCCACCAGAAGTTTTGTTTTAAATCCTTATACATCTTACTGCTGCCCGGGTGAATAGAATAGGGCGCGCTGTGAGCTTTCTTCAGAATAGTCCGTCTCAAATCATCATCATCGGGAGCGCAAAGTCGACTCTGAAATCTCAGAATTCCATCATCTTGTATCACGAATCCTGGGGCTTTTCCTTTCTTTACATCATCACATAATCGAAGGATCAGAGAATCGTCCAACTGATTAGACTTGATCTCCTCGACTAGTGATGAAGTCAGTTCCATCACATATAGTTGTCCTTGAATTCCTGGTGCCCATACTTCAATCCCTTCGCGGATCAGTTCTCGTTGAATGCCGGTTTGGGACGTAAGAGCTTCCAACACTCGAAGAGAAATAGGTTTACGGCTCAATGCATCGGCTACTACGTTTGCTTTCCCCGGATGATAGAGAATCTCCAAGTCGTAATCCTTGATCAATTCCAGCCACCTTCTCTGCCTCATGTTTAATTCTTTCTGACTGAAAATGTACTTGAGGCTCTTATAATCGGTAAAGATCTGACAATGAGTGCCGTACAAATAATGTCTCCAAATTTTCAAGGCAAAGACTACACCTGCTAACTCCAGATCATGAGTCGGGTAATTTGCTTCGTACGGTTTCAACTGCCGAGAGGCATAGGCAATTACCTTATCCGTTTGCATCAACACACATCCCAGACCCTGATTTGAAGCGTCGCTGTAAACCATGAATCCATCAGTTCCATCTGGCAATGCTAAAATAGGTGCTGTCGTCAGTCTCTTCTTAAGTTCATCAAAACCCGCCTGACATTTCTCATCCTACTTAAACTTTTGAGTTTTCTGTAACAGCTGAGTGAGCGGACGAGAGATCTTGGAAAATCCCTCTACAAAGCGGCGATAATATCCAGCAAGTCCTAGGAAACTCCGGACTTCTTTCACATTATTAGGAGCTTCCCATTCCAAGATTGCTTCGACTTTCTTCGGGTCCACCTGAACTCCGTTAGTTGATATCACATGCCCGAGGAAAGTTATCTCCCTGAGCCAGAACTCGCATTTTGAAAGCTTTGCATACAGCTGTTCCTTCCTCAAGGTGCTCAAAACCACACGTAAATGTTCGGCATGCTCCTCTGCGTCCCTCGAATATATCAAGATGTCATCAATGAAGACGACCACATATTTATCCAAGTATTCAAAGAATACCCGATTCATTAATTGCATGAATACTGCAGGAGCATTGGTAAGTCCAAATGGCATTACTACAAATTCATAATGTCCGTACCGGGATCTGAAAGCAGATTTTGGTATATCCGATTCCTTAATTCTCAACTGGTGGTATCCTGATCGCAAGTCAATCTTCGAGATTGCCCTTGCCCCTTGCAGTTGATGAAACAAGTCATCGATCCGAGGTATAGGGTACTTATTCTTGATCGTCATCTTGTTGAGCTCCCTATAATCAATACACAGTCGGAGGGATCCATCTTTCTTCCGGACAAAGAGAACGGGCGCTCCCCAAGGAGAAACGCTAGGTTGAATATAGCCCTTCTGTAACAATTCCTCCAGTTGCTTCTTGAGTTCATACATCTCGGTTGGCGCCATGCGGTATGGTGCTCTGGAAATAGGAGCTGCTCCAGGCTCTAATTCGATAGTGAATTCCACTTCTCTCTGTGGAGGTAACCCAGGTAGTTCGTCAGGAAATACATCTGAGAACTCATTCACAACTGAAATAGACGAGAGCTCTACTCCTTCCTCTTTCCTCGTGGCATAGCACCAAAGTCCGTGACATCCCTGCTTCAGTAATTTCACGGCTTTCATTGCTTTGATCAATATTCCCGAGCTTCCTGGTCTCCATCCTTGGAATAAGTGTTCAGCTCCGTCATCAGCAATGATAGAAATGACTCTCTCTCGGTAATTCAGAATAGCTCCATAACGGTTGAGCCAATCGTCTCCGAGAATTAAGTCGTCACCATAGATGTCAACTACAATAAGATTCGATGGCCAATCTCTCCCTCCTATAGACACTGGAAAATCTCTAGCCTCTAGGGTTCCCACAATTCTCTCTCCACTCGGCAAACCCACAACATATGGTTCACAATCAAATAAGCACGAGATTTTTAAACGATTTACACAGTTCAATGATACGAAAGAATGTGTAGCTCCGGAATTGAATAAAACACTAACTGGTTGCAAAAGGATCTGAATCGTACCTGATGCAATAGCAGTGTTCTGATCGTCAGATTTCCTCATCTCGTACAGGCGCGGAGGAACGGACCCAGCACTGGATGTCTCTCTCTTCCCAACGTTTTGCTGCTGAAATCCACTCTGCTGCGTCTGGTTCACACTTGTCTCCTTCGGAACTAGCGCTGGAGTGCGAGTACCAAAAGATCTAGTAGCAACTCCACAGAAAGCCACACAGTACCCTTCTTGTCCACAATCGTAGCAAGTCACAGAAGATGCGGGGCAGTCACGTCGAATATGCCCTTCTCGACCATAATTGTAACATTTCTTTGATGCGTCCGGAACTGCTGATGTAGTCCGGAACTTCTTCCCACCTCTAGAAGGATGTGGAGGTTTCCTAGCCGAATAAAAGGAAGACTAGCCCTTGCGGGGCCCACCGCTATTGTTTTCTGAGAAGTTGCCGGTCACCTTCTGCTTCTTTGCCTTCACTGATTTTTCCACCGCCGTCTCTTTCATGTCGTAGGCCAGCGCTTTGTCTTGATACTGTCGCAACGTAGTACACTCGAACCCAGACATGTACTGCTGAATCTCCGGCTTCATCCGCATATCAAAATGAAAAATCTTTTCTGCCTCCGTTCTGACCAAGTGTCGCACACAAGTCAGCTGATGATTAAAAATTTTGATTACATCTGTCACAGATGCTTCCGAACTCTGTGCTGAGAAAAACTCTCGGATCTTTGCCTCTCTAACTGGACGAGGACAATACTGTGCTTCCATCATTAGTTTGAATTCCGTCCAATCCGCATTATGATTCTCGGGTCGGATAGCTTCCCACCAATCAAAGGCCTCCCCAGTCAGAAAATACTAGGAAATGGGAACCTTCCGGTCCTCGAGACAGTTAAGACCCGCGAATATCTTCTCTAACTTCTTAAGGCAGTGATCCCAAGTAAGTGCCTCAACAGATCCGTCAAATTTTGGCGGGTGCAATTTGACCACCTCAGCAAGCCATTTGTCTCCCCGGTTATCCTCGTGGTGCTGCTGTCCCATCGCCGTCTGCATGCGGTCGACAACCTGGGCGAACTGGTTTATCTGCGCCACCACCTGTTGAAGCACTCCCGGCATGTTAGGATTTGCGTCGTCATTCGCTGATCCTTGTTGCCCTCCAGAATGGGAATCGGTTCGACTAGCTGATAATTCCGGGGTAGTTGCGGAATCCTCCTGTCTCATGTTACCCCGTCCGCATCCACGACCGCGTCCGCGTCTACGTCCTCCTCTCAACATACTGTAAACACAATTCCTCAATATCCAGGAAAAAGTTTTCGAAATAAAGCCCGTCAATACTCACAAAATAGTAATTAAGTAAAACGGTAGTATAAGAGATTAGGAGACTTACAACCACGGTCTGCATGACGACTTTGGCTGAACAGTGATGTTACGAACGACCCGTAAATCAAATAATGTAAACAGACCCAACTAAAACCCGACTGCCAAGATGTCCATGAATCTTAGATCCGATACCATATTCTGTAACACCCCGAGATATTCGGAATAATTACAGCGCCATAAACCCTTTAAGTAAGGATTTACAAGGCTAATTTAAAAGAAGTGTAAATATAAGACATCAATACTGCGGAAATTCAAGTTTACAAAACCATTCAACTGGTTCAACAAGTAATTAATACAACCATATCGAAATGATATTAATAAGACACGCGTACTCGAGTACTGAAATCAAACCAAGAAAACAAATCACCAACAACAAACAAACATCACTGAACCCCTTCGTCATCACGTCGGTACTGTGGCTGTTTCCCTGCTCCTCGGCTACCTGAACATCAAAACAAATGTCCACCCCCAAAGGGGTTAGCAAAACGATGCTAGTACAAGTATCATTTAAACGAATCAAATATGCATCAACAATACATAACAAGATACACCACACGGCCTTCCGCTACCGGAATCCGATAATGCGAATCCCCAAGATTCCATTAACACAGCAAGGGTATTCCAATGATCCAGCGCCCTAAGCATAGATCCCAAGATGATCCCGTCGAACCAACACGCGGTGGAAATAACCCGTCCAATGATCCAGCGCCCTCAGCCTAGATCCCAAGATGATCCCGTCGGACCAACACGAGGTGGACATCCGGTCCAGCGCCCTCAGCATAGATCATACAACATACACAAACACGACTCATGCATACACATATGCCAAATCATTATGTTCATCAACATGAACATACAAACACTAGATAACGAATATCATGACAATTCAACAAAAATAATTTCCATGTTCAACAACATGAATAAACCACAAACATGTTCAAAATACTAATTTTTAACACATTACGATACTTGCCTCGAAGATGGCAAGAACGAAATACTTCAATGATCTCAACACACTCGAAAAACCTCAAAGTAGTGAAGAACAAGGAGAAAATCGAAGCAATCCAACGCGAAGGCTCGAACACCAATCCTCAATGATCTACAATCTTCAATCACGAGCTAGGATGTTGATATGAGGTGTTTAGGATGTAGGAAGTTATACTCTAAGTATAAGAATTCGGATGTGGGAAAAGAAAGGACTGAAAATACGAAAAGGATGCTATCCTATTTATAGGAAATGGTTATTAGCGCGCACTAGTCCCTGCTCGTAGCGTGCGCTAACGGCTACTGACTTTACTGTACTCAGCACTTAGCGCGCACTATGCACATGCCTGTAACGTGCGCTAAGGCGTTGACTTGGCTTTTCCCGAAAGCCGTCTAGGTTCATCCCGACACCATCCGACCAAGATCCCCGGCCTGATCTCACCTACCACACGTCTCAATCAAATTGACCATGCATAGCGTGCGCTAATGTTCCTCTATAGCGTGCGCTATGGATCCATGTTAGCGTACGCTATACATAGCAGATAGCGTGCGCTACATGCGCAGAATTACAATTTTTAAATCAAATACATGAAATCATACGCTCAACAACATCGGATTATGAAATACGGAGAAAATACTCAGATCAAAGTGCACAATTACAATGTTGCAAGTTCCAAATATATATCAGAAATCTCGGGTATTACATCAGTCGGCTCAGGCAAGCCTGGTTGTATTTCATCTGCGCTCGTGTTGATCCCACCTCGCAGATCCGATCTGTTTTACTGACTCGAGCCCGTACATTATATGCTATCACTTCCGGGATGCGATTCGATGTGGCTCCTCTCCTGGTCCGGTCTATTATTCTATGCATTCAGGGAGGGGCCAAGATGGGGCTGAAGCACCCCTCGCTCATCTGCGCTCTATGCCGGCAGTTGGGGATGACGTGGTCGGATGACGAGCCGCTGTTAGCCCCGAGGGTCCGATTGATCATCGCATCATTTCGCACTTCGACCAGTGGGGAGGAGCACCGGAACATGCTCGGGGGCGAGTATTTCTACTTGATGAGGCACACGAGCAGTCCCCCGAGCCTCTTCTTCTGACGCAGGGGCAGATGGGGTCCAGCCCGCCGCCCGACAGAGAGCACTTGCAGGCGTTGTTCGACGGGTTGAGAGAGGAGATGAGGAGAGAGAGAGAGAGGAGATGAGGAGAGGGAGAGAGAGAGAGAGAGAGCCTTCTGGCGGCCCAGAGAGAGGAGATGCAGACAGAGAGAGAGAGAGCATCCTCACTGCCGTCTGAGATGAGATGAGAGAGCAGGTCCGCCGGGCCAACCGACGTGAGACGAGGCGCCTGGCAGCGAGAGATGCTTACCACCAGGAGCACCTTGCTGCATGGACGGCCCACATTATGCACCCGGACGGGCATTCATTCCACCTGTTCGCCCAGCCACGCCACCCTCCTCGCCGGACGAGGCCGGCACCAGTTCATGAGCAGACTGTAGGGGAGTACTTGACCTTTTTCTTTTATTGCATATTACATTTTGTCCATTGAGGTCAATGTATATCCTAAGATTGGGGAGGTTTACTTTCTGTTGCTATACTTGTTGTTGTACTTATTCGTTTGCACTTTCGTTATTTTCATTATCTTTTTGTTCTTAGCCTTGCTTGTCATGATATTATTTGCAGTCGTGAATTTTTCGTGCTTCTTTTTGTGTAAAACTGATGTTACGATACTGATTTCTCTCTGAAGAAACGGTTGAGTTTTAGTCGAGTTGTAGTCAGCGATATCTGTTTCTATTGAATATTCATTTAGGTCCGAAATTTTTTTCGTTTTGTAGAAATCTTAGCAGATAAGAAAAGAGACATACGTGTTTTCAAATCGCCGTCTATACGTTTGGTTACATTTTTCGGTTAGCTAGTCATCCAGTAACATAAGTCTTGGGGCACTTAAGTTGAGTTTAGAGTTGAACAGTTTTTTCCCAAAAACTCGAGATATTATTTGTTCTATGAGGGGAAGTCTAGTAACCGGGGGTATTCGCGTGACCCGTTGTTTACTCTCGCGTAAAACGACAACCCTGATTAGACTAGTGGTTTTGAGATTTCGCATGTGCCGATGATGGGGAGCCTAATAATTGAGGGTATTCGCGTGACCCGTTGTTTACTCTCGCGTAAAACAGCAACCTTGAATCGGACATGCGGGAATAGCTATTCGAGTTGTTTCTCCGTTGTGGAGGGGAACTTAGTAACTAGAAGCATCCATGTGCCCCATGAGTGTCTTTTACGTCAAACGGTTCCCCAATACATGAGAATGGAATTCCACCCTAGGATTATCCGGATGAAACATCCCGAGATCCGAACCTAGTGGTCAACTCGAATCAATTTATTGATCATATATAAGGGAATACTGTCCGAGGGTTATATTTGATGATGAAACTCTTGAAATTTTCGCCATTAGACTGTGGGACTGGGCGAGTTAGCTTGTTTATTTTTAACCCTTCATATTGACGGTTGGTCAAATTCACGCTTGTTAATCTTTGAGCTATATTTTCTTCATGCACGATTGATTAGGACTAAAATTGGTTACTTTGTGGAATCAGTGTCCTGGATGTGACTCACTATTACGATACTTGTACTATTCTTGAGATTTTCAGGGTAGTATTGATTAGGTTGAGCACTATGAAATTGCACGATTATTCACGATTATTCTTTTATTTGTAATCAATTATTTTTGCTTGAGGACAAGCAAAGGCTCAAGTTTGGGGGTATTTGTTAGGCGTATTTTTATACGCTTATTTATCATTATTTTGTATTCTTTTCATAATTAAATCTACATAAATGAGCTTTTAATGCCCTATTATTTTATGTTTTACAGGAAATTGGAGTCCGAAAGCTAAAACGATGAAAACGGGCGAAAACAGCAAATTTTGGCCTGGAGCCGCGGCACAAGGATGCTGAGCCGTGGCATAAGAAGGCGACCTGAAAGGGGCCGAACCAACTGTACCCTGAGCCGCGACACAAGTTTGCTGAGCCGCGGCCCAGGAGAAAAATAGAGCGCCCAGGCAATGCGCTGAAGACCGTGAGCTGCGGCACAGATTAAGTGAGCCGCGGCCCACGGGGCAGTTTTGGTGTGTTCTGCGCGGTTTTGGGCCATTTTGAAGCCTGTTCTCGACCTAATCACACGGACGCATTTTGGAGGCTGAGAGAAGTTATAAATAAGTATTGAAGGTCAGATCATCAAGAGGATCGCGGAAGAGAGGAATCGATTATCATCAAGGAGAAGAAGCAGAAGACACCAAGATCAGAGAGCGGAAGTTAGAAGAACGGAGGAACCCGAGTTCTTCATCTGCGTTTGATTTCGATGCTTCCTTTCATTATATCTGTATTTTTATTCCTCAGCATGTCAGGCTAAAACCCTGTTCTAGGATTTTGATGAAACCAAAGTTTTGACGAATTTGCTTTTGATTATCTATATAATTCCCTTTTCTGTTGAGTTTTCCCAATCGTTTTTAATGCTTTCAATTGTGTGGCCTATAATTGGATTGTTTTAATTACGCAACTCGAATCGGGAGAGGAGAGTTGGTGAGGAACTATTGGTGAGAACCGTTTTATCTTGTGAGATAGGAATATACTCATAGGAACTACGTGGCCTTTTGAAGATTTTATGCTTTTTGCCTATTGTCGAATTAATTCACCTAGGGATAGAGTGTATTATTCACCTTAGAAAAATCTACTGACCTCGGGAGAGGCGGTAGAGTATTTTAACAATCTTCGCCTTTAATAGATTGGGAAAATCATTAACTTCAGATAATCGAGAGTAAATTCGGATAAACCAATGTAGATTCACAATCCTAGACTTATTCATCATTTGATTTTCTTTCTTCGAGCGATCGTTTTTACTGTTTGTTCTTTTATTGGTTTTCATTAGTTATTAATTGCATCCCAAACTTCGACAGTTCAAATAAAATTATTTTTTTTTGAACAAAAGTTCAAATAAAATTAGAATACATAAAAATCGGTAATTAGTGATTCAGTCCTCGTGGGAACGATAACTCACTCATCATTTTATTACTTGTCTACGATAACGTGCACTTGCGTTCAATGAAATAATCGCAACAGTCTGTGATATGGAATGTTAGATATCGAGGATAGTTTATCGTGACGACATTGGTATCGGGATAAAGGTTTACTAGTACTGAATTGACTGTATTTTATTTGAGGTTCTTTGAAATCATATTTGGATATTCGTTCAGGGATGTTTGTTCATGGAAAAGATATAGTCTCCGGCTTTGAGGTAATTTAAGTATTGCTCAGTTATGAGAATAATTATCGTGATGAATTGTTGTATATGTTGTATGATGATGTTTCGTATATTATGATTCATATTGATTGTTTCGTTGAGGGATGTTCATCCCAGGACTATTTGTATTGAGACCGTTGATCGTGTTGATCATTCATTGGGGATGATGATCCCACGATTATTGTTTGGACATTGATTGGTTGTGGGGACTTCTCATTGTCTGTTTGTCGTGTTCACTTTGGTGAGTCTTTTGATCCTTATTGTATATGTGTTTTCTTTGAGTTTCGTTGGCATGTTGCATTGTGACATATCTGGAATCATATCTGCGTGCCGATTGGTTATTGTGTAGGATTTTTAGCCAGGCACATATGGTCGTGCGTTGATGTTTCAGCATTGGACCGCGCACACGAGAAGTTAGTGTTGGAATATTTATTCCAAATATTCATTAATAGAGTGATAATAATTAAGTTGCTAAACAAATCAAAACAACAAAGAGACGAAGCAAAACAACGAAGGAATCGAAGTCGCAAAAAGCTGGTCAGAAGGAAGATAACGTACGATATATTGTCAGCATAATGTACGTAATGTGACTAAGTTAACATACGTAAAACATGAACGATAACGTACGTAATGATGTGTTTGTGAATTCAAACAAGAATAATGTTGGAGATGACGTCATGGCATAGGTCAGCATCCATCGGACATATTGACTACGTATAACGTACGTAATGGAAAAGAGGCTAACGCGGGTAATGATAAATACGAAGGCTACTAGACTGTTCTGTGAAAAACGTAGCGTACGTAACCGGAAGGAGTTAACGTACGTAATGGCTTTAACGAACGTAACATTTAGGTAATAATGTACGTAATGAAAGCTTCAGAGCTAATGGCTAGGTGGAAGAAAAATGCCTATAAATACCACTTCATATGGTATTCATTCAACAACAACTTCAAGCAAACGATACATTCATCAGATGATATACTTACTATAATTGTTGTAATTATGCTTGTATTGATAATTTGAGTGTTTATAAATTCAACACATACACGAGAGGTAAAAGAAAAGATACAATTAGATTCGGTGTTATTAGGATCAAGGATCTGGCATTGTTAGAATCGCAATCGATATCTAAGTGAGGTTTATCTAGTACCGATAGAAAGCTAGAGTGGTTGAGTCCTTGTCCAATAGAAAAGGAAAACGGTTTAACTTGGACCGATATAAAGACAAGTAACAGAACGGTTTACTCGGACCAATAGAAGACAAGATTGTAACGGTTATCCCTCGACCTATAGAAGAGAGGTGCAGAGGTTTATCTTAAGCCTATAGAAAAAGATACCAAGAGAGGACGTAGGCACATTTGTCCGAACCTCTATAAATCCTTGTGTCGTTTTATTTTCTGCACTTCATTTATTTAAATCACTTCCACAACGCGAAAGAGTTTCACAACTCTATCTCCAAATGGCGATACCGACCAATAGTTTTCCAACAATTGGTATTGGAGCGGTACTTCCAATAAACGGCTTAACATCCGATGAGTCGATCCAAATGGCATTTCAAATTGCTCCGGTCGAAGGTCTTGCTCTTAACCGACCACCATTCTTTGATGGATCAAATTATATGACATAGAAGAAAAAGATGTCGATCTTTATTCGTGCCTATGATATAGAGATTTGGAAGATCATTTGCCTTGGACCGAAATTTCCAATCAAATCCGATGGATCTCTTCAGAGTTTCGAAGAATATAATGATGAGGATTGGAAGTACGACCATCTAAATTGTAAGGCTACTCAACTTCTATATTGTGCCTTAAATCCAGAAGAGGTCAATCGTATCTCATCGTGTGAAAGTGCTAAAGAAATATGAAAAATCCTTGAAATCACACACGAGGGAACAACTCAAGTCAAGGAGACGAAGATCAATATGCTTCTCCATGACTACGAGTTATTCATGATGAAGGGTGACGAGTCCATCACCAACATGCTCGACCGATATGCGGTCATCACCAATGGACTAGCTTCGTTTGGTAAACCATTATCAAGTAGTGAGAAAGTCAATAAAATCTAAAGATCACTACCTGTTGAATGGGATGGCACGATAACGGCGATTATGGAATCTAAAGATTTAAACAATCTTGATTTTAGTGCTCTCGTTGGTTCACTTATAAACTACAAAATAGTTTTAAAATCTCGGAATGCTAAACCGAAGCCGAAGGAAAAGTCGATAGCCATGAAGGCTAAGATGTCAAGAAAGGAAGAAATCCCGGTTGAAGAAAGTGACGAAGAATCGGCATATCTGAGCCAAAAATATTAATAAGTTCCAACACTTATTAAGCCGGAGAAAGAGGACATCCAAGTGGGTGAATCTAAGAAATTCGACAATTCTTGTCGATTATGTGGTAAACCAGGCCATTTCGCAAAGAATTGCCGAGCAAAACCAAGAAGGAGGTTTTAATAGCAACATGGAGCGATGAATACGAAGATGATGATTTTAACAATCAAAATAATCTCGCTCTCATGGCACGAAGATCATTCGACGATAGTGACGTCGAAAGTCAAGTAAGTAACTCCTACGATGAACTTTTTGAAATATTTGAGTTATTACATACGGACTACTAAAATGCATTATCCGAGATTAAATCCCTACAATCGAAAAATAAATTATTGGAAACCGAGATTTCCAAAATTCTTGAAAAGGGAAAATTTATCGAGACCGATCATTCAAAATGCATTGAGAACGAAAATAATTTAAAGAATGATCTTTTGAAAAGTCAAACCGAGCTGAAAAACTTTACAAAGAAATTCTCGTGTGGAAACGAGAAATTTGAACAAATGCTCTCGGTGCAAAAATTTACGCTGAACAAACAGGGATTGGGATTCAAACAACATTCTAAAAATGAATCCATAAATTTCAAAATACCCCATTATGAAAAATGTTTGAAAATTGGGCACCATATTTCAAACTGTAAAAGCCCACGACGGACGATAAAAACTAAAAAGATTTGGATTCCAAAAGGAACGTTTATTCCGAATATCGTCTATGTCTCTAAAGAAAAACCAACTATGGGTTGGGTCCCCAAAAATTAATTTTTAACAAATTGTATTTTACTCAGGGGGAGTATATTTTTAAAACGGATATTTTTGTCCAGGGGGGTTTACCCTATCATGCATATTTCTATATACATCAATTGGTATTTTATTCGTTTTTATTACACTTTTTGCCGAATACAAAAAGGGGGAGAAAGGAATTGAATCGGATAAAAAGCGTCATGGAAGAATGACGAGAAAAATGAAAAGTAAAAAGGGGAAGAGAAGAATTAAAAAGAAGAAGAAGCTGAAAATGCAGGTCACAAGTCGTCCAGGAACAAGTCTAGAGGGGGGGTGAATAGACTTGTTGAAACTCTTAAACTCTTTTTCTCAAAGAGTGAGTTTCTTCAGCTGATAGGTAAACAAATGACTTGGAGTCGTTTGTTCTTAATATGTGCGGAAGTCAGCTGATGACGAATATAAAGAAACTAATGAAACACTTAACAATGAATGCAGAAGATAAAATATGATGCTATAAGACAGTAAATAACACAGGCGGTTATAGTGGTCTCATAGGTGGGGTAATCCTCTACTAATCCACTTTTCTCCAAACCAGTTGGAGATGAATTCACTATAATTCTCAACGAGTGATAAATATTACAGTGATTCAGCAAACTACAACAGCTTCCAACCAGTGGAAATTCGTGCCGTTGTACCACTCTTGACTGCCTTGCACCTCTTGATCCTCGATCCTCGGATGCCTTTACAGTCTCTTAACTTCAACCAATGAAGTACCCCGAACTCAGGATTATATACAAGAGTTTTTGTCTTCTCCAACTAAGAGCTTCTTTAAGTACGAACTTTTAGAACCGTTCTTTTCACGATGTTGTATTTCGCTTTAGATAGCTTGAATGCTTTGATTGCTTGAAAGTATGTTCGCACCGGTAGTTGCTCAACTTCAAATCTTCGAATATATATAGGTGTTGATCCATGAGCATTCCTTCATAGCCGTTGCAGATTTGTAAAAAATCAGTCCGTTGGAGGGAGACTTCTTTGTTTATTCTTTTCTGAACGTTGCAAGGCTGGATTCCCATATTTTAATCTATCTTCTGACCGTTGTGAAGACTTCTGCATGTGATGCGCCGAATCTTTTGAATATAAAATGATTAAAGTCTTCAAGATGGGTCTGGATAGCTTATTTAATTCATATCTTTTGCGGGAATCACTCTAATTTGTCTCTTCACGTTGCATGTGACTTTCCGTAATACTTGACTTTTCAACGCATGCTGACGTGGACTTGGAGTACTTGGCTGATCTCGACTAGGCTGACGAGCAGTTAACTTCTCTGCAGTCTGGACCTCTCTGATGTTCCCAGTTTAGGATTTGTCTGATCAGGTGACTTGTCTGAGGTACCTTGGCTGCAGTCTGGTCAAACATCCCTGATAATTTTTGTTGACCAGAACTACTCTAACTTGACTCGGCTGATCTTCTCTGATGGACTTAGCTGTACTTTAGTACTTAGCCGATTTTTAGCCTAACTTATTTTTGGCCTATAGAAGATACTCATGTAACACCCCCAGATCGAACCGGGAATATTACACGCCGTAGACCCTCTCCGTGAGGATCCACCAGGCTAGACATCAAAACAACACATTATATTACGTACCGACGAATCAAAATAACGAACCAATAGACTGATTTGGTCTTCCGTCACTGACTTACAAATCAAAATACATAAACTCATCCAGACTCATACACATGCAAGGGTAAAATACTTGCAACACCGAACAATAAGACAGCGGAAAAGACAATACAATGGACTCCGACTAACTGAAGTCAAAACTGGCCTCCGTGTGATTAGTATCATTCGTCTTTCATCATCCCTCGCACCGATCATGTGTCTTACTCCCGAAAACCTGCATGTACCTTGACACAATACAGATATCCACCCCTCGATTACTCGGGGGTTAGCAAAACTCCACTGTTTCGCTAGTGCAAGTATAAAGTGCAAATATGAGCCATACACAACACATTCCGAGAATATAACGAAAGACTTCCCGAGATATATATAGTTAAAAATAGTTCAAGTCTTGAAAGCAGAAACGAAGCAAGTAAGCATTTTGAAAATATTTCCAAATCTCTGGAGTTTTGAAAACATCAAAAATTGAAAAGCTCTTAATTCCTCGAAAGCCATTTAGGGTCACAGCCCCAAAGTTCATTTTCCAAAATACAAATCCGTTTAACAAAACATGGAGTCCACGACCCAACCATTCCGGTCACAAAAAACAGGGTCCACGACCCGGTCATCCACTTCAATTCACTTACAAGGACACATTACACATAACATATTATTCTTACACCATTCTAGCCAAGCACCAAGACTCGATATATAATGTCTCTCGACCCCGAGCGTAAAGCATTGTGATACTCCGGACAATATCACAATTAATCATCAAAATATCAACATCAATATCACAGAAACCACACTTGGTAACCCGTGGCCGTACCCATTAGTATCGGCCCCCAGAGGCCCCGTCGGAACGTCCCCAGGTGGGAAACCACTTCCGCGGCCGTACCCATTAGTATCGGTCCCCAGAGGTCCCGTCGAACCGTCCCCAGGTGGAAGAACATCAACACACGTACCCCAGTTCACTTCCGTGGCCGTACCCATTAGTATCGGCCCCCAGAGGCCACATGCCATCCCCAGGTGGAAGAGTAACAACTCACAGATTACAAAACCACGACTCTCAAAGGTCAAACACACAAAATATATATAGTCGAGGTACCTTGCTAGAATGGCCAAATTATCCAACACGTACTCACGACCCAGAACTATATCAATTCACCAGGGAGCACAAGATTTCAACAGTACCGAACGACACAACCAATATCACCAAAAACTCACATATTCATCCATAGCCATGGGACTCCAAGCACATAATTTGACAAAAGAATTACACTTAAAATTTACCAACGACATAATCATACGCAATGACATCACAAGAAAGTAAGGTGATTCTATACTCGACACTAGCACACATATTCAACTAAGCACATTAATTCCCGACACACACGGATCACCTTTACAAAAACCATGATGGTAAATATACCGATTCTTTTGAAAAATGGTTATTAATATTTATTTAGCACATATCGACGATTAACAACCATAATATCCACAAAACACGTAATGTATGGGCAAGATACTTGCCTCGAAAAACCACAACGCGGAGAATCGGCCGAAGTAGGTTGGCACGAACCGACTACGAACTCGCCGACTCCATCGAACGACAATCCGCAACAAATAACTACGAACGAAAACAATAACAATGAAAATGAATTCCAAAGTACGACCCAAAGTCGCTGAATTCAAAGAACAAATGACGAAAGTTCAAGCGTTTCCCCCAAAACGGCCAAGAACACGATTCGTTCCGTCAAAACCCGAAAACGGAATTCCAAGTCGAAATATGGATATACAATCCAGAGAATATGTTTAACAATATCATTTAACCATAATCGATCCATCAAAAACGGATGAAAAACGAGATCGAGGAAAAATCCCCCAAAAAGTCGATTCGAAGGAAATCAAGAAATATACTTCGATTCGACGAAGAACAATGGATTAAATGATGTTAAACACAATAATACTACCGATATTAATCATACCCATCATGAATTAATCAACAACACGGAACGAATCGGACAAAAATGCAAAACCCCCCAAATTCACGAAATTAGGGTTCTAAGGAAGATTACCTTGATTCGCTGGATCAAAGGATGATAACGGATAATTGATTGATGATATGAACTCAAGAACTTCATGTATTTGTTGTTAAACAACATGGCTCCATGGTAAGATCACCCTCAGCCGCGGAAGAGAAGGAGAAGAAGGAGAAAAATGGCCAAAAACCCGTGTGCAGGACCATAAATAGATTGCACAGTGTGCCGCGGCCCAGCGGGAGTGTGCCGCGGCACAGGGCCAAAAATGGCTCCCAGTGGTCGGCAGTGTGCCGCGGCCCGGCCGACGCAGCCGCGCACCGGTCTGATCGGTTTGGCCGAAAAATGCACGAGTGTGCCGCGCCTGCCGCATGTGCCGCGCCCACGGCACGGCTGCTCGGCCGGAAGCCGCCGAGCACTACTGGCCGTGACTCGGCCAAGGCCGGCCGGGCCAGATTGCCGGCCATGACTCGGCCGGGCCAACTCCGACGGCCCGAACGACCGAAACCCGAACCTGAATACGAATCGATGATACGGTTACGACGTACTCGCAAAGACGAATCTAAGAGCTAAGAGAACACACAATTCCGACCACCCGAAGGCTCGGAATTCGACAACGGAAGTAATTACCCAAAACTTTGGGAAATTACGCAAATGGCCCAAAACGTCCGAAAATCACGATACGCGATCGAAACACCAAACCAAAGCTCGCAACATGAATAATAACATTAAATGAACTTACAAGAAACTCGAAACAACATTTTCGGACGAGATTCGCAAGAATCGAACTCAAGTGCGGAAAAGTCGCTAAAAAGCTCGGAACTCAACAAAACAATACCTAAACGAACTCGGATGACAAAAAGTGCAGAATTAATCATTCTCGAAATGACGAAACAGTCATGAGCGAGTCGTCAAAACGAACTCCGGCCGAAAAAGAAATTTACCGAAAATCGAAGATTGCGGATATTACATTCTACCCTCCTTAAAAGAAGTTTCGTCCCGAAACATAAAACTGTAACACCCCAAACTAGGCGGATATTACAGTGCCGTGGACCCCCGACTGGGACCCACCAGGCGAATGAAAACGGATGAATTACACAGGGTAAATGTAGTACCGAACCACATTACAACATCAATTACTCCGATTAGGAGTTTCATACAACACACCCAGGATAAAATAAAATACATGTGTATTTTATGTGACGATAAAATACACAACACTGAATGAAATGAGTATTCAAACGGAATGTCTGCAGCGGAATAAATAAAGGAAACATAAATGACTGAATAAATGACTGAACAGACTGGGGGCCCCTTCTAGTATCATTGGGACTCCTCGCCGTCAACGTACTCTCCCTGTGCCTTTGCCTTGCCATGACCTGAGAAACAAATATCCCCAAACGGGGTCAGTTATACAAAACAACATTCCTCCAGAGTTAAATAAACACAATCATATAAATATGTAGTATAAACCACAAGTTCGATTAAAACGAAGCGGTTAGATTATAACCCAATCTTGTTGAAAACATACGCAATCAAACATGCTGTATGAATCAACTAACAGTACGGCTCAAAGGGTGGCGCCACACTACGCCCGGGATGGAAATGTGTCCGTGCACAAGCCACCAACGAGTATCGATCGAATACCCGCGTGGTCTTGTACCTAATCAGTCTCACGAAGCAATCGACTCGTGTGCACAGTCCAATGTGAGGCCAACAACCAACACACGACATAAATGTGCCCGACATGAAAATCCTACACATACCAACCGCACGCCAAGATGACCCTAATGCCACTATATAACAAAAGTGACATCGGAAACGAATAATGACTCACCGAGATAAAATGATAGTGAAATGAATGATAGCTCAACAAAATGATAGGAACCGTCGTTCCTTGTGACTGAAGTGATTAATTGACAATGACAAGTTTTAATACGGTTAACACAATGATGAATGAGTTACGATTATGAATAAACAACAACAAAAGGAAATGAATATCCTTATAACTGAGTAAGAATCAACTTACTCAATACCGGTGACAATTATCCTTCCACGAACAACGTCCTAATTGAGATATCGGTCGCTCGAACAACCTTGAATTATACAATATCCAACAACTCGTTCAATATACGAATCAAGCACGAATATAACGAACTCAAAACGTCGATACGATTAAACTAAGTTCATTGGGGCATTATATCGAATATGTTGTGGGCAAACTCCGGTTGTTTACAATCAAATCTCAATAAGCCACTATCAATTCCCCCAAGAAGTGTTTCAAACCAACAAACATCTTCCGAATGATCAATAATCCAAAATGAATATCCGAAAACGTGATTATAACGACAATTAATCTAAAACCCCCTATTTCAACTCGATAATCAAAGTGTTCTTGAATAATCCTTCGATAATCCAATGAATCCTTATACAAACTCATAATCATATACATATCCCTTCATATAACATGATTATAATGTCCAAAACATCATATCTCAACATAGAATCGAAATACAAGGTGTCGAAGAAATTACCTCTTGAAGATCCAATCACTTCGATCCGAAGAACACGAGTTTAAACGAGTATCCATGCTTCCCAAATGAATGAAAATGATGAAAATTACACACTCAAGTGATAGGTGAAGAGAATTTTCTCCCTCAAGCCTCTCTCTCTCGTATGAAGGCGGAAAAAATGGAAGGAATGGGCTGAAATGCTCAAAAAACGAATTTATACGGCCGATCGCTCGCCCGACACGGCCGCGTGCCGATCGGGCACGGCTGCGTGGCGCGCAATCGCCGATAGGGACTCGACCGTGTCCTCGCTGACACGGTCGCGGCGCGAGGGCCTTCCGATAGTGACTGTCCGAGCCGACTCAAGATGACTCGACCGTGTCCCGAACACGGCCGGCCCGGCGCCGGTTACGCTTATCCGGAAGAGTTCGACTCAGCCGTGCCAGACGACACGGTCGAGTCCTGTGGGCAGAGACTTCGGCATTTCCGGACGAGTACAGCACGGGCCGTGTCGGACGACACGACCGAGTTCGGTCGGCAGTGATCGGCCAAAAGCTAAAAAATGAGCGGGTGAGCTAAAACGACCATAACTCTCTCGTCCGGACTCCGATTGACTCACCGTTTGAACCATTGGAAAGCTAACTCGATGCTCTATAATATTGCAAAGATTCAGAATTTTTGGAGTTACCAAAAATTAATGGTGATCTAACAAAGTCGAACTCATATGCGGAAAGTTGAAACAATGGACAATAACGATACACAACTCGAAGTTTTTCCGAAGGGTGAACACGGTGAATAAACATGATTGATGAATGATTATAAATGAATGAAAATACACTGAGTGACAATCACCGAATGAAATTACTGAATGATAATGACTGAATTACAACCGGGTATTACAAAAACAAGTAGGGAGAAACAATATCCCGCCAGGAAAACTCAACGATATACGCAAGGAAACGCGTAACTTACGCCCATCGGCGAAATGTTACAAGCAACGCAAAAGGAATATACGGCGTGAAAACACGCTCCACGACGACCAACACAATGCCGCCGTTAGGGATATAATAAAACCAACAAGTGACGAGCGTTATCAAATGGATAATACAATCAAGTCAATTATCCGAACAATCACAAAACACAACGGATGAAAATCAATACGATTGACTAACCCAACGGTACATCAATCAAAACACGAGCCAATCACTGAACAAATACGGAATTCCACCACCTAAAGGTTGGAAGATCGAAAACGAGGCTAATTTTCCGAACTTGGAAAGGTCACAACGATATATAGATCAATTTGGGACAATATCAGAACTCGCTCGAATGACAAAGGTGAGAAACAACACCAGGTTAGAAGCATCAACGAACACAGTCGAGTCGATACGGTTGGACGAAACAGAAGAGAAAGAAAGAAAAATGTGGGTATTACATCATATCACCTTTAAAAGAGGTTTTGTCCCGAAACCTAGACAACGAGAACGAAGTGCTGGAATAGCAACCTTCCCGACCATATCCTCTTGGTCCACATCCGATCTTCAAGGCCATTAGTATCATGGTCACGACTGTGTCCTCTGCCCATCGGCATACTAAGCGGATTCCCACTCAATACGATTGCACAACTTCGCAAAATATTATACTAAAGTACCAACTCAGCACGACATATCACATAAGCTAACCAATAACAACTCGAAAAGAAAATCCACGAGGTATCCTTTTAAAGGAAATCTTTTGAAAATCCTTAGATTTGTATGCTATTTAAAATAAACTTTAAAAGTACTTTTGATACCTCAGGTTGTTTCATCAAAACTTGTAAACAACATATTTTAACCGTCTCATTTGAAATCATTTGAAGTCATCATGCCTCTACGTATCATCATCACCGTTAACAACTAACAAGTTAACCATGCAAGATCATCAAATCATTCTTAAATACTCTACCATTTCCAAATCCGAGTTTGAACTTTACATCGAGTGAGATGTTTCATCTTTCACTATATTTTTTTTGAAAATAAAAATCGCATTGGTTTTTGAAATAAAATATTTTTATGGTGTGAAAGATTTTTGAAAATCACTCACTCGAATTATTTGAAAATACAACAATACCTTAAAAATCATTTTCAAAAATTCTCCCAACACTTCACAAACATCAACAACGGTAATATTTTACAAAATGTCTACATGTACTTTAAAACAACTCTTTGAAATACCATCGAGGTTTTATTTGAGAATCGAAGGCCGGCTTGCCAATTCCAAATAATTTTCATAGTATACACGGAGCCTCCGATTAATCGAACCGTCAAAACTTTGTGAAGTTTCCAGGAAAGTGTTTTTGAACACACACAGTAGACATAATTTATCAATTCATCAAACACAATCAAATATCACCTAGCAATACGAAAAGTCTTAACACACATTCACGCACAACAGTTGTTATCACTAGACACCACGTAGAGAATACAACTACAGGTGATTAGCTGCAAAAGTTAGACCTAACGGCTATAATGCGGTTCCATAGCCTCTGCCCAGGTTGATTAGCGCGCGTTACAACAAAGATTAACGTGCGCTAAACACGCCACGTTAGCGCGCGTTAGGCTCGTATTAAGCTTGTGCTAACTGCTCTAATCACCAACACGATTTCAAACATATATGAGGTAATACTAGACTCGAAGGTTACAAATAAGCAACAACATACGAGTCTAAATGTCATCGATTCACATAATTATAACATCTCACAAGCAACCATCAAAAGAAAATCATCCTACAAAAACGAAAATTTTAATTCTCAATAAGGAGGACTATCTCAACACATACATACCGATGGACTCAACATTCACGTTACTATTTTAATCATAAAACTGGCACCACTGCTCAACAACGAGAGCATCATCAATACGCATCTTCTGACCAACATTCATGAAACCGAAAAGTTACAAACGAGAGTCACGTCTTGAGTATATTTTGAAGACCTTATTTGAGTTAAAAACTCGAGTTTTGAAAACTTATAGTATGAGATGAGAATGAAATATCGGTAGTTTGAAGTCTAAAAATTTTCGACCTTGAGGTCATCATACAAAAATCAAAAAATTTCCTCCCTTGGAGAACATTTTAAAAATTTATGTGGCTCCCCGGAAGCCTTCGAAACTAAAAATTCCAAGGTTGTTGCTCTTGCAAGAAAAACAGTTCATACAAGGATACATTGGCCATATCATTATTCATTCTAGCACAAAACGGGAATTAACAAATATATGTCACTTACTCACGATGCACCTTCAAATACTACTACATAACACAGAATCATACAGGCTCGTATAGCTCGTGGCACAACATGTAGCAGGGAGACTCACATCCACAGATCGCACGAAGATGATGGCTGCACCTTGATACTAATCACGACAGACATCCCAGACGACGCGTCGCGACACGACTCAGTCAGACAAAATCTGACAATACAAGACTCAACAACACATAACTCGACCCGACAGCCTAAGTTTCCTCAACCTAAGCTCCGATACCATAAATGTAACACCCCCAGATCGAACCGGGAATATTACACGCCGCAGACCCTCTCCGTGAGGATCCACCAGGCTAGACATCAAAACAACATATTACATTACGTACCGATGAATCAAAATAACGAACCAATAGACCGATTTGGTCTTCCGTCACTGACTTACAAATCAAAATACATAAACTCATCCAGACTCATACACATGCAAGGGTAAAATACTTGCAACGCCGAACAATAAGTCAGCGGAAAAGACAATACAATGGACTCCGACTAACTAAAGTCAAAACTGGCCTCCGTGTGATTAGTATCATTCGTCTTTCATCATCCCTCGCACCGATCCTGTGTCTTACTCCCGAAAACCTGCATGTACCTGGACACAATACAGATATCCACCCCCCGATTACTCGGGGGTTAGCAAAACTCCACTGTTTCGCTAGTGCAAGTATAAAGTGCAAATACGAGCCATACACAACACATTCCGAGAATATAACGAAAGACTTCCCGAGATATATATTGTAATACCCGGTTGTAATTCAGTAATTATCATTCAGCATTTATCATTCAGTAATTGATACTCAGTAATTTTCACTCATTATTAATCATTTGTCACTCAGATTCAGTCATGGTATTCATCATTCAGAGTAATTGTATCGTGTATCAATCGTCATTCATCACTAATCTGATTGGAGTTTCGTGCCGTGTTTATCATCATTGTCATTTTCGTTGAATCGCGGCGTGAGGGGTAGCGCACGCTACGTACTCCTTTTAGCGTACGCTAATTGGGTATAGGTAGCGCACGCTAGCAGTCAGGTTTAGCGCACGCTAAGGCTACCTGGCCGCACCGTAAGGTACCGACCGCAGTGAGCAGGCAGCGCACGCTAATGGTAAGTAGCGCGCTAGTGAGTTGTAGTAGCGCACGCTAATATGTGGTGTAGCGCGCTAAGGACAGTCGAGGTTGAGTCCAAAGGGCCACCGGATCGCACCGATTAATTCTTAGCGCACGCTATGTGTTGTTTTTAGCGTACGCAATCGATATTATAGCACACGCTAAATAATGGTTGTAGCGCACGCTATCGAGGTCAGATCAGGGGACAGGCAGTTTCTGGATTTCTGTACTGGGCATCACATGATTCGTTAGCGCACGCTAACAATGGGTTTTAACGTACGCTAGTGGTATGGCCGTAGCGCACGCTACAAAAAGGTACGTAGCGCGCGCTACCGTGTTCGGACAGTGGGTACTGGACTACCCAAATTACCCGTTAGCGCACGCTACGCACAAGGGCTAGCGCACGCTAACCTGGATTAGCTATATAATGGACAGTTAGCTGGAGTTCGTCATTTTATCATTCTTTCTCACTCCCTCATCGGTTTCGGGCGATTTCGGACATTTTGGAGAGTTCTCTTCGAGCTTCTATCATCCATCATCATCTTCAAGTCTTTGAGTTGGATTATCATCACTTCATCATCTCCTTAACATCAAATCATAAGGTATTAATTTCTTGGATCTAGAATTTCGGATTTTTGGGTTTTCCTTCCGATTTCTTCGTGTAAGCTTGGATTATCATTGGAATATGTTAGATATGGATTATATACCTTGGATAAATATATTCCTACGAATTTAATGGTTATTTTCGGAATTATTTCAAGAACCCTTGGGGTTGACTTTGGTTAATTGGGGATTTTCCGATTGATGTTGTTGTAATCATGAATTATGGATTCCTAATGGATTATTGATATCATTGAAGTGTTTTGTTAGTTCGAAATACTCATTTTGGTGTGGGTTTCGACATATTCAGGATTGGATATTTCCGAAGTTGTGTGGTTGGTTATGTATTCGTTGGAATGCCCTATGAGTTTGATTATCGTTGTTTCGACCTTTAGGTTAGTCGTGTTTTGTTGCTTGATACGTGTATTGAACGATTGTTGGTAATTATTGTTATTCAAGGTTGTTCGAGCGACCGGTATCTTGGTTAGGACGTTGTTCGTGGACGGACATTCTTCGTCGGTATTGTGTAAGTTAAATCTTACTCGGTTAAAAGGATACTCATTCCTTTTGTTGTTGATTGCTCATAATCATAATTCATTCATCATAATATTAATCATTTTGAGACTTGTAATTGTCGAATAATCATTTCATTCACGAGGAACGACGGTTCCAAATCATTTCATTGGGTTATCAATCACGTCACTATTACTTTCATATCGGTGAGTCATCTTGGCCTTGTCTAATTATTATTCATTGATATTCATTACGGTCATTCTCGTTCATGTGACCTTCTGGGTTCATATTGCGTGGCCGGGTGTGGCTGTGTGGAATTTTTAGTCGGGCACACAATGGTCATGTATTGGGTTCACCGATACATCGGACCGTGCACACGGTAACGCTTACCTCCGTGAGACTAATTAGGTACAAGGACGGGTGTGTCCGGTCATTCATCTTGTACACTTGCACAGAACATTACGGGCGTACTATGATACTCCTCTTCAGCGTAATTCATAATTAAGAATATTTCATAACTTCAGTAAATCCATGATTGTGTAATTTCAACTCTTGAGGATTGTTGTTACGTAAATCGACTTCGTTGGGGATTTTGTTTTCGTGTCACGGCAAGGCAAAGGCACGGAAGAGCATGTTGACGGCGACGAGTCCTGATGATACTAGTAGGGGCCCGAGTCATCCCGTTTGTTCATCATCTTGATCATTTTAGTTATTCCGTCATTTGTATTTTCCGCCGCAAATTCCGTTTGAGATGTTTATTTATTCAGGTGGTGTATTTTATCTTCATATAAAATATACTAGTATTGATATTGTCTGGTGTGTTGTACTTAAACTCCTCATCGGAGTACTTGGTAATATAATGTGGTTCGGTACTACAATTATATTATTTAATTCATCATTTTCATTCGCTGGTGGGTCCTACTGGGATTCACGACCGTAATATCCACCTAGTTTGGGGTGTTACAGAGTTGGTATCGGAGCGTGGTTTTGAATACTACCCTCCAAGTCACGTCTCATTTGAAATCATCGTCATCGGACTAGTATCATGGGACTTTCGCGACACGAGTGACCTGTGCAAATGCCGAGCCAATCAGACCAAGAATCAGAAGATTTCTAATGCCATGGTATAAATTCTGGCATTAATCATTCATTCATAATTCATCAGTTAACAATCCTCAATCATCATTGTCATTTTGACCAGGACGGTCAGGTTAACTCATTAATAACTCAATTCATTTCATTATTCAGTTGTTGATCAGGAAGATCAAATCATTAATCATGTTCAAGATAATCATGTCACCTCAGTTGATCATTCATGTAATTACTGTGTTAGAGCGCGTATGCTCATTTTTATCATCTCATGTCATAATCATAACGTATTATTCATGCGGTGAATATAATCATCATGTGACTTTCCTACTTCAGTATGGAGAGGGCAAGAAGAGGACGTGGAGGACGAGGTCGTGGAGCGGGCCGAATCCCGAGAGCTCGTGTGAATACACATGCAAACGCGAGGAATAATGCTAATTCATCGAGCAGCGACGCTGCCACTCATTCACCTGGACACGATCATTCACTATCGGGGAGTCGTACCCGGGACACGGCTCAGTCAGAGGGTGTCCGGGTTGACCCACTCGCTTTTATGCAGGGCATGATGGCCCAAATGACCCAGATGGCTCAGTTGATGGAGACGATGCATAACTCCGTCAATCAAAATCAGCAGGCTCCTCCGCCGCCACCTCAGAGGCAAGAGAGGAATGTGAGTAATATCATCGGCGATATCTCTCGCCAGAGGACACCTACTTTTGACGGCTCGTCTGAGCCGGCAGATATCATTCATTGGCTCGAGCATTTCGAGAAGTTGTTTGCTATGGTAAAGTGTCCCGAGGGACACAAAGTTTCTGTTGCGGCTTACTACCTGGGTAAGAGCGCACATTCTTGGTGGTTATCGTTGAAGCCCACCGAAGGATCTTGTACTTGGGATCAGTTCAAGACTCTCATGATGGAGAGGTATTATCCGGCCCCACTCAGAGAGGGCAAGCTGTCGGAATTGCTCACCCCCGACCCCTCAACAGACGAGGATGTTCTCGCCATTGCCGAGAAATTTCAGGAACTTCTCCCTTTCGCCTCATCCATCATTCATTCAGAGGCGGATAAGATCAAGTATTTCAGCAAGAGGCTGAAACCCCGTATGAGACTTCAGTTACTTAATCATAATTGCACCACATTGGCCGAATTCATTGAGAAAGCTCTCACCTACGAGCTTACTGCTAAGGAAATTGCTAAGCAGCAACCTTCATCTGCTAGCAAGAAATCGAAGAATCGTAATCAGTCTGAGGGCGGTCAGACAACCTTCAACAAACCCCGTGCGGGCTCTGCTTTTTCTGAGCGACCTCCTGTGTCGTCTAAACCCGCGGAATCTCAGTCTCGAGCGGCCCGCCATCATCTGCTTTAACTGGGGATATTGGTCACCTCGGTACCAAGTGTCCGAGACAGACTATCACATGTCATAATTGTGGAATTGCCGGGCATAAGGCCCGCTTTTTGCCGTAGGGACTCCAAACCTACTCGACGTCATCTCGGGCACCTAAGCACTGCTCGTAATCAAGCTACTCAATCAGCCGTTTAAAACGACAGAGCGACTAAGGGTGGAGCTTTTAGCCGCAGACGGAGCGTCGGTCGGGACTAGCAAGCCCGGATTTATGAGATGAAGAAGACCGATGATCCAGAGGCCCGAATGATCTCAGGTACACTCGATATTCTATCTCAACCTGTGTGTACCCTTTTTGATACTGGTGCATCGCATTCATTCATTTCCGAGTCATGTTTGAGTAGACTACGTCTGGGTAGTGCTACTAGTTGTGAGCCTTATGTCATTGGCCTACCTGATGGTAGACGAATTATCGGTAATCGTGAGATTCAGAATTGTCCGATCTGGCCATGGTCGTGTATGGCCAGCGGACCTAATCGTGGTAGATTTGCCGAGGGACGACATCATCTTGGGTATTGATTGGATGGATCGTGATGATGCCATCATTAGTGTCCGTAAGCGTATGGTCACTATCATTTCAGACGATGGGGTTGAATGTGTGTTTCAGGGAGGTAATCCCGGCTGTTCTGGTAAGGTCATTAATTTGATGAAAGAAGTAAGGTTACTCAATCGGGGATGTGTCGGTTATTGGTGCTATATGGCCAAAACCGAGAAGCCATCAGTAATGTTAACGGATATTCCGGTGGTGAGGGAATATGCTGATGTTTTTCCAGACGAGTTACCTGGTTTGCCTCCACAGAGGGATGTGGAATTCACGATTGAGTTGGAGCCTGGCATGTCGCTAATATCGAAGGCACCGTACCGGATGGCCCCGACCGAAATGCAGGAATTAAAGAACCAACTTGAGGAGTTGTTCGAGAAAGGTTATATCCGACCGAGTGCGTCCCCGTGGGGAGCACCAGTGTTGTTTGTCAAGAAGAAGGATGGTTCATTCCGCTTATGTATTGATTATCGGGAGTTGAACAGGGTGACGATCAAGAATAAGTATCCCTTACCCTGTATTGATGATCTCTTAGATCAACTTCAGGGAGCCTCAATATTTTCCAAGATCGACTTAAGGTCTGATATCATCAGTTTCGGATCCGAGAGTCGGACATCGCGAGGACGGCGTTTCGAACACGCTATGGTCATTATGAGTTTGTGGTTATGCCGTTCAGATTGACTAATGCACCTACGGTATTCATGGAGTTAATGAATCGGGTTTTCATCGACTTTTTGGATCAGTTTGTTGTTGTCTTCATCGATGACATTTTGATTTATTCCCGTGACCGGGAGGAACACGAGTTTCACCTTCATCAAGTGCTCGACGTGTTGAGACGAGAACAACTTTATGGGAAGTTTTCCAAATGTGAGTTCTGGATGTCCGAAGTGACTTTTCTCGGACATTTAATTTCATCAGACGGAGTTCGTGTCGACCCTCAGAAGACGGAGGCTATTCGAGATTGGCTACCTCCGAAGAACGTTAAGGAAATCCGAAGTTTCCTCGGATTAGCGGGTTATTATCGGCGATTTGTAGAGGGATTTTCTAGAATCGCTCAACCCTTAACGAACCTTTTGTGGAAGGATAAGAAATACACGTGGTCCGACGCGTGTCAACGGAGTTTTGAGGAACTCAAGAGCCGGTTAATGTCAGCACCTGTACTTTCCTTGCCGCAGGGGACGGAAGGATTTGTGGTTTATAGTGACACGTCGGACAGGGTCTCGGATGTGTACTCATGCAGAACGGGAAGGTTATTGCCTATGCTTCACGGCAATTGAGACCTTACGAGGTTAATTATCCGACACACGACCTGGAGCTAGCAGCCGTGGTGTTCGCTTTGAAGATTTGGCGTCATTACCTTTATGGCGTCACCTGTCAGATATTCACTGATCATAAGAGTTTAAAGTATATATTTACTCAGAAGGAGTTAAATATGCGTCAGAGACGGTGGTTGGAATTAATCAAAGATTATGATATCGAGATCCTCTAACACCCGGGCAAGGCGAATGTTGTCGCTGACGCCTTGAGTCGTAAGTCCGTTCAGGAACAGATGCTTGCCCGTTTAACAGTTCCGAAGGAGCATCAACAGGATTTCCTTAGACCCGAGATCGAGGTCTGGCTTCAATGAGTTCAGGGGCAGCTTTGTATGTTAGAGATTTCATCGTCACTCGAGGAGGCAATCCGAGAGAATCAGGGTTCGGACCGATCATTGTTGCGCATCCGAGAGGATGTGGCTCAGGGGAAAGCCCCTGGATTTGTGGTCCACGAGGATGGACTTTTGAGGTTTAAGAATCGGTTGTGCGTACCGGCGATTGTCGGGTTGAAAAACTCGATTTTGAAAGAAGCAGATGCTACCCCTTATTCTGTTCATCCGGGGTCTAGCAAGATGTAAAAGGACTTGAAACAAAATTACTGGTGGAGTAATATGAAGCGAGAATTCGCAGAATTTGTTTCGAGATGCTTAACCTGTCAACAAGTTAAGATTGAACATCGGCCGATCATGGGTATGCTGAAACCTCTTCCTATTCCCGAATGGAAGTGGGAAGACATTTCTATGGATTTCATCACGAGTTTGCCAACGAGCCGTCGTGGCATGAATACGATCTGGGTGATCGTGGACCGCTTAACTAAATCAGCTCATTTCCTTGAGATCAAGGAGACGTGGGGTCCCGAGAGACTTGCTCAACTGTTCATCAAAGAGATAGTCAGACTGCACGGTACTCCTAAAAGTATCGTTTCCGATCGTGACGGACGGTTTGTGTCGCATTTTTGGAAATCAGTTCATCGTGCTATGGGAACCCAGCTTAATCTCAGTACCGCTTTTCATCCTCAGTCCGACGGACAATCAGAGAGGACCATTCAGACATTAGAGGACATGTTGAGGGCATGCGTCCTCGATTGGAAAGACGATTGGGAAGCCCAACTACCATTGATCGAGTTCACGTATAATAATAGTTGGCATGATTCGATCAAGATGGCACCTTACGAGGCCTTGTATGGTCGTCGTTGTCGATCTCCGTTGTGTTGGGACAACTTATCAGAATCAATCGGCACCGAGCCCTATATGCTTATAGCCGCCCGTGAGAAGGTAACTTTGATCAGGAGTCGTTTGTTGACAGCTCAGAGTCGACAGAAATCATACGCAGATAACCGTCGTCGACCATTAGAGTTCGAGGTTGGTGACCATGTGTTGGTCAAGGTATCCCCGAGTCGTGGTATCTTCCGTTTTGGGAAGAGGGGAAAGTTGAGTCCGAGATTCATTGTACCGTTTGAGATTTTGGATCGAGTAGGCGAGTTAGCTTATCGATTGGCTTTACCTCCGGCGTTGAGCCGAATTCATAATGTGTTTCATGTCTCTCAGCTGCGGAAGTATGTTGCCGACCCGAGTCACATACTTTAGTTCGACGAAATCGAGATCGCCGACGTTCATTCATATGAGGAGCGTCCTATGCGAGTTTTAGAACGACGAATCAAACAGTTGAGGAATAAGACGATTCCTTTGATTAAAATTCAGTGGTCTAGACACGGAGTCGAAGAGGCTACTTGGGAAACCGAGGATAGTATGCGGGAGAGTTATCCCGAGTTGTTTGACCCTTAGTTTCGGGGACGAAACTCTTTTAAGGGGGGGTGTATGTAATACCCGGTTGTAATTCAGTAATTATCATTCAGCATTTATCATTTAGTAATTGATACTCAGTAATTTTCACTCATTATTAATCATTTGTCACTCAGATTCAGTCATGGTATTCATCATTCAGAGTAATTGTATCGTGTATCAATCGTCATTCATCACTAATCTGATTGGAGTTTCGTGCCGTGTTTATCATCATTGTCATTTTCGTTGCGAACTGTGCGTGAGGGGTAGCGCACGCTACGTACTCCTTTTAGCGTACGCTAATTGGGTATAGGTAGCGCACGCTACCACTCAGCTTTAGCGCACGCTAAGGCTACTGCCGCACCTGCAACGCATCGACCGCAGGTGACTTATAAGTAGCGCACGCTACGAATGGTAAGTAGCGCGCTAGTGAGTTGTAGTAGCGCACGCTAATATGTGGTGTAGCGCGCGCTAAGGACAGATCAGGTTGAGTCCAGTGGCTACTGGACTGCACTGGATTAATTCTTAGCGCACGCTATGTGTTGTTTTTAGCGTACGCAATCGATATTATAGCGCACGCTAAATAATGGTTGTAGCGCACGCTATCGAGGTCAGATCAGAGGACAGGCAGTTTCTGGATTTCTGTACTGGCATCACATGATTCGTTAGCGCACGCTAACAATGGGTTTTAACGTACGCTAGTGGTATGGCCGTAGCGCACGCTACAAAAAGGTACGTAGCGCGCGCTACCGTGTTCGGACAGTGGGTACTAGACTACCCAAATTACCCGTTAGCGCACGCTACGCACAAGGGCTAGCGCACGCTAACCTGGATTGGCTATATAATGGACAGTTAGCCGGAGTTCGTCATTTTATCATTCTTTCTCACTCCCTCATCGGTTTCGGGCGATTTCGGACATTTTGGAGAGTTCTCATCGAGCTTCTATCATCCATCATCATCTTCAAGTCTTTGAGTTGGATTATCATCACTTCATCATCTCCTTAACATCAAATCATAAGGTATTAATTTCTTGGATCTAGAATTTCGGATTTTTGGGTTTTCCTTCCGATTTCTTCGTGTAAGCTTGGATTATCATTGGACTATGTTAGATATGGATTATATACCTTGGATAAATATATTCCTATGGATTTAATGGTTATTTTCGGAATTATTTCAAGAACCCTTGGGGTTGACTTCGGTTAATTGGGGATTTTCCGATTGATGTTGTTGTAATCATGAATTATGGATTCCTAATGGATTATTGATATCATTGAAGTGTTTTGTTAGTTCGAAATACTCATTTTTGTGTGGGTTTCGACATATTCGGGATTGGATATTTTCGAAGTTGTGTGGTTGGTTATGTATTCGTTGGAATGCCCTATGAGTTTGATTATCGTTGTTTCGACCTTTGGGTTAGTCGTGTTTTGTTGCTTGATACGTGTGTTGAACGATTGTTGGTAATTATTGTTATTCAAGGTTGTTCGAGCGACCGGTATCTTGGTTAGGACGTTGTTCATGGACGGACATTCTTCGTCGGTATTGTGTAAGTTAAATCTTACTCGGTTAAAAGGATACTCATTCCTTTTGTTGTTGATTGCTCATAATCATAATTCATTCATCATAATATTAATCATTTTGAGAATTGTAATTGTCGAATAATCATTTCATTCACGAGGAACGACGGTTCCAAATCATTTCATTGGGTTATCAATCACGTCACTATTACTTTCATATCGGTGAGTCATCTTGGCCTTGTCTAATTATTATTCATTGATATTCATTATGGTCATTCTCGTTCATGTGACCTTCTGGGTTCATATTGCGTGGTCGGGTGTGGCTGTGTGGAATTTTTAGTCGGGCACACAATGGTCATGTATTGGGTTCACCGATACATCGGACCGTGCACACGGTAACGCTTACCTCCGTGAGACTAATTAGGTACAAGGACGGGTGTGTCCGGTCATTCGTCTTGTACACTTGCACAGAACATTACGGGCGTACTATGATACTCCTCTTCAGCGTAATTCATAATTAAGAATATTTCATAACTTCAGTTAATTCATGATTGTGTAATTTCAACTCTTGAGGATTGTTGTTCTGTGTAACTGACCCCGTTGGGGGATTTTGTTTTCAGGTCACGGCAAGGCAAAGGCACGGGAAGAGCATGTTGACGGCGACGAGTCCCAGTGATACTAGTAGGGGGCCCCAGTCATTCCGTTTGTTCAGTCATCTTCAGTCATTTTAGTTATTCCGTCATTTGTATTTTCCGCTGCAAATTCCGTTTGAGATGTTTATTTATTCAGGGTGGTGTATTTTATCTTCATATAAAATATACTAGTATTCGGTATTGTCCTGGTGTGTTGTAATTAAACTCCTCATCGGAGTACTTGGTAATATAATGTGGTTCGGTACTACAATTATATTATTTAATTCATCATTTTCATTCGCCTGGTGGGTCCTAGTCGGGGATTCACGGCACTGTAATATCCACCTAGTTTGGGGTGTTACATATGTAGTTAAAAATAGTTCAAGTCTTGAAAGCAGAAACGAAGCAAGTAAGCATTTTGAAAATATTTCCAAATCTCTGGAGTTTTGAAAACATCAGAAATTGAAAAGTTCTTAATTCCTCGAAAGCCATTTAGGGTCACAGCCCCAAAGTTCATTTTCCAAAATACAAATCCATTTAACAAAACACGGGGTGCACGACCCAACCATTCCGGTCACAAAACACAGGGTCCACGACCCGGTCATCCACTTCAATTCACTTACAAGGACACATTACACATAACACATTATTCTTACACCATTCTAGCCAAGCACCAAGACTCGATATATAATGTCTCTCGACCACGAGCGTAAAGCATTGTGATACTCCGGACAATATCACAATTAATCATCAAAACATCAACATCAATATCACAGAAACCACACTTGGTAACCCGTGGCCGTACCCATTAGTATCGGCCCCTAGAGGCCCGTCGGACCGTCCCCAGGTGGGAAACCACTTCCGCGGCCGTACCCATTAGTATCGGTCCCCAGAGGTCCCGTCGAACCGTTCCCAGGTGGAAGAACATCAACACACGCACCCAAGTCCACTTCGGTGGCCGTACCCATTAGTATCGGCCCCCAGAGGCCACATGCCATCCCCAGGTGGAAGAGTAACAACTCACAGATTACAAAACCACAACTCTCAAAGGTCAAACACACAAAATATATATAGTCGAGGTACCTTGCTAGAATGGCCAAATTATCCAACACGTACTCACGACCCAGAACTATATCAATTCACCAGGGAGCACAAGATTTCAACAGTACCGAACGACACAACCAATATCACCAAAAACTCACATATTCATCCATAGCCACGGGACTCCAAGCACATAATTTGACAAAAGAATTACACTTTACATTTACCAACGACATAATCATACGCAATGACATCACAAGAAAGTAAGGTGATTCTATACTCGACACTAGCACACATATTCAACTAAGCACATTAATTCCCGACACACACGGGTCACCTTTACAAAAACCATGATGGTAAATATACCGATTCTTTTGAAAAATGGTTATTAATATTTATTTAGCACATATCGACGATTAACAACCATAATATCCACAAAACACGTAATGTATGGGCAAGATACTTGCCTCGAAAAACCACAACACGGAGAATCGGCCGAAGTTGGTTGGCACGAACCGACTACGAACTCGCCGACTCCACCGAACGACAATCCGCAACAAAGAACTACGAACGAAAACAATAACAACGAAAATGAATTCCAAAGTACGACCCAAAGTCACTGAATTCAAAGAACAAATGACGAAAGTTCAAGCGTTTCCCCCAAAACGGCCAAGAACACGATTCGTTCCGTCAAAACCCGAAAACGGAATTCCAAGTCGAAATATGGATATACAATCCATAGAATATGTTTAACAATATCATTTAACCATAATCGATCCATCAAAAACGGATGAAAAACAAGATCGAGGACAAATCCCCCAAAAAGTCGATTCGAAGGAAATCTAGAAATATACCTCGATTCGACGAAGAACAATGGATTAAATGATGTTAAACACAATAATACTACCGAGATTAATCATACCCATCATGAATTAATCAACAACACGGAACGAATCGGACAAAAATGCAAAAACCCCCAAATTCACGAAATTAGGGTTATAAGGAAGATTACCTTGATTCGCTGGATCAAAGGATGATAACGGATAATTGATTGATGATATGAACTCAAGAACTTCATGGATTTGTTGTTAAACAACATGGCTCCATGGTAAGATCACCCTCAGCCGCGGAAGAGAAGAAGAAGAAGGAGAAAAATGGCCAAAAACCCGTGTGTAGGACCATAAATAGGCTGCACAGTGTGCCGCGGCCCAGCGGGAGTGTGCCGCGGCACAGGGCCAAAAATGGCTCCCATTGGTCGGCAGTGTGCCGTGGCCCGGCCGACGTGTGCCGCGGCACCCGGTACAGTCGGTTTGGCTGAAAAAATGCACGAGTGTGCCGCGGCCCTGCCGGCATGTGCCGCGGCCACGATGCGGCTGCTCGGCGAAGTGCCGAGCACTACCGGCCGTGACTCGGCCGATCTTGCACAGGCCCGGTGCCGGCCATGACTCGGCCGGGTCCAACTCTGATGGCCCGAACGACCCCGAAACCCGAACCTGAATACGAATCGATGATACGGTTACGACGTACTCGCAAAGACGAATCTAAGAGTTAAGAGAACACACAATTCCGACCACCCGAAGGCTCGGAATTCGACAACGGAAGTAATTACCCAAAACTTTGGGAAATTACGCAAATGGCCCAAAACGTCCGAAAATCACGATACGCGATCGAAGCACCAAACCAAAGCTCGCAACATGAATAATAACATTAAATGAACTTACGAGAAACTCGAAACAACATTTTCGGACGAGATTCGCAAGAATCGAACTCAAGTGCGGAAAAGTCGCTAAAAAGCTCGGAACTCAACAAAACAATACCGAAACGAACTCGGATGACAAAAAGTGCAGAATTAACCATTCTCGAAATGACGAAACGAAAAAGAAATTTACCGAAAATTGAAAATTGCGGATATTACATTCTACCCTCCTTAAAAGAAGTTTCGTCCCGAAACTTAAAACAAGTAGGGAGAAACAATATCCCGCCAGGAAAACTCAACGATATACGCAAGGAAACGCGTAACTTACGCCCATCGGCGATGTAACACCCCCAAAACCGTATGGGAATATTACACGCCGTAAACCCTTTCCGCAAGGATCTACCAGGCTAAACGTCCATAAACAACCCAATGTTTGCCCGGCCAGGGTCAATCAATAAAATAAATACAGACCGTTAAGGTAACTTACACATAAACACACAGATCGATGAGGTCACCCAACTCTATCAACAGGACTGACTAACAACATTACCCACGCAGGGGTCGAAATACAATACATCGGAAGACTGAAATCAACTCTGACAACACAACAATAATCAAACAACTCTCGACTCATGATTAGTATCGCAGCTCGTCATCCTCTTGTGCCAATCCTGTGAGTGCTCCCCTGAATCTGCATGTACCTGGACGCAAAACAGACATCCACCCCTCGAATACTCGGGGGTTAGTAAAACTCCACTGTTTTACTAGTGCAAGTATCAAACCATACGAAATGTAACAAGCAAATAGCAACTACGAATTTAATACGGAAATCAATTTTCAAAATGTTCCCGAGAAGTTTTAGAATTTCGAACTCAAGTAAGAGATATTTGAAAAGGAACACATCATCTCGGGGATTTTTAAAATAGAAATTCTTTTGGACCTCGAGTCCCAATTTACAAAACCTTTTTGAAAACATTAGGGCCTTAGCCCGATTCTCGTTTCAAAGCATACAAAATAATATATCATTATGAGTCCGAGATCCATATTTAAAATGTTACCCGAACAATCACTGCTACACGATCATTGTTCGTACACATCATGTACCGAACTCCGGAGGCCTCAAGGGACCCTACCCGGCCACAACATCGTTCGTACACATCATGTACCGAACTCTAGAGGCCTCGTCAGACCCTACCTGTATCACACACCTTGTCCGTACACGTCATGTACCGGACTCCAGAGGCCTCGTCAGACCCTACCTGGTTCACACACTTTGTTCGTACACATCATGTACCGAACTCCAGAGGCCTCGTCAGACCCTACCTGGATTACACACTTTGTTCGTACACATCATGTACCGAACTCCAGAGGCCTCGTCAGACCCTACCTGGATCACACACACATCGACTCGACACAATTCATAATCATTAAATGTCAAGTCATTCCACATTACACCGAAATGTACAATCAAGCATGTAAACCAAAACAACACAAACATCATGATCATCACAACGACTCTTAACCAACATAACACACATTCGGTACACAATACATTGAACAAACACGTGTACAACCATCTCATATGTACATCGCAATCCTGCACAAATGGCACAACGCCTAACACGTATACCAATATATCACTATTATCACATAGCCTTCAAATTTCGGAAAACACAACCAACTCAAACGGAACATATTTACGGAGGCAAGCAAAATCGTCATTCATATCATACGTATTTACTATTCACAAGATACAAGTCGTATAATAAGATACTTGCCTTGAATTAATGACGACGCAACGAACGGAAAGGAAAGTCATCGACGAACGCTAGGAACCAACGAAACCGAACCTAACAATTCGAAGAATACAATCACAACCATTTCTAAATGAATACGGAATTGGAATACACCCGAAAACCTGCCTACGATTCATGTATATTCGCATATAAACAACAACGAGGGCGGACCACAACCAAACCCTCTCGATTCCGCAAGAACCACGAAATATACCATAAATCCGTAGGGAAACTAAGAATACCAACAAGATTAATCATATTCATCATGAATTAATCGACAAAATGGAACGAATCGGACAAAAACGCGAAAACCCCCAAATCTACCCAAAAGTAGGGTTCTAAAGATCTAACCTTGATTCGCTGGATCGAAGGATGTTATAGGATGATTGATCGGTGATATAAACTCAGAAACTTCATAGATTTGTTGTCCAACAACATGGTTTCGTCTCCTTCAAAACCCCAGCCGCGGACCGAAGAGAAATGAAATGAAAAATGACTGAAAAAGTCGCTGGTCTGTCATTTTTATACTGGGCCGGAACTAGCGTGCGCTAGCCTTCCCGGACTAGCGTGCGCTATCGGCCAGTATCGTCCGAGCACTCTCGGCCATGGCCCGCATGACCCGGCACCACCGACCAATTCAGCCGACCATGACTCGACCGCCTGACTCCCGCTAGCGTGCGCTACGGCCGGAAGCCTGCGCGCGCTAGCCGACTGGCCCAAAGAGCCACCGGACTAACAAACTCACCTGTAACGACGCTAGTCGGCCGACAGCGGCGCTACCCTGCCGGTTAGCGTGCGCTCGACCGACAAGAGCGTGCGCTACTCGCCGATCTCCGACCGAGTCCGAACCACGTAATCCCTCCGCCTGTGCCCGATAGCGACGCTGGCCGACTCGACAGCGTGCGCTACATCGCCGAGCTAGCGAAGAAGGCCCCGGCCAGAAGCGTGCGCTACGCGGTTCGCCGTGCTCGCCGATGCTGCCAAAGACTTCCGACAAAGCCGCATCGTCCGCCACCGCCACCGCGACGACCCGACGCCTCGATTTCCGAAAACGTACGGAACGAACACGACGAAAAGTTCGCGGATGACATCAACGACTCGAAATGAAAACGTAATGCAATAATTAATCACACTCGACCAAGAAAAGGGTCAAGACGACAAATACAGATATGGATACCCGTAACTTTGGGTAAATTACAAAATGGCCCAAAACGCCCGGAAATCACGATACGTGATCGAATAACCAAACTGAAGTTCACAACACGTCCAACAAAGTTAAACGGACTTGCCGGAAACTCGAAACAGCAGTTTCGGACGAGATTCGCAAGAATCGAACTCAAGTGCGGAAAAGTGGCTAAAAATCACGGAACTCAACAAAACAACACCGAATCGAACTCGGATGACAAAAAGTGTAGAATTAATCATTCTCAGAATGACGAAACGGTCATGAGCGAATCGTCAAAATGGACTCCGGCCGAAAAAAGAATTTTACCGAAAATCGAAAATTGCTGATATTACATTCTACCCTCCTTAAAAGAAGTTTCGTCTAGAAACTTAAAACAAGTAGGGAGAAGCAATATCCCGCCAGGAAAACTCAACGAGATACACAAAAACCAAAAACTCACGCCCAACGGCGAAACGCTGCAAGAAACACAGAGACATACGGCGTGAAAATACGCTCCACGGCGACTAACACAACGCCACCGGTAGAGACATAACAAAATCGACGAGTGACAAGCGTCATCAAATAGACAATACAATCGAGTCGATTATCTGAACAATCACAAAACTCAACGAACGAAAATCAATACGATTGACCAACCCAACGGTTCATCAACCAAAACGCGAGTCAACGCTGAACAAATTCGGAATTCCACCGCCCAAGGGTTGGAAGATCGAAAACGAGACTAATTTCCCGAACTTAAGGGAATTACGAAGGAGCCTGAATGCTCAACAATCACGAAACGAGAACAACAACCGAACAAACAAACGATTGAGACAACAAAAATCGAACAATCATGTCCGAAACACGTAGGATAATAAAATTCAAACAACAACTCCCAGGATGACCTGGTGAGAACAGCAAGACGTGCATTCCCATAAGATCCACAGGAAAGGGAATAGCGATTGAAAAGCCACAACGACAAACGAGTTATTCCGAAACAATACCACCCTCGTTCGATCAACAAAAGCAAGGGATATGGAATGTTCAGAAATGTTAACGAGCATAAACGAGTTGATAGAGCCAAAAATACAGAAGTTCAAAATCCGATCCACTTTGAATAAAAGAACTATTAGAACCAAAAGATGTTACTTCCGAACAAGGTTCACAATAGTCGAACCGAATTCGGAAAAGTCACAATGATAACCAGATCGACTCAAAATCAGATTATAGCTCGTTCGAATGATGAAACCAAGGTATAGAACAAGTTCAGAAGGTATCAATGAACACGAGCGAATCGATAGACTGGAGAAAGATAAAATATATAAGTCAAAATAGTACGGGTATTACCTTTGACCTCGCCCCCGAAACTCACAACAACGGAACCAAGGTAACAATATAACAAGCAATCGACACAACGCGGAACAATCACCGATGCACACAATCATACCAACCCGAGCTCTAACAGCTCGCATATATGCGATAACGCATAAACCGCTACGAGGCGACAACATCCAATACCAATATCACACCCCTCACAGAGGCTACCACGTCAACTGTATGGTGAACGACTCAACGCTCACACCACCAATTCAACAACAACTCGGGGGTTAACACCCTAACGAGAGTACGAACATCACACATATATTCCCGGACCACAAATAGGAGTGATAGGTTTTGAAAACAAAAACCATCTTTTGAAAATAACTTGCAAGCACCAGTTGATCTTGAGTATCATATATCAAAAAGTAGTACAAACATCGTCATCGAGACTTTAAAAAAAATCATCTTGCGTTTGATAAAAAAAAATGAAGACACCTTTCGTTAAATTAAAACCTTTCAGCTATATTCGACCTTCGGGTCTAAGCGAATGTATTTCTAAATCATTAGAAATATTTCAAAATATTTTGATACTCAAAGTAAAATAATCTTGAAACATAGCGTGGCGCTAGTAGGCATCTTGAGAATACTGTGAGAAAATAATTCATTTTAAAAGTACGTCTCGAGGTTTATTTTTTTTTAAGATACCCAAGGTTTTTCAGAAGTACAATAGGCCAAAATGCCCAAAATTCGCACGTATCAACATTCACTTAAACACATCATATCACACGCATCAAACCGCTCAAAATCATGACAGTGATATACAATCCTTAGGATATGTTTAACAACAGCGTTAAAACAACAAGCGGTTTATCAAAACTGGATGGAAAACGATATCAAGAACAAAATTCCAAAAAGTCCACTCTAGGGATTCAAGAAAATACCTAGATTCGGCGAAGAACAAGGGATTAGATGATGTTAAAAATCATCTAGGATACTCCAAAATACCTTTGGATGGAAGAAAAATCAGCCCAGATGCGAAACCGAGTCGCTACGTCTCAAACTCATAGAGGAAGAAAAAGAAATGAAGAAAAATGCAACTTAGATCGGGTGTCCAAGATTTATATCGACACAATTAGCGTGCGCTAATCATTAAGGTTAGCGTGCGCTATCGCGGCATCAAACAAAACTCCTGACTAAAATACACCGTTAGCGTGCGCTAACCCCAAGTGTTAGCGTGCGCTAACGAGAACTTCAGACCCAGTCCAGTAGCTCCTGGACTGCTCTGAACTACCAGGTAGCGTGCGCTATCCTCCCGTTAGCGTGCTACCAACGCACTCTTGCACGCGCTAGCCGCAAAGCATAGCGTGTGCTAACGACCCACAGAGACAACAACAGAACATATCAAAAAAATTACAACATTCCAAAAACAATCGAATTTAAAACCACATACTCAAATGGCAACCAGGGTCGCCAATTCAATCAAATGCATCTCGTGGTATCAAGTTTAAGCACACAGCAAAATCATTCATCGGAGTTTCTCACAAACTCTACCGTCGGTACCTTTTCGAAACCCATCAAGGTTTACAACTTTCACAACATACCACCCCACCCGGTGGTTCAAAGATAAAACAATAACGTGTACAGTTCTATACACATACTATGTGCCACGAATAATAAACACAACTATATTACCCAATACTAGGTAAATAAAATTATGCACCGCAATTAACTCACTAAGATAAAAATCGAGATACACAGGTATTACGCATAAAAGAGGAGACTTACATCCACAGGTCGTACGGAGGTGACGGTCGCCCACGTACGATACTAATCTCGTCCGACAACATAACCGACACGTTGTGACTACGCACAACTCAACTTGTCACCTAACGACTCGAACGACAAGACAACACATTACTCGACGAATCACGACTTGACTCGACCTGACAGCCTAGGTTTCCGCAACCTAAGCTCTGATACCATAAATGTAACACCCCCAAAACCGTATGGGAATATTACACGCCGTAAACCCTTTCCGCAAGGATCTACCAGGCTAAACGTCCATAAACAACCCAATGTTTGCCCGGCCAGGGTCAAACAATAAAATAAAGACTGTTAAGGTCACTTACACATAAACACACAGATCGATGAGGTCACACAACTCTATCAACAGGACTGACTAACAACATTACCCACGCAGGGGTCGAAATACAATACATCGGAAGACTGAAATCAACTCTGACAACACAACAAAAATCAAACAACTCTCGACTCATGATTAGTATCGCAGCTCGTCATCCTCTTGTGCCAATCCTGTGAGTGCTCCCTTAATCTGCATGTACCTGGACGCAAAACAGACATCCACCCCCCGAATACTCGGGGGTTAGTAAAACTCTACTGTTTTACTAGTGCAAGTATCAAACCATACGAAATGTAACAAGCAAATAGCAACTACGAATTTAATACGGAAATCAATTAACAAAATGTTCCCGAGAAGTTTTAGAATTTCGAACTCAAGTAAGAGATATTTGAAAAGGAACACATCATCTCGGGGATTTTTAAAACAGAAATTCTTTTGGACCTCGAGTCCCAATTTACAAAACCTTTTCGAAAACATTAGGGCCTTAGCCCGATTCTCGTTTCAAAGCATACAAAATAATATATCATTATGAGTCCGAGATCCATATTTAAAATGTTACCCGAACAATCACTGCTACACGATCATTGTTCGTACACATCATGTACCGAACTCCGGAGGCCTCAACGGACCCTACCCGGCCACAACATCGTTCGTACACATCATTTACCGAACTCCAGAGGCCTCGTCAGACCCTACCTATATCACACACCTTGTCCGTACACGTCATGTACCGGACTCCAGAGGCCTCGTCAGACCCTACCTGGTTCACACACTTTGTTCGTACACATCATGTACCGAAATCCAGAGGCCGCGTCAGACCCTACCTGGATCACACACTTTATTCGTACACATCATGTACCGAACTCCAGAGGCCTCGTCAGACCCTACCTGGATCACACACACACATCGACTCGACACAATTCATAATCATTAAATGTTAAGTCATTCCACATTACACCGAAATGTACAATCAAGCATGTAAACCAAAACAACACAAACATCATGATCATCACAATGACTATTAACCAACATAACACACATTCGGTACACAATACGTTGAACAAACACGTGTACAACCATCTCATATGTACATCGCTATCTTGCACAAATGGCACAACGCCTAACACGTATACCAATATATCACTATTATCACAAAGCCTTCAAATTTCGGAAAACACAACCAACTCAAACGGAACATATTTATGGAGGCAATCAAAATCGTCATACATATCATACGTATTTACTATTCACAAGATACAAGTCGTATAATAAGATACTTGCCTTGAATTAATGACGACGCAACGAATGGAAAGGAAAGTCACCGACGAATGCTAGGAACCAACGAAACCGAACCTAACGATTCGAAGAATACAATCACAACCATTTCTAAATGAATACGGAATTGGAATACACCCGAAAACCCGCCTACGATTCATGTATATTCGCATATAAACAACAACGAGGGCGGACCACAACCAAACCCTCTCGATTCCGCAAGAACCACGAAATATACCATGAATCCGTAGGGAAACTAAGAATACCAACAAGATTAATCATATTCATCATGAATTAATCGACAAAACGGAACGAATCGGACAAAAACGCGAAAACCCCCAAATCTACCCAAAAGTAGGGTTCTAAAGATCTAACCTAGTTTCGCTGGATCGAAGGATGTTATAGGATGATTGATCGGTGATATAAACTCAGAAACTTCATGGATTTGTTGTCCAACAACATGGTTTCGTCTCCTTCAAAACCCCAGCCGCGGACCGAAGAGAAATGAAATGAAAAATAACTGAAAAAGTCATTGGTCTGTCATTTTTATCTTGGGCCGGAACTAGCGTGCGCTAGCCTTCCCGGACTAGCGTGCGCTATCGGCGATATCGGCCGAGCACTCTCGGCCATGGCCCGCATGACCCGGCACCACCGACCAATTCACCGACCATGACTCGACTGGAGCTCCGCTAGCGTGCGCTACGGCCGGAAGCTTCTTGCGCTAGGCTTTATCGCAAAGAGCCACCGGACTAACAAACTCACCACAGTAACGTCGCTAGTCGGCCGACGGCGTGTGCTACCCGGTTAGCGTGCGCTCGGCCAAGCGATGGCGTGCGCTACTGCCGATCTGGCCGAGTCGAGAACCTCGTAATCCCTCCGCCCGGGCCGATAGCGTCTGTTGGTGACTCGGCAGTGTGCGCTACCTTTGCCGAGCTAAGCGCGCGGCGTCCGGCCGTGGCGTGCGCTACGCCGGTTCTGCCGTGCTGCTCGGCGATGCCAACACTTCGGCGATGCCGCACCCGGTCCGACCGGTGCTCGGCCGCCACGACCCGACGCCTCGATTTGAAAGCGTGCGGGCGAACACGACGAAAAGTTCGCGGATGACATCAACGACTCGAAATGAAAACGTAATGCAATAATTAATCATACGCGACCAAGAATAGGGTCAAGACGACAAATACAGATATGGATACCCGTAACTTTGGGTAAATTACAAAATGGCCCAAAATGCCCGGAAATCACGATACGTGATCGAATAACCAAACCGAAGTTCACAACACGTCCAACAAAGTTAAACGGACTTGCGGGAAACTCGAAACAGCAGTTTCGGACGAGATTCGCAAGAATCGAACTCAAGTGCGGAAAAGTCGCTAAAAAGCACGGAACTCAACAAAACAACACCGAATCGAACTCGGATGACAAAAAGTGTAGAATTAATCATTCTCAGAATGACGAAACGGTCATGAGCGAGTCGTCAAAACGGACTCCGGCCGAAAAAAGAATTTTACCGAAAATCGAAAATTGCGGATATTACAGGCGAAATGTTACAAGCAACACAAAAGGAATATACGGCGTGAAAACACGCTCCACGACGACCAACACAACGCCGTCGTTAGGGATATAATAAAACCAACAAGTGACGAGCGTTATCAAATGGATAATACAATCAAGTCAATTATCCGAACAATCACAAAACACAACGGACGAAAATCAATACGATTGACCAACCCAACGGTACATCAATCAAAACGCGAGCCAATCGCTGAACAAATACGGAATTCCACCGCCCAAAGGTTGGAAGATCGAAAACGAGGCTAATTTTCCGAACTTGGAAAGGTCACAACGATATATAGATCAATTTGGGACAATATCAGAACTCGCTCGAATGACAAAGGTGAGAAACAACACCAGGTCAGAAGCATCAACGAACACAGTCGAGTCGATACGGTTGGACGAAACAAAAGAGAAAGAAAGAAAAATGTGGGTATTACATCATATCACCTTTAAAAGAGGTTTTGTCCCGAAACCTAGACAACGAGAACGAAGTGCTGGAATAGCAACCTTCCCGACCATATCCTCTTGGTCCACATCCGATCTTCAAGGCCATTAGTATCGTGGTCACGACTGTGTCCTCTGCCCATCGGCATACTAAGCGGATTCCCACTCAATACGATTGCACAACTTCGCAAAATATTATACTAAAGTACCAACTCAGCACGACATATCACATAAGGTAACCAATAACAACTCGAAAAGAAAATCCACGAGGTATCCTTTTAAAGGAAATCTTTTGAAAATCCTTGGATTTGTATGATATTTAAAATAAACTTTAAAAGTACTTTTGGTACCTCGGGTTGTTTCATCAAAACTTGTAAACAACATATTTTAACCGTCTCATTTGAAATCATTTGAAGTCATCATGCCTCTACGTATCATCATCAACGTTAACAACTAACAAGTTAACCATGCAAGATCATCAAATCATTCTTAAATACTCTAACATTTCCAAATCCGAGTTTGAACTTTACATCGAGTGAGATTTTTCATCTTTCACTATATTTTTTTTGAAAATAAAAATCGCATTGGTTTTTGAAATAAAATATTTTTATGGTGTGAAAGATTTTTGAAAATCACTCACTCGAATTATTTGAAAATACAACAATACGTTAAAAATCATTTTCAAAAATTCTCCCAACACTTCACAAACATCAACGACGGTAATATTTTACAAAATGTCTACATGTACTTTAAAACAACTCTTTCAAATACCATCGAGGTTTTATTTGAGAATCCAAGGCCGGCTTGCCAATTCCAAATAATTTTCAATGTATACACAGAGCCGCCGATTAATCGAACCGTCAAAACTTTGTGAAGTTTCTAGGAAAGTGTTTTTGAACACACACAGCAGACATAATTTATCAATTCATCAAACACAATCAAATATCACCTAGCAATACGAAAAGTCTTAACACACATTCACGCACAACAGTTGTTATCACTAGACACCACGTAGAGAATACAACTACAGGTGATTGGCCGCAAAAGTTAGACCTAACGGCTATAATGCGGTTCCATAGCCTCTGCCCAGGTTGATTAGCGCGCGTTACAACAAAGATTAACGTGCGCTAAACACGCCACGTTAGCGCGCGTTAGGCTCGTATTAAGCCTGTGCTAACTGCTCTAATCACCAACACGATTGCAAACATATATGAGGTAATACTAGACTCGAAGGTTACAAATAAGCAACAACATACGAGTCTAAATGTCATCGATTCACATAATTATAACATCTCACAAGCAACCATCAAAAGAAAATCATCCTACAAAAACGAAAATTTTACTTCTCAATAAGGAGGACTATCTCAACACATACATACCGATGGACTCAACATTCACGTTACTATTTTAATCATAAAGCGCTGCACCTTTGCTCAACAACGAGAGCATCATCAATACGCATCTTCTGACCAACATTCATGAAACCGAAAAGTTACAAACGAGAGTCACGTCTTGAGTATATTTTGAAGACCTTATTTGAGTTAAAAACTCGAGTTTTGAAAACTTATAGTATCAGATGAGAATGAAATATCGGTAGTTTGAAGTCTAAAAATTTTCGACCTTGAGGTCATCATACAAAAATAAAAAAAATTTCTCCCTTGGAGAACATTTTAAAAATTTACGTGGCTCCCCGGAAGCCTTCGAAACTAAAAATTCCAAGGTTGTTGCTCTTGCAAGAAAAACAGATCATACAAGGATACATTGGCCATATCATTCTTCATTCTAGCACAAAACGGGAATTAACAAATATATGTCACTCACGATGCACCTTCAAATACTACTACATAACACAGAATCATACAGGCTCGTATAGCTCGTGGCACAACATGTAGTAGGGAGACTCACATCCACAGATCGCATGAAGATGATGGCTGCACCTTGATACTAATCACGGCCGACATCCCAGACGACGCGTCGCGACACGACTCAGTCAGACAAAATCTGACAATACAAGACTCAACAACACATAACTCGACCCGACAGCCTAGGTTTCCTCAACCTAAGCTCCGATACCATAAATGTAACACTCCCAGATCGAACCGGGAATATTACACGCCGCAGACCCTCTCCGTGAGGATCCACCAGGCTAGACATCAAAACAACACATTACATTACGTACCGACGAATCAAAATAACGAACCAATAGACCGATTTGGTCTTCCGTCACTGACTTACAAATCAAAATACATAAACTCATCCAGACTCATACACATGCAAGGGTAAAATACTTGCAACGCCGAACAATAAGACAGCAGAAAAGACAATACAATGGAGTCCGACTAACTGAAGTCAAAACTGGCCTCCGTGTGATTAGTATCATTCGTGTTTCATCATCCCTCGCACCGATCCTGTGTCTTACTCCCGAAAACCTGCATGTACTTGGACACAATACAGATATCCACCCCCCGATTACTCGGGGGTTAGCAAAACTCCACTGTTTCGCTAGTGCAAGTATAAAGTGCAAATACGAGCCATACACAACACATTCCGAGAATATAACGAAAGACTTCCCGAGATATATATAGTTAAAAATAGTTCATGTCTTGAAAGTAGAAACGAAGCAAGTAAGCATTTTGAAAATATTTCCAAATCTCTGGAGTTTTGAAAACATCAGAAATTGAAAAGTTCTTAATTCCTCGAAAGCCATTTAGGGTCACAGCCCCAAAGTTCATTTTCCAAAATACAAATCCGTTTAACAAAACACGGGGTCCACGACCCAACCATTCCGGTCACAAAACACAGGGTCCACGACCCGGTCATCCACTTCAATTCACTTACAAGGACACATTACACATAACACATTATTCTTACACCATTCTAGCCAAGCACCAAGACTCGATATATAATGTCTCTCGACCCCGAGCGTAAAGCATTGTGATACTCCGGACAATATCACAATTAATCATCAAAACATCAACATCAATATCACAGAAACCACACTTGGTAACCCGTGGCCGTACCCATTAGTATCGGCCCCAGAGGCCTCGTCGTACCGTCCCCAGGTGGGAAACCACTTCCACGGCCGTACCCATTAGTATCGGTCCCCAGAGGTCCCGTCGAACCGTCCCCAGGTGGAAGAACATCAACACACGCACCCAAGTTCACTTCCGTGGCCGTACCCATTGGTATCGGCCCCCAGAGGCCACATGCCATGCCCAGGTGGAAGAGTAACAACTCACAGATTACAAAACCACGACTCTCAAAGGTCAAACACACAAAATATATATAGTCGAGGTACCTTGATAGAATGGCCAAATTATCCAACACGTACTCACGACCCAGAACTATATCAATTCACCAGGGAGCACAAGATTTCAACAGTACCGAACGACACAACCAATATCACCAAAAACTCACATATTCGTCCATAGCCACGGGACTCCAAGCACATAATTTGACAAAAGAATTACACTTTACATTTACCAACGACATAATCATACGCAATGACATCACAAGAAAGTAAGGTGATTCTATACTCGACACTAGCACCCATATTCAACTAAGCACATTAATTCCCGACACACACGGGTCACCTTTACAAAAACCATGATGGTAAATATACCGATTCTTTTGAAAAATGGTTATTAATATTTATTTAGCACATATCGATGATTAACAACCATAATATCCACAAAACACGTAATGTATGGGCAAGATACTTGCCTCGAAAAACCACAACGCGGAGAATCGGCCGAAGTAGGTTGGCACGAACCGACTACAAACTCGCCGACTCCACCGAACGACGATCCGCAACAAAGAACTACGAACGAAAACAATAACAACGAAAATGAATTCCAGAGTACGACCCAAAGTCGCTGAATTCAAAGAACAAATCACGAAAGTTCAAGTGTTTCCCCAAGCTTGACCCGAGAACACGATTCGTTCCAAAACCCGAAACCAGCGGAATTCCAAGTCGAAATATGGATATACAATCCATAGAATATGTTTAACAACATCATTTAACCATAATCGATCCATCAAAAATGGATGAAAAACGAGATCGAGGACAAATCCCCTAAAAAGTCGATTCGAAGGAAATCAAGAAATATACTTCGATTCGACGAAGAACAATGGATTAAATGATTTTAAACACAATAATACTACCGAGATTAATCATACCCATCATGAATTAATCTACAACACGGAACGAATCGGACAAAAATGCAAAAACCCCCAAATTCACGAAATTAGGGTTCTAAGGAAGATTACCTTGATTCGCTGGATCAAAGGATGATAACGGATGATTGATTGATGATATGAACTCAAGAACTTCATGGATTTGTTGTTAAACAATGTGTCTCCATGGTAAGATCACCCTCAGCCGCGGAAGAGAAGGAGAAGAAGGAGAAAAATGGCCAAAAACCCGTGTGCAGGACCATAAATAGGCACACGGTGTGCCGCGCCCGGCGAGTGTGCCGCGGCACGAGGCCCAAAATGGCTCCGGTGGTCGGCGGTGTGCGGCCGGCCGATGTGCGCGCGGCACCGTCTGATCGGTTTGGCGAAAAAATGCACGAGTGTGCCGCGCGGCCTGATGCGGCACCTTTCGGCGAGGAAGATGCCGAGCACTACAGGCCGTGACTCGGCCAGAAGCTGCCGAGCACTACCGGCCGTGACTCGGCCAGTGCCGGCCTGGGCCCAGATTGCCCGGCCACGACTCGGCCGGGGCCAACTCCGACGGCCCGAACGACCCTGAAACCCGAACCTGAATACGAATCGATGATACGGTTACGACGTACTCGCAAAGACGAATCTAAAAGCTAAGAGAACACACAATTCCGACCACCCGAAGGCTCAGATTTCGACAACAGAAGTAATTACCCAAAACTTTGGGAAATTACGCAAATGGCCCAAAACGTCCAAAAATCACGATACGCGATCGAAGCACCAAACCAAAGCTCGCAACATGAATAATAACATTAAATGAACTTACTAGAAACTCGAAACAACATTTTCGGACGAGATTCGCAAGAATCGAATTCAAGTGCGGAAAAGTCGCTAAAAAGCTTGAACCTCAACAAAACAATACCGAAACGAACTCGGATGACAAAAAGTGCAGAATTAATCATTCTCGAAATGACGAAACGGTCATGAGCGAGTCGTCAAAATGGTCTCCGGCCGAAAAAGAAATTTACCGAAAATCAAAAATTGCGGATATTACAACTCATTCGGTTCTTCTTTACATTTTTGCCAAGTTTTATACTTTAACATATTTGGCCTATGAAAGATACTCATTTGGTTCTTCCTTACATTTTTGCCAAGTAATAAACATTTGAATTTATATTAATGACATCATCAAAATCTAACAAGTATTCCTAACAAATTCCCCCTATTTTGATGATGGCAAAACTTTAAACAAGTAATCAAATGATCAAGTCTGCACTTAAGTGCAAGACACAAACTAAAGTCAGTCTAATTTTTGAGACAACTGGGAATTTTCATTCAAAAAGACTGTTATCAAATTAATTTTTTGTTGATTACAAGTACATGGCTGAATTTTACAAGAAAATTTTCAAGTACATAAATCATTATAAGTACAAAATAAGTGAAAGTCATATGCCTCTTCCTCTGCCTCTTCGAATAGGCTGTTTGGCAGGTCTGAAGGGTTTAGCTCCGATTGGTCTTGTCTTGACTGGGGCAAGACCATACTTCCTCTTCACAACAAGTGCTGCGAAGGCTTGCTCTTCTTGGGATGAAAACTTGTTCTCAAGACATAGCTTCTTGATTTTCCTCTGTAGCGCAAGTTCATCCAACGCACCTCCTCTTTCCAAAGTAGGAGGATCTTTGGCACTGAATGGAGGGATCATGGGATAGGCATTTAGTTCCTCAGCATGTTTCTCCAGAATAGCCCAGAGTTGTGGATGAGCTTCTTCCATGAAATTTATGAAGATCTGCTGTGGGGAGAGGTTATCATCCTGGAGTATTTCCCAGATGTAGTAGTCTCTGATGAATTTCTTTCTTGCAGATCCCCACATGGGCAGAGCTTCATATGGAACAAAATCCTCCACAAACCACAACTCCTTTCCTTCCCACTCTAGAGTAGGCTCAAAACCTTCTCTAGTCCTCCTCTTCTTGCCTTCAGGCTGGTTAGCCTGTTCTTCTGGTTCTGTTCCTCCCTTCCTCTTGGCTGAGGATGTCACAGCAGTGATCATCTGGACATCCTCCACAAACCACAACTCCTTTCCTTCCCACTCTAGAGTGGGCTCAAAACCTCCTCTAGTCCTTCTCTTCTTGCCTTCAGGCTGGTTAGCCTGTTCTTCTGGTTCTGTTCCTCCCTTCCTCTTGGCTGAGGATGTCCCAGCAGTGATCATCTGGACATCCTCCACAAACCACAACTCCTTTCCTTCCCACTCTAGAGTAGGCTCAAAACCTCCTCTAGTCCTCCTCTTCTTGCCTTCAGGCTGGTTAGCCTGTTCTTCTGGTTCTGTTCCTCCCTTCCTTTTGGCTGATGATGTCCCAGCAGTGATCATATGGACATCCTGCCTCTTCTTCGATCTAAGCTCCTTCCTTATCTCTTCTTGATCATTTTCTTCCCCCTGAATTCTATCTTCCCCCTTTTTGCCAGCATCAATTAAGGTAGTCAATTGCTGCTCTATTCTGCTCATCCAGTCACACATGCCAAATGGCATTCTGTTGTTGGTAGGGGGAGGAGGCTGAGGTACTTCTCTCTGCAGCAAAGTGTCAATCTTTGCATTGATGGTTTGGAGGTCTGGAGTGACCTGAGATGCCAGCAGCTCTCCAATGGTATCTTTCACTATCTGCCTGATCAGCTCAGTCACTGCAGGTGAGATCTGAGCTGGTGGAGAGTGCTCGCCTGAGCCTTCTGCAATTGAACCACCAGACTGCAGACTTCTATCTGCAGCTAGTACTCTAGATGGGTTCTTCTCTGGGGTCCCTGATCTGGAGTCCTCAGCTAACTCCGCGTCCAGGCTGGTGTACCGGGCAGGTGCCCCAGTCCTATCTGTAGCCTCTTGTGTCGGCTCTTGCTCTGGCTCCCTTTCTCCTTCTTCCTTCTCTTGCTCTTTCTCCTGCTCTTCCTTCTTTTCTTCTTCAATATTTTCTTTTTCTTTCTCAGCTCCTTTATCTCCTCCTTCATCTTTATCATCATCATCATCATTATCATCATCATCCTTATCATCATCATTATTATCATCCGCTTTCCCATCTTTTTCTCCTTCATCCTCATCATCTTTTTCTCCTTCATCATCCTTCTCTCCTTCATCCTGTTCTACTTCTTCTCCTTCTTCTTCTTCTTCTTCAATCAACTCTTTTGTTTTCTCAACTTCCTCAGAATGTTTTTCAACTAAAATCTTTTCTTCTTCTCTTCTCTCTTCCTGCTCTTCTTCTTCATTGACTAAAATAATAACTTCTTCATTTTCTTCTCCATCTACCTCCTCAATCCTAATTTCTCTCTCATCTTCCTCCTCATCCTCTTGTCCAAATGAACCATCAAAAATACTAAGCATAATGGAATGGATGAATTGGTCCATGTTGGTTTTAAAATGAGACATGAACCAATTATCCTGGAGGATTAAAACTAAGTCTGATTCTTTACAAAACTGAATCTGTACATCCTGTGTGGATTGGGGATATCCCCAACCACTAGTTTCAATATAAGCCTGAAAATCTGTAAATGGCAGGGATTTGAAAAACTTCCACTCTTTGAAAATATTGACAAAAGAGTGTTTTAATGCTTGTGGCTTAACAAGCTGTAATTGTTCGATGGATAGATTGAAACATTATTTTACAGTAGGTTAAAGACATAATTGGCTTCAGGGATTGAGATGATTAGACCTGCTTCTTCTACCTCAGGAATGTATGCTGGGGTGAGGACAGCCACAATCTGAGTCTCGAGGGTGCCTGGGTGTCACGGGGTGCGGCTCACTGAGGTTCAGGCCGTCGAATTCGTGCAGCGGATCACGAATCACCCGTGCGCCTAGGAGACTTCCGAGTCTCCATCCGGCTACCATCTACGAGATTTCATATAGTACCAACATTAGAGATATCATGCATTGGTCCATTGTGCTGCGTAAAACGCTAGGCACCCGCCTGTCTTTTGCCTCCGACCGACTAAGGGCCGGTATCTCATACCCTTCAAGCTTAACCCGCAATGGCACTCGGCACTAAGGGTCACTCGAATGACCGAAGTGCAATTCCTCGTGCTCGACACTCACTCGGGACTTCCTAGGTGCAGTACCTTGACGCCCTTGAGAGTACCTCACTCGAGACGGACAACCTTTTAGATCTTGGCTTAGATTAATGCCATCAATAGATATTTGCCCCTCACGATGTTTGGGACTACTTCGCATACCGACATATTACCTTCAATCCGCAATGTGGTGTTGTCTCGCAACCACATGTACAAGCCTACGATCCCCCGCAGCATAGCCGGAACCGATAGCTAATGCTTACGAGTAAGCTCACGAGGCGTATGATTTAGATGCGTGCCTCGATTGCCCAATCGACATAAGGGAAGTTTTATATGGCCAACGGCATCCCTCCGGTCACACTAGAGCCTCCATGCCTACCTTAAGCCCAACACAGACCCCATAGGTCCTACGCCGCCCTAACGATTTCCAACTCGCTCGGGAACTCCTCACACACTTCGAATGCTTAGAGTTGGCTCCCTAGAGGCCCCCCATACCTCTAGGAAGATTTCACGCTTGGTGCTCGACAGCACGAGGAAGACTGGCAGCTTGCCCACCATTGCCCATCTAAGTACTGTCCCCCCTATAATAGGCTTAGACAAATATTCCCTTGTAATTGCACTAGACATTGATTGGCCGAGGAAGCACTTCGAGCGTAACTCCCTCATCCGAACTCAAAATCCTTATACGCTTGAACCGTAGAGTAGCTTGCGACATTATCTATGAGTCCTCGAAGTTTCAGCCCCATCCGATACTTTAGGAGTGAGGAATTGCCTCTGCAATATTCTGAAACTACGACAATGCCACTGCACTGTAGCATCTCGATCCTTCGCATCGCTCGCTACTCAAACGGAACCGTCTAGTTGTGAAACTTGGTGGAGATCTTCCCAACACTCCAAGGAACTCCCCATTACAAGCATTTCACGAAACTCTTCTTCTAAAGCCCTATGCTCCACGACACAAGGTCCTGCTCGCGCACGGACACACTCCGGACGCCGACCACTGTCGCACGTCCCCAACCTTATTCGTGTCGCAGGGCAACTATCCAACATAATTCTTTGTAAGTCCGGGGCAATCCCGAGTACTCCGAATAATATGGAAAGCGCCCTGTGACATCCTCCCCCTCTCGATCCGTTGACGTCCTCGTCAACGCATGCACACACAACCTGCTCTATGTACATGCGCTGCCCATCTCATCATGAAAATACTTGGGCAACGAACCCGACACTCTACCTCCATCTCCTCAACTCGTGTGCCTCTCAGCACAACACTCTTAGTTCCATCAAGTGGCGCCTGCTTGTAAAGTCGGAGGCCCAACTCGAGGAACGCCTGCACGGCAACTCGGTGATCGCAATTTCCCGCCGCTCACTTCGCATCTCTTGCGCATCGCGCATTCAAACTCATTGCTCTTAGGGATACAGTGCACGCGATCGAAACACTCTCCCTCCTCTCTCGGATGTTGCCTCTATCTCGGCACACACCCGCACTCTAATCTTAGCAGGAATCATTCTCTCCATGCCTCGATATAACCGAAAACCAACCGATGGTGTTAGATTGCCACTCTAGCTCAAATCAAGCTACTCCCTCATTGTCAAGTCCGAGACTAGCGACAAGTTCTCCGAATTAAACCGGGTCGATTTGCCTAAATGTCTGGAGTACATGATACTTCTAAGAGTGCTCACTAACACCAAGAACCCATCCAAAGGAGCCTTGCGCTCCGCTCAAATACCACTGCGGCTGCCCTCTCAAAAATTCTTACTAACCATACCCCTTAATATGGATTCTGAATTCTATCAAGGACGAGCCAAACCCAATCTGAAATTCTGTAAGACAAGTGCCCTCGAGCACAAGTCGAAAGAGGCCTACACGGCTGCACACAGATCACTAAACTCTCGGCCCTCAGGCCACCGCACTTCTACGGCAAGGAGCTTGAAGGTTGTACGCGTGATCAACGCACCCTCCCCCACTCGAAGGTGATGCCTAACTCTCGGCACACCGCGTCACCGGCCTTCAGCCTGGCGTGACGAAAACTCGCGGGTTGGTCTCGCTGGTCCTCTGACTCAGACGAAGACACGAACCCAGGCCATCTGGCCTAACTCGTAACCTGGCCATCTGGCCTTATTGCTCAACGCACAATTGTGTACTCTCTACGAGCACACCTCATCCGGCTTGCTCCCATCAGAAATTCTTCAACCCATAGGTCCCATTAATTGGCTTCCAAATCACTTCCAAGAACAGCCATCTCAGAATCGCTCACATGTGTGTCCAGAATGGACACACCTCCTCGGTAACCAAGGAGCCCAATGCTCCATATAACTCAGTCGCTTTCAGAAAATCCCTCAACCACAGAGCCCATACTCTAGGCTTTGGAATCCCCTTGAGGAACATCATTCTCGAATCAGCCCGATCCGTCTCGGGGGTCTGGCCCTCCCCCACTCATGTTGGAGGCCAGACCCGAATCTCTTGTCCCTCATAGACTGATGGGACATGCAACGCCACACTTGGAGCATGCCCATTCTCATATCTGCCCGACTCGAACCAGGAAGACTGAACACTCCACTCTTGCAACTTCCGTGGTGGCTGTGTTACGATTGCACCTCATGTGCGAAAGCGCTCTGCGCATAACAATTCAAATCTCTTAGTAACCAATGCACCTCAAGTGTTGTGGCGCTTGTGCGCACTAAGATTAAGCCCAAGCTTTGCACCTGAACGTGCTGTGGCGGTTTCCCGCACTGAAGTTCTCGCCCAAATAGGTCTCAAACCCAAATCACCTCTCAATCTGCGGCGCTACGCAAACATGTCTGCAACTTGGCAGACGTGGCTACTGCACACCACCCGGCTAACCGGCATGTCTCCTTCTAGGAGATCAAGATGTATAATAAGCCCAAAAAAATAGGCCAACATAAAGTTTCTGATCAGATTACACCAACACCGTTACTCACGCGTCCGTAATTTACCGATGAGAATGTTCCCCTCACATTAACCAACTACTAACCGTACTCGCAGAGAAAAATATAGTCATCAAACACGTCGTAACTCGGTTACTACCATACGCCGGAGTCACTAATGCCAACAACTCGCACCGAACAAAGCCTTCGAACATCACCGACAGAAACCATACAACCAGGGTACTACCATTCGCCCAATTGCAAAGCCAACTCGAGGTACTACCATTCGCTCAAGTCCCACTGCCAACTTAATTCTCAACTCTGCCACAATATGTAAGAATGCACTGCAAGCCCTTCGCTAAAATGCCACTACAATGGCTAATCAAAAAAAAAATTGGCACGATTTTGGTATCCGGTTCTCAAGGGAAGAAGGATCTTCAACAAAGCTCAACTGAAACCTGGATGCGACATTCCAGGCTCCGATACCACTTGTCACGGGGTGCGGCTCACTGAGGTTCAGGCCGTCGAATTCGTGCAGCGGATCACTTCCGAGTCTCCGTCCGGCTACCATCTACGAGATTTCATATAGTACCAACATTAGAGATATCATGCATTGGTCCATTGTGCTGCGTAAAACGCTAGGCACCCGCCTGTCCTTTGCCTCCGACCGACTAAGGGCCGGTATCTCATACCCTTCAAGCTTAACCCGCAATGGCACTCGGCACTAAGGGTCACTCGCATGCCCGAAGTGCAATTCCTCGTGCTCGACACTCACTCGGGACTTCCTAGGTGCAATACCTTGGCGCCCTTGAGAGTACCTCACTCGAGACGGACAACCTTTTAGATCTTGGCTTAGATTAATGCCATCAATAGATATTTGCCCCTCACGATGTTTGGGACTACTTCGCACATATTACCTTCAATCCGCAATGTGGTGTTGTCTCGCAACCACATGTACAAGCCTACGATCCCCCGCAGCATAGCCGGAACCGATAGATAATGCTTACGAGTAAGCTTACGAGGCGTATGATTTAGATGCGTGCCTCGATTGCCTAATCGACATAGAGGAACTGTTATATGGCCGACGGCATCACTCCGGTCACACTAGAGCCTCCATGCCAACCTTAAGCCCAACGCAGACCCCATAGGTCCTACGCCGCCCTAACGATTTCCAACTCGCTCGGGAACTCCTCGCACACTTCGAATGCTTAGAGTTGGCTCCCTAGAGGCCCCCCATACCTTTAGAAAGATTGCACGCTTGATGCTCGACAGCACGAGAAAGACTGGCCGCTTGCCCACCATTGCCCATCTAAGGACTGTCCCCCCTATAATAGGCTTAGACAAATATTCCCTTGTAATTGCACTAGACATTGATTGGCCAAGGAAGCACTTCGAGCGTAACTCGCTCATCCGAACTCCAAATCCTTATCCGCTTGAACCTTAGAGTAGCTTACGACATTATCTATAAGTCCTCAAAGTTTCAGCCCTATTCGATACTCGAGGAGTGAGGAATTGCCTCTGCAATATTCTGAAACTACGACAATGCCACTGCACTGCAGCATCTCGATCCTTCGCATCGTTCGCTACTCAAACGGAACTGTCTAGTTGTGAAACTTGGTGGAGATCTTCCCAACACTCCAAGGAACTCCCCATTACAAGAATTTCACGAAACTCTTCTTCTAAATCCCTCTGATCCACGACACAAGGTCCTGCTCGCGCACGGACACACTCTAGACGCCGACCACTGTCGCACGTCCCCAACCTTATTCGTGTCACAGGAAAACTATCCAACATAATTCTTTGTAAGTCCGGGGCAATGCCGGGTACTCCGAATAATATGGAAAGCGCCCTGTGACAGGCTATCCAACATGATTAGACCTGCTTCTTCTTCCTCAGGAATGTATGCTGGGGTGAGGACAGCCACAATTTGAGTCTCGAGGGTGCCTGGGGCAGGCTGGTCTTCCAAGTGAGTAGGTGACCTGGCTGCAGGGCTGGGATGATGATCTGACTGCTCTTCCTCACTAAATTGCAGTCGCCTGGGCCTCTTGGGAGAGGGTTCTGGGGATGACTGCATGATGGATGGTTATCCAGGGGCTGGTCCCCTTCTCTTGAATCGGACAGCTATGGGAGTGTCGTCTGACTCGGAGTCTGACTCGACTGCAGTTGGGTTGTCGGCTGCAGGTCGGTCCGACTCGCCTGATGAATGATATCTGGGGTAAGTTCGTGTGGCAGGTATCTCCTTCAACATCTGGGTTGCTCTCCTTGTGCCTCCCAATTTTCTTAACGTCTCTTGGTCCAGATGACCAAGTCTTTTGTTGGGGTGGAAGGGGTCAGTACTTCCCTTCGCCATACCTGTCTTTTCCAGAATCCAACTCAGCTGCGTTCCAAACGCCATCTTAGATTTAAATCTTTTTTCATCAAAAAGCCATTCGGCTTTGTTGACTTCTCGAACAAGTTGCCTAAAAATGTAATCTGCCCAATCAATTTCCTCATCTTGAATTAGTGCTCCCAGCACCATGAACTTCTCCGATGACAGTTGATCGTAACTGCCGGCCATTCCCATAATGATCTTGTTGGTTATATCCAACGCAAAACGATAGACCTTTTCAATCTCACTCCTTTTAGCGGTGAGTATCAGCTTTTCCGGCAGATTCTCCACCTTGATCTTCTTCCAGGTTTCGGCGGCTGACTGTTTGAGAGCTTCGACAGCTATACCGCAGTGTTTCATACCAAACACTGTACGAATCGACTCCCACGATATGTCGACTTGTCTTCCGCCAAGTGTGCTCCGAATTCCATCCTGAATCAAATAGGCTTCGCGGTAGAACGCGATAACATCTTCCTTGTACAAATGTTGGGGGTTGATGTCCAGGAATGGGTAGATCCCATTAAGCTTCATCGTGCGGATTAGGTCAAGCACGTCGTAATTCTCCAGATTTGCTTCCAATAAGCCTTCGAAATCAACGACGAGGGAGAAGATAATATGGTCCTTGACTGCCTTCAGATTGACGCCTTCGAAGTACGATTCCATTTCTGCAAATAAAGGATTTTTAGTGTATTTGGAGTTCAAGAATTTTTTGCTCTGTAAATTTTTGCTCTGTAGATCTAGGGTAAGCGTAAAAGGTAAAGTGAAGAGGTTTCTTTCCTTATAAAGAAGATGAAAAGATGTATGGATTAAATTATTATATATTTGAAATGGTGGTACGCCTTTTGAGATTCTTTTAAATTTCAAATTTGAATCGGTGGTCCATTTTAAAATTTGACGGTTGGTTTTGATTGGCCACCTTGGAGGTCGATTTAATAAGCGATTGCCACGTATATTTAAAATGCCAGTTGTGAATCGATCATTAAAATATTTAAATGCCACTTGTGAACCAAAATTAATATAATAATATTATAAATATGGCAGATAATAATTAAATATTCAGAGGTCGGTTGAGTTTAGAAAACTTAGTTGGTCTGACTTGTTGACTGTTGACCGCTCTGCATCGAGTGAGTTGACTCCATGGTCTTCTCGCCTGATATTCTGATCAGCTAGGTTCCTTTGTCTGTCCTTCGTCTTGTTGTCTGCATCAGCTAGGATCTGATTTCTTTAATCAGCTGGGTCCTTCCTTCCTCTGAGATGCTTTAGCTTGCTTCTGTACTAGATTCCCAATCTAGTAATCCAAGATCTCTGCTCAGCTCTAAAAACCTTTCTTCTGGCAAGGGTTTGGTAAAGATGTCACCTATTTGGTAGTCTGTGCTGACTCTTTCAACTCTAACCCTTTGTTAAGCACATGGTCTCTGATGAAGTGATGCTTAACATCAATGTGCTTCATCCTTGAATGCAAAACCGGATTGTTGGTTATTGCAATAGCACTATTGTTGTCACACCAGATAGGAACTTCATTGGCAATGATATTATAATCCCTTAGCTGTTGTCTGATCCATAAGATCTGAGCACAACAGCTACCTGCAGCTAGGTATTCTGAGTCTGTGGTGGAGATAGAGTTAGAAACCTGCTTCTTGCTAAACCAGGATATCAGTCTGGTTCCTAGGAATTGGCACGTTCCACTAGTGCTTTTCCTATTGATTTTACAACCTGCGAAATCTGCATCTGAATATCCTGACAGCTCGAAGTTATCATCCTTGGGATACCATAGTCCAACATTGATTGTAGACTTAAGGTATTTTATTATCCTCTTGGATGCATCTAGGTGTGATTGATTCGGCTTGGACTGGAATCGCGCACAAACTCCTACGGCATAGGATATGTCTGGCCTGCTTGCAGTGAGGTATAGAAGTGATCCAATAAGTCCTCTGTAGTGGGATATGCCTCCCTCATCTGCATCTAAGTGAGTACTTGTGCTCATAGGGATTCTTGCTGGCTTGGCTGATTCCATTCCATATCGCTTGATCAGATCTTTGGTATACTTAGCTTGGTTGATGAAAATTCCTTTTTCCATCTGCTTAACTTGTAGTCCGAGAAAGAAGTTAAGCTTTCCCATCATACTCATCTCAAATTCTCCTTGCATGAGGTTGGAGAATTTCTCGCATAACTCTGGATTGGTTGAACCGAATATAATGTCATCCACATATATCTGGACTATTAATATGTGGCCTTCGTGCTCCACTCTGAATAAAGTCTTGTCCACCTTCCCTTTGCAAAAACCATTCTTCTCAAGAAACACAGATAGTGTTTCATACCACGCTCTTGGTACTTGCTTACATCCATAGAGAGCCTTCAACAGCTTGTAGACTTTGTCTCCTTTGACAAAACCTGGGGGTTGCTCTACATAGACTTCTTCTTCTAGGATGCCATTTAGAAAAGCACTCTTTACATCCATTTGATAGAATTCAAAAACTTTGAATGCAACATATGCAAGGAATAGTCTGATGGCCTCTAGTCTTGCAACAGGTGCATAAGTTTCATCAAAATCTATTCCTTCACACTGTGCATAGCCTTTTGCTACAAGTCTGGCCTTATTCCTAATAACAGCTCCGTCTTCATCACTCTTATTTTTGTACACCCATTTGGTGCCAATAACCTTCTTGTGATCAGGTCTATCTGTTAGTTCCCAAACTTTGTTTCTTTCCATCTGCTCCAGTTCTTCTTGCATGGCATTTATCCAATAATAATCTTCCAAAGCTTGTTCTGTTGTTTTAGGTTCTATTTGTGACATAAAGCATGAGAACATATCCATTCCTGCAGGTAGAGTTGACTGTCTTCTCTTAACTCCATCAGTCAGCTTCCCGATAATTTGCTGGATTGGGTGATCTTTGAGCCACTTGGGGATATCGTCTTCTTAAGTGCATTCCCCTGTTGGATTGCTCTGGTGGATTTACGCATCGGTGGGTTACAGTGCCAATCTGGATCAGCTACCGTCTTGTCATCTGCAGGTTGGGTCTGATCTGCAGGTGAGTCTTTATCAGCTACGGCTGGGTCTTCATCAGCAGCAACTGGATCAGATAGGTTTGGTGATCCTGTCTGATCTGCAGTTGGGACTTCAGCAGCTATAGTTGAATCTTCAGGCTAGTCTGCAGATGAGTCCACCATTCCAGTGTCATGTACAATGACTTCTTCAAGGGTTGCTGACTTGAGCTTGTTCTCAATTAGCTCAACTTGCTTCCTGTACTCAACGGTAGATTCATCAAAAACAACATGGGGTGTTTCTTCCATAACTAAGGTTCTTTTGTTAAATACTCTATATGCCTTGCTTCTTTGTGAGTATCCGATAAAGAGACCGTCATCAGTTTTAGCATCAAAGGCATTTAGTTGTGTTTTACCGTTGTTGTGGATGAAACACTTACAACCAAAAACGTGAAAGTAAGCAACAGTAGGAGTTCTATTATTCCAAACCTCATAGGGAGTTTTGCCATGTCTCCCTACTATCATACTCCTGTTCTGGGTGTGACAAGCTGTGTTGACAGCTTCAGCCCAGAACCTCTTGGGCAGGTCTGCTTCTGCAATCATGGACCTGGATGCTTCCTTCAGGGTTCTGTTTCTTCTTTCAGCAACGCCATTCTGCTGGGGAGTCCTGGCTGCAGAAAGCTCATGCTGGATCCCATTATGATCGCTGTAATCAGTGATCGCCTTGTTGAGAAACTCTCTTTCTCTATCTGATCTAATCTTGATTATGGATAGGGATTTCTCATTTTGGATCATTCTCAGCAGCTCAGGTAGCTTGATCAAGGTTTCACTTTTCTTATATAAGAAGATAATCCAGGTGTACCTTGAATAATCATCTACTATGACAAGTGCATGCTTTCGGCCGCTCAAAGTCCTTGGCTTGATAGGACCAAATAGATCCATGTGGAGTAGATCTAAGATCCTTATTGTGAGAGTTGTAGGCTGGACTGGCTTGAATGATGCTCTGGTCTGCTTTCCTTTCTGACATGCATCACAAAGTGCTTCCTTCTTGAATGCTTCATCTGGAACTCCTCTGACCAGCTTCTGAGAACTAATCTTGTTGATGGCTTTGAAGTTCAGGTGACATAATCTTTTGTGCCACAGCCATCCGTTCTCAGCTACTGTCTTGGATAGAAAACAGGAGTTAGGTGTTCCTGTGTTCCAATCTATCATGTAGACATCTCTTCTTCTGAAACATTGTAGCTTCACTTCTCCAGAGAGGATATCTATCACCATACATTTCCAGATGGTGAAGACTACTAGATTCTTCTCGTCGCAAAACTGGCTTATGCTCAGGAGGTTGTACTTGAGCCCTTTGACATATTGAACTTTGGATATCACAATATTTCCTCGGTGCAGCTCTCTATAGCCTTTTGTTTGTCCTCTAGAGCTATCTCCAAAGGTTACATCAGGACCTCTTTCTTTGGTGTATTTGGATAGCATCTTCTTGTTCCCGGTCATGTGCCTCGAGCATCCAGAATCTACAAACCATTCTTCACCTCCAAGGTTTGAATTTGTAGAGATGTGGTTGTAGTCCTTCCACCTTTTCTGCAATCAAACAAGCAGAGATTTAGGTACCCAAATCTGTGTGGGTCCTCTAGGGTTAGTTGGTTTCCTGTAGAATTGATTTCTCCTTGGATTATTGAAATTGTTATCATTATACCCCTTATAAGGTGTGTAAGGTCGAGGTATGAATCTCCTGTTGGGATTATGTACCGGATATTCCTCAAAATATTGATAGTGTGGGACATTTCTAAATCTTGGCTGAGACCATTTATTAAACCTTTGAGGTCTCCACACTTTTTCATTTTGGAAACTAGGATAACCTTGAGGTTTCCATATGCCCCTCCCATTTTGAAATCTGTTTTTAGGGAGTTGTTGATAATAGTGGGCATGTTGTCTGGGCTGCTGCTTTTGCCTGGGCCATTGCCTAGTCACCTGTCTAGGTGGCTGCCTTGTGTAACCTGACTGCCGCCTAGACATGTGACTTGGCTGTTGCCTATTTTTAAATATCGGTTTATATGTAGGCTCAGCAGTCGAGACAATTGTTTCTCCCTTGATAAACTTTCTTTTAGAACTCGAGGGAGTGTGAGGATCATATCCGAGGCCTGATTTAGAATATAGTGACCTTTTATTGGTACACAATTCTTCCAGAGTTGAAGACGCCTTCAGGGAGGTTATTGCCTGCGCCTGAGTCTTATTTGCCTGAGTCATATTTGTAAATTCGGCTTTGACATGAGCAAGTGCAGCTGATTTTTCTTTAAGTAAAACAGTTAATCGATTTATCTCAACTGTATTAACATCATCTTGGTTTTTAAAGTCAGCTGCAGTTATTTCAACCTTATTCAGTTCTAGGCTGAGTTTTTCAAAATCATTTTTCAGCTACCTATTCTCATCTTGCAGCTAAGTCTTCTCTGCTGATACAGTTTGATGTGCAGATTTGAGTGTTTCAAAATCTTTAAATAGCTGATTTACAGATTCGTGCAGATCCATATCTTATGACATGGCTGAACTATTATTTGAACCAGAGGGGTTAGATGTTACCTCTTCATCAGCTAGGTTGGCCATCAGGCAGTCATACTCTTCATCATCATCAGAAAAGAATCCGTTGCTTTATTCTACATGCTCCTGGTCTTCTCCGATGAGGGCCTTCCTTCTGTCTTCTTTTCTGCCTACCTCCTTCTTGCTCTTGTCCTTCTTGAGATCAGGACAGTCCATTTGGATGTGTCCTGTCTTGTGACAATTGTAGCACTCTACTTTCCAGCTTCCAGCTTTCTGGTTCCTTCTGGGATTCTCCTTATAGTTTTTCTTGTATTTGGAGTAGTTTTTCCAGAAGTTGCTGAACCTTTGCATAATAAATGCCATCTCTTCCTCAAAATCTAATGGATTTGGAGGCTATACATCAGATAAGCTCTTGGCTGGGGACTCGGCTGCAAATGCTATTCCCTTCTCTGCAGGCTCAGTTGAGGATGAACTTGGAAGCTCGAACTCATAAGCCTTCACATCAGAGAACAGCTCTTGAATTTTTATTTTATTCAGGTCCTTGGACTCTCTCATGGCCACAGCCTTCATGCTCCATTCAGGGTTGAGAGATCTGAGAACCTTCATTGCCATTTCCCTGTTGCCATTGGTTTTGCCGAGGGAGTTGATCTCATTGATAATCTCGGTGAACCTTGTGTCCACTTGGTCTATGGATTCGCCATTCTTCATTTTGAAGTTGTCAAATTTTTGAATAGCAATTGACAACTTGTTTTCCTTGATCAGCTCCGTTCCTTCACACAGTAAGGCTAATGCGTCCCAGATTTCTTTGGCATTCTTGCAGTTCTTGATCTTGACCATGGTGGATTTATCAAGAGTTTGATATAGCACATCTCTGGCTTCCCTGTTGCGATCTCCTCTGCTGTGTTGTCCTTATCGAAGATGAATGGACTATCCTCTATGATGCACCATATGTCATCATGGATCAAAGATAAGTGTGCCTGCATCCTTATCTTCCAAAGATCATACTCGTCAACTGAAAACACAGGGAGTCTAGAATGCATGTGTTCCATTATAAAATGAAAGTAAAGATATATCTCTGATATAGATCTGGTTCGTGAAATAAATGAACCAACCTCTCTGATACCACTTGTAGGTCACAAGTCGTCTAGGAACAAGTCTAGGGGGGGTGAATAGACTTGTTGAAACTCTTAAACTCTTTTTCTCAAAGAGTGAGTTTCTTCAGCTGATAGGTAAACAAATGACTTGGAGTCGTTTGTTCTTAATATGTGCGGAAGTCAGCTGATGACGAATATAAAGCAACTAATGAAACACTTAACAATGAATGCAGCAGATAAAATATGATGCTATAAGACAGTAAATAACGCAGGCTGTTATAGTGGTCTCAGAGGTGGGGTAATCCTCTACTAATCCACTTTTATCCAAACCAGTTGGAGATGAATTCACTATAATTCTCAACCAGTGATATATATTACAGTGATTCAACAAACTACAACAGCTTCCAACCAGTGGAAATTCGTGCCGTTGTACCACTCTTGACTGCCTTGCACCTCTTGATCCTCGATCCTCGGATGCCTTTACAGTCTCTTAACTTCAACCAGTGAAGTACCCCGAACTCAGGATTATAGACAAGAGTTTTTGTCTTCTCCAACTAAGAGCTTCTTTAAGTATGAACTTTTAGAACCGCTCTTTTCACGATGCTGTATTTCGCTTTAGATAGCTTGAATGTTTTGATTGCTTGAAAGTATGTTCGCACCGGTAGTTGCTCAACTTCAAATCTTCGGATATATATAGGTGTTGATCCATGAGCATTCCTTCATAGCCGTTGCATATTTGTAACAAATTAGTCCGTTGGAGGGAGACTTCTTTGTTTATTCTTTTCTGAACGTTGCAAGGCTGGATTCCCATATTTTAATCTATCTTCTGACCGTTGTGAAGACTTCTGCATGTGATGCGCCGAATCTTTTGAATATAAAATGATTAAAGTCTTCAAGATGGGTCTGGATAGCTTATTTAATTCATATCTTTTGCGGGAATCACTCCAATTTGTCTCTTCACGTTGCATGTGACTTTTCGTAATACTTGACTTTTCAACGCATGCTGACGTAGACTTGGAGTACTTGGCTGATCTCGACTAGGCTGATGAGCAGTTAACTTCTCTGCAGTCTGGACCTCTCTGATGTTCCCAGTTTAGGATTTGTCTGATCAGGTGACTTGTCTGAGGTACCTTGGCTGCAGTCTGGTCAAACATCCCTCATAATTTTTGTTGACCAGAACTACTCTGACTTGAGTCGGCTGATCCTCTCTGATGGACTTAGCTGTACTTTAGTACTTAGCCGATTTTTAGCCTAACTTATTTTTGGCCTATAGAAGATACTCATTCGGTTCTTCTTTACATTTTTGCCAAGTTTTATACTTTAACATATTTGGCCTATGGAAGATACTCATTTGGTTCTTCCTTACATTTTTGCCAAGTAATAAACATTTGAATTTATATCAATGACATCATCAAAATCTAACAAGTATTCCTAACAGAAAAGTAGAAAAGTATACAAAAAGGGGGAGAAACGAAGTATTTGAAAAATGAGAAAAACGGAGAAGTCAAAAATGAAAGAAAAGGAAAAAGATGGGTGAAACTAACAAAACGATCAAAGCCGAAAACTTTGATTCGTATATATATATATATATATATTTCATGTTTTATCCAATTCAGGGTGTTGTTTTGTAATTATCAAAAAGGGGGAAATTGTTGGAATATTTATTCCAAATATTCATTAATAGAGTTTTGATGATTAAGTTGCTAAACAAAGCAAAATAACAAAGAGATGAAGCAAAACAATGAAGGAATCGAAGTCGCAAAAATCTGGTCAGAAGGAAGATAACGTACACTATATTGTCAGCATAACGTACGTAATGTGACTAAGTTAATGTACGTAAAACATGAAAGATAACATACGTAATGATGTGTTTGTGAAATCAAACAAGAAGAACATTGGAGATGACGTCATGGCACAGGTCAGCATGCAACGGACATATTGACTACATATAACATACGTAATGGAAAATAGGCTAACGCACGTAATGATAAAGACGAAGGCGACTGGACTGTTCTATGAAAAACGTAGCGTACGTAACCGGAAGGAGTTAACGTACGTAATGGCTTTAACGTACGTAACATTTGGGTAATAACGTACGTAATGAAGGCTTCAGAGCTAACAGCTAGTTGGAAGAAAAATGTTATAAATACCACTTCATATGGTATTCATTCAACAACAACTTCAAGAAAACGATTACATTCATCAGATATTGATATAATTACTATTGTTGTTGTAATTGTGCTTATATTAATAGTTTGAGTGTTTATACATTCAACACATGCACGAGAGGTAAAAGAAAAGATATGATTGGATTCAGTATTATTAGGATCAAGGATCCGGCATTGTTAGAATCGCAATCGATATCTAAGTGAGGTTTATCTAGTACCGATAGAATGTTAGAGTGGTTGATTCCTTGTCTAATAGAAAAGGAAAACGGTTTAACTTGGACCGACATAAAGACATGTAAGAGAACAGTTTACTCGGACCGATAGAAGACGAGCTTGTAACATAGAAGAGAGGTGCAGAGGTTTATCTTAATCCATAGAAAAAGATACCGAGAGAGGACGTAGGCACATTTGGCCAAACCTCTATAAATCCTTTTGTCGTTTTATTTTCTGCACTTCATTTATTTAAATCGCTTCTGCAACGCGAAAGAGCTTCACAACTCTATCTCCAAACGGTACCGACCAATAGTTTTCTAACACTTAGTTCATGAGGCTAATTAGGTACATGTCCCACGTATATCCTGGATTCCATATACGGGGTGGACATGTGTACGGACACATTTCCGGATCGGGCATACTGTGATGTCCGTCTTGAGCTATAAGGATTGGTTGTTATACTCCATGTTTGAATGGGTATGTTCGACATTTTGGCGACTGGTTGTTCATATGCCCGAGAGGTACGTTCGACAGCCGGGTTATTTTTTGGAGATCCATTATATTTGATCTTGTTTGGAGTTTATCATGTTGAAGGTATTCTCATTGTTGATCCTTTGTTGATCGTGTTGGAGTTTATCATGTTGATGGTATTCTCAGTCGTTGTTGATCCTTTGTTGATCGTGTTGTAGTTTATCATGTTGTTGGTATTCTCGGTCGTTGTTGATCCTTTGTTGATTGAGTTGGAATTTGTCATGTCGATGATATTCTCGGTTGATGTTTTGGTTCATCATGGTTATTGATCGTATGAGCATTCGGACTGTACGTCCATGTCTCGGGACTTGTTATTATTGTCTTGTGGTAGATGATCTATAGATATATTATGTTTTATTGGTTTTGTTCCAGGTTGAGATTTGACGGTGCAATCCGACGGACACGATTTGGCACAGATGGTTCATTCCACACTTATGAGTTATGATGATATTTTGAGGATTTTAGGTATTGTTTGAATACAGTAAAGATGGTTGTAGTTGAGTTCATTTCGTCATTTGAGAATGCGAAATGTGGGTTATGGTAAGTATTGGGTTGATGTGGATTATCACGAGACGGTAAGGTTATGACGGTAAGACTACATTGGTAGTATTCTTACTACGTAATCACATTGGTATGTAATTATTTTTGCGATGTGATCGTTATCATTGTTGAGTATTGTGGCTGACCCCGTAGTGGGCTTTATTTTAAGGTACTCGGAGATCGAGAGCTAGTAGCGGTCGTGAAGGGATGAGCTTCTCGGGTGATACTGGCTACGGCATTATTCTGAGAATCGAGTATTTGACTGGTTGTTTTATTCCACTGCAAATGTATATTCTGAACTGTGTTTTTATCCGCTGTGTGTGTATTTTAAAATAGCCTTTTGGGTATTTTGTAAATTTGGGGTTATCTCGTTAAACCTTTTTCCCTGAACTATTCTTCATCGGTACGTGTAAGTGGTGGCTTAATGTACATTTTAAAACTGTTGAATTTTGGCCTTGAACTTTTAAATGATTTTATATTTTGTGACGGTATTTGGAAAATGGATTTTTAAAAATTATTTAAAATACATTGGCGTCTTTCGCCTATTGGCGTATTTGAAATGTTTGCAAAAATGAGTTTATGCCTGGTGGGTTCCGGCGCGGGGCCCACGACACTGCAATTTCTCCGGATGGTTTTGGGGGTGTCACATAAGATGGTATCATAAATTGGGTTTTGTGAAACCTGGGCATGTGTGTTATGTGGCTCTACCAGTACGGTAGTAGCGCGGCTTTTGAAAATGATTTTTCTGAATTTTGAGTCAAATCGATTTTTGGAGGTTCCAAAATTTTTGAGATATTTTCAAAATTGTTATAATTGCGATATTGGTGTATGTTGGTATTGTGTTGAGACTTCGTATGGGAGTCGTATGCTAGTATCACGGGAGATTATCGGCTTCACACACCAGTAAGTATACTATTTTGGTAATTCGCTCGTGGCGATGATTGATTGCTTTTGTGATGAGTTTGGAATTTTTTTTTTTGGTAGATCTGTTGGTTGTGACACGATTGCAAGTTTCGGGGATGAAACTTATTTTAAGGGGGGTAGTATGTAATATCCTCGATTTTCAATATGAATTTTTCGCGTTATTTTACCTGAGATATATTGGACAGCATGGTAAATGTACAGTATGGGTTAAATAATTTGAGAAGTGAAACAAATGTATTGGTATAATTGTCGTAGTTGTTCGACAATTACATTTGAGGATATCGTGTATCAGATTATCGTACTTTCGATATCAAGTGTATCGTCTGAGAATATTATTGGATCGAGTATATGTATTCAACATGTCATATATACGTGTCCATTACGTCGAGACGACGGACAGAACAGTTGGAATTGGCTAAGTATAGCCTGATTAACGTATGCTAGTATGAGGACATACCGCACGCTAATGTGCAGGCTTAGCGCAGGCTAATTTGCTGAGATTATGTATGCTAAGAAGGACTGTTAACATACGTTAGGTCATATTGGATAGGATCAGGTTGTGGCCGACAGGTAGGTCCCAACCTAAGTCATCGGCATTTAGCGCACGCTAATGCATATGGTTAGCGTACGCTAATATCAGATCGGTCAGAGGGAATCCCAGCAATCATGGGTGCTTTTGGGTAAGTGGGACACAAGCATCTTCGGGGAAGGTGCAGATTGTCAATTCAACTATAAGTAGCGCATGCTATCTGTGGATAATAGCGCACGTTAATGAGTAGTTTACTGTAGCAAGTCAACTACGAGTAGCGCACGCCAAGGTCGGAGCCTTGCGTACGTTAAACATAGTATTTACATATGTTATTGCATGGGCATTGCGTACGCAAATAATGGTGCGAAGTAAGGCAGTAGCCTCTGGACTACGATAGCGCACGCTAACAAAGTCAGTTAGCGCACGCTACGTCAAGTAACGCACGCTATTTTGTGAGAGTAGCGTACGCTTGTAATGTGCAATATATATGTGCAGTTGGGGACTATTCTTCATTTCGCCCATCTCTTCCTTTCATCCGATAGAGAGTGTTCTTGGAGGATATTTTGAGGTTCCAAACACTTGAGTAATTATGGAGTTGGTGGTCTTTAACAAATATTAAGCATGGAATTGATTGGAAATGGAATCAACCTTGAGAATCAACCCATTTCTTCGAAGAGGTCATTAATATTCACTTTGGATTTCATTTTGGATTGAATATTGGTGTTCTTGAGTTGATGATTATCATATAAACGAGCTGATAAGTATGATTATGAGATGGATTGCCGAATTATGTTGATCTTGTTAGTGATATATGGATATTGATATGATTCTTGTTGTTTGAGCTCGACTCCTCCTTCTTCCGATCTCAAAGCATAACACCAGTAACCAGTGCAACCTCCTCGAAGAAGTCTCACCGCTTTCATAGCGCTAATTAGAAATCTCTGACTACTCAGCTTACGTCCCACAAAAGAATGCTCGGTACCATCAGAGGCTAACATCAAAATGGTTCTCGCTCTATAATTCATGATCGCCCCATGTCGATCTAGCCAATCCTCACCAAGAATCAAATACTCAACCTTAATGTCTACCGCAATTAGATTAGAAGACCAATCCCTCCGCGATACTCACCGGAAAATCTCTAACCTCACGGTACCCCACAATACTATCTCCACTAGGCAGTTTAACAACAAACGGTTCACATGCAACTAGACAATCAACATGCAGACGATGCACACAATCTAAATAGATGAAAGAATGCGTAGCACTAGAATCGAATAACATGGAAACAGTATGGTCAAGGATGTGAACGGTACCTATAGCCACTGTCGCGTCAGGATCTCCAGCTCGTCTCATCTCATACACACGGGGTAGAACAGACCTCGCACTAGAAGCTCCCTCTCTAGAAGGCTGCCCACGTCCCCGACCTCTGCCGAAACTCTGCTGAGGCTGAGGAGTTGGTGGTGCCTGATTCACGCTCGACTCTCCCACAACCGGGGATGACACCTGAGTAACTGATGCCCGACTCGCATCTCTACAATACTTAGCATGATGCCCCATCCGACCGCAAGTAAGACACTATAGCGGCAGTCTATCACACTCATTCATAATGTGTCCGGGACGACCACAGTTAAAACAGGTAGGACCACGAATAGGAACAGTCGGAGGAGACTTGGAACCATTACTCGCCTAAATGTCAGGGACTAATTCCCGAAGGCTCTCGAACCAGACTGAGCCTTTTGATGCCCGCCAAACTTACCTCCCAAAAACTGACCGGATGTCTTCTGCTTCTTACCCTCTGTTGCCGCCTCTTTCGCAGAGAAAGACATCTCGTAGGCCATCGCCTTTCAAAGTTGTAACCCAAGATCTAACATGTAGTGGCGAACCCTCGGCTTCATCCGCATGTCAAAGTGGCGGATCTTATCTAGCTCATATCGGACCGGATTCCTTACATTATGTAGTTGCTGATTATAGTCCTTGATCGCCTGAGAAATGGGAACATCCTGAGGTTTTGCTTCAAAGAAGGCTCGAATCCTTCCCTCTTTCACCGGCCATGGACAATATTCATCCTCTATCAATTCTCGGAACTCATCCCACGAAGTTGCCCGGTCACGTGGCTTCACTGCTTGCCACCACGTTGCCGCCTCCTTGGCGAGGAAGTACTGAGCGATTGGTACTTTCCTCTCCTCGGAACAGTTAGCCACCTCGAACACCTTCTCCATCTCGAATAACCAACTCTCCCAACCATACGGGTCGGAAGTACCATCGAACTATGGAGGTCGCATACGAATCACGTCTTGAAGTAGATTTTCGATACCAGAACCATTAGGCAGAACTGGATTAGCATTATCGTGGTTGACCAGAACGGCCTGAGTCAGTAGCGTCATCTGATTCGCTACTTGTGGTAGAATGTTCGCCACTCCAACGTTATCATGAGCATTGCCGAAGATAGCGGACTGATCCTGCTGGCCCTCGGCACTAGGCTGAACACTATTCGACAAGGAAGGCATTGCCGAACCAGCCCCTGAGATATCGGACATATCCGTCCCACCGGTTGCGCCATGTCCCCTACCAGCAGGCATTCTGAAGAAGTAACGGGCGAGTACAATTCAAAGGCAAAACACATCACGACATTAAGAAAGGAACAACACAGGATAACGCAACGAGTCAAGTTAGGAAAACTTACGAGCACCGACGTACTGAGATGACGGCGTAGTAGTGATAATGTTCAAAAACAACACTTAACTAGACCCAAATAACCGACATCCTAGGTATCCATAAACATAAACTTCGATACCATATTCTATAACACCCCCAAGACGTTCAGGGCATATTACAGCGCCTTGGATCCCACCCCTAGAAATCTACCAGGCTAACACACAGACTCGACATGACAAAATTGATAGACATCATAAACATATGAACGACTTCTCAACCCATGGCATACGAAATAATTAAACCGAACTTGACAGTACAATACAACGTTAAACCAACCCCAAATCGAGTATTCAACAATTACAATGTTCATAGGAAAGAAGTACTCGAATACTGAAGCAACAACATGATTAACAAATTATAAAAGACATGACATCATGAACGATCATTGAACATAATCACTCTTGCCCGTCATCCTCGTACTGCCTGCATGCTCATTCGCCTCTAAGACCTGTACCTGAAATACAAAAGTATTTCCCCCATTTAAGGGGTTAGCGACGTCTGCTAGTGCAAGTACAATCCATTTGAACTACCATTCTAATCAGATGAAATATGCGCCAAAAATAGTTTTAGAAAATATTTATATTCCGGAATATTACGGTGCACGAGCACAAAATACATTTCTCTAAAAAAACATTTCAAAGGTTAACCGTTGGTACGAGACTCACGGCCACCGCACCCTGCAGACGCCCCGTCGGACCATCCCTGGGTGGTTAACCCCAGTTCGCGATACGCATACACACGGCACTACGTATCCCCAGAGGCCCCGTCAGACCGTCCCTGGGTGAACATACACATACACATCCACAACATACACGGGAAGCCATAATCCAAATGCTAGAATTTGCAAACAAATGTAAAGTACTTGCCTTTGAGACATCTTCGACGAAACAGGAACGAACAACCACTAGGAATGATCCGAAGGGAACACGACCGTTCCTAAATTAGAGATTAACACAATTCAGTCCTAAACGATAACAATAATCGAGCGGAATATGCCCACAACCCTGATTAACAATCATAAACACACACGGAAGACGAATACGGGCGAGGGTTTTCACAAAACCTCTCCAAATCAACAAGCCATAGATTAAACACGATGGAAACGGATTGGGAATTACCCAACAACAATAATCGATAAGAAGTATCACAACATAAACGAACAATTCGAGCTAAATCTCGACAAATCCCGAAAAACCCCCAAAATGGAAAAATGTAGGGTTCTAAGCCAAATACCTTGGATTCGGACGGAGGAAGATGATTACGATGATGATAAGCTTCACTTGAAGCACAATAATCGATCTCTCAAGGAACTCTACGGACAAATCTCGAAAAACCGCTTGAAATCGCCTGGCGAACTCAGCGCTCGGACTAGGAAGGGAGAAAGAAGAAATGACGTGATGCAGGTCAACTCAGGTTTATAAAACCTGCTCACTCGCTACGTAAGTTAACATGCTATTGTTAATGTACGCTATGCTCATTACGTACGTAACACTCAGGTGTTAGCATACGTAATGGCTCGGCAGAACAATCCACCCAATTTGCTGAGGCCGATAGCGTACGCTACATTAGACAGTTAGCGTATGCTACAAGGAGCTTACGTACGTAACACCCGCTAGTTAACGTATGTAAGGACCTGGCAAAAACTGGGCAGAGCCCATTGTCCAAAACGCTGGGGACCATAACGTACGTTATCACTAGGGTGTAACGTACGTTATGCAGGCATCGGTAGCACACGCAAGAAAGCATGAATAGCGTATGTTACTCATGCAACAATTTAACACTGCTGAATGCAGTTTGCTGCATAGGATGGTACGAACTCGGGAACAACACAAGGACAGAACCCAGAAGCGTAAACACATAATTTTCACGACGACGACGCTAAGTGCTGAAAGAAAATACAATTCTGACTACCGGGCAATCCGAAATACGACAAAGAAGATAAAATTTCCTAAACTTATAGGAAATTACAAAACGGCCCAAACATCCGAAAATCACGATACAACATCGAAATATCAAACTGAAACTCACAACATGAATAACTCAACCATACGGACTCATGGAAACAAATAAACAATGAGATCGAACGAGTTTAACGAGAATCGAACATACATGCGATAAAACATATCATAAGACGAAATTACGTAGAAACATCTCCGAAACTCGTCCAAATGGAAAAACACCGAGAACAACATAGATTCAAAACGACGAAATGGTTACAAGAGAGTTGATAAAAATAGACATGCACCAAAAATGGAAACTGCTAAAAATGGAAAGGTACGAATATTACATTCTCCCCCTCTAAAAAGAAGTTTCGTCCCGAAACTTTAAGAATCAAAAAGCTTGGGGTGTCTCGCACTCATATCCTCCTCCAATTCCCACGTTGCTTCCTCTACTCCATGCCTATACCATTGCACTTTAACCAAGAGAATGGTTTTGTGCCTTAACTGTTTATCCTGACGTTCCAAAATTCTAACGGGCCTGTCCTCAAACGTAACATCCTTCTCAATCTCCACATCCCCGAAGTCGATAACATGAGTTAGGTCTGGAACAAACTTTCTCAACTGAGAAATGTAAAATACACTATGCACATGGCTCAACGACGGAGGTAATGCCAAATGGTAGGCCAACTCGCCAACTCTCTCCAATATCTCGAAAGATCCAATATACCTTGGACTAAGCTTCCCCTTTTCCCAAAACGGAAAATTCCCTTTGACGAAGACACTCTCAACAAAACATGATCACCTACCTCAAACTCCAAGGGTCGACGCCTCACGTCCGCATAAGACTTTTGTCGACTCTGGGCCACCAACATCCTCTCTCGAATCAACTCGACTTTCTTTCTCGTCTCCAACACAAGATCCGGCTCAATGGTAACTAAATCGGACGGCTCATCCCAACATATCTGTGATCGACACAGTCGGCCATAAAGCGCCTCATATGGTGCCATCTTAATCGACGCATGCCAGCTATTATTAAAAGTAAACTCGATCATGGCCAGATGTTCCTCCCAATCACTACTCCAGTCTAGCGCACACACGCGCAACATATCCTCGAACGTCTGAATGGTATGTTCGGGCTATCCATCGGTCTGAGGATGGAATGATGTACTCAAACGCAAACGTGTCCCTAATGCCTTATGTACCACCTGCAAAAGATGCGATACAAACTGACCATCCCTGTTCAAAATAATAGTCTTCGAGTACCCTCACGATCTACGCAATAAAAATACGAGCCAATTTTTTATCGACCCCAAGTGTCCCTGATACCCAAAAAATGTGCCGACTTAGTCAGTCGATCCATGATCACCCACACCATGTTTAATCCGGCCTTCGTTCTCGGCAAATTTGTGACAAAATCCATAGAGACGTCTTCCCACTTCCATTCCGGGATGGGAGTGGTTTCAACAACCCGGCTGGCCGCTGATGCTCGATTTTGACTTGCTGACAAGTCAAACACATAGCCACAAACTGTAGTAACTCATTCTTCATGTCATTCCACTAGAAACTCGTCCTTAAGTCCTTATACATTTTACTCGAGCCCGGATGGACTGAGTAAGGTGATGCATGAGCCTCTCGCATATTACCCTGCCTCAATTCCAAGTCGTTCCGACCACACAGCCGGCCTTGGAATCTCAACACACCATCCTAATGAATCATGAATCCTGGGGACTTCCTCTTCACCACATTCTCACGGAGTTGAATAAACATCAGATCTTTTAACTGTCTCTATTTAATGTCGTCGACCAGAGACAAAGATATCTCAAGAGTGCGCAACTGCCCGGCACTCCCTGGTAGCACAACCTCAATACTCAACCCCATCAACTCTCGCTGGAGCCCTGGCTGGGCCGTGAGTAACTCAAGTGCCCGAAGTGATACCGATTTCCGACTCAAGGCATCTGTCACCACATTTGCCTTGCGCGGATGATAAAGGATCTCAAGATCGTAATCCTTAATTAACTCTAGCCACCTTCTATGTCTCATATTCAGTTCTTTCGGTGTGAAAATATACTTCAGGCTCTTGTGATCGGTGAAAATATGACACGACGAGCCATACAAGTAATGACGCGAAATCTTCAATGCAAACACAACTGCGGCCAACTCAAGATCGTAGGTAGGATAATTCAACTCGTACGGTTTCAACTGACGGGAAGCATAGGAAATCGTATTCCTATGCTGCATGAGTACACATCCAAGTCCTTGGCCCGAGGCATCACTATAAACTGCAAACCCCTCATTACCGCTCGGTAAAGCCAAGACGGGAGCGGTAGTCAATCGCTTCTTCAACTCCTCGAAGCTCTTCTACCTCTCGTCGGTCCACACAAACTTCTCTGACTTCTGCAACAACTGAGTAAGTGGTCGATCGAGTTTAGAGAACCCCTCGACAAACCTACGATAATACCCTGCCAAACCCAGAAAACTACGGACCTCCTTCACGTTCTTGGGCGGCGCCCAATCCAACACTGCCTCTATCTTGTGTGGGTCCACACGAACACCCTCGGCCGAGATCACGTGGCCAAGAAACATAACCTCCTGCAACCAAAACTCACACTTTGATAACTTCACATATAGGCGCTGAGTTCTCAAGCCCAAAACGATATGCAAATGACGTGCATGCTCCTCGTGGCTCCTCGAGTAAATCAGGATATCGTCGATAAATATGACTACACACTTATCGAGATATTCGATAAAGACCTTGTACATTAGCTGCATGAACACGGCTGGGGCGTTGGTTAGCCCGAACGGCATAACCACAAACTCGTAGTGGCCATATCTCGTCCGAAAGGCCGTCTTCGGAATATCGGAATCCTTCACTCAGAGCCGGTAATACCCCGATTTCAAATCAATCTTCGAAAACATAGTCGCTCCCTGCAATTGGTTAAATAAATCGTCAATCCTAAGAAGTGGATACGAAGCGACCCATACTTCTTCTTCACAAACAAGACTGGTGCGCCCCAAGGCGAAGTGCTCAGTCGAATGTAACCCATGTCTTGAAACTCTCCCAACTGTTTCTTCAACTCAAGCATCTCAGCACGCGCCACGCGGTACGAAGTCTTTGAAATCGGAGCCGCACCTGGATCTAAATCAACAGTGAACTCAACCTCACGGTCTAGTGGCAAACTCGGCAACTCGTACGGAAAGTCGCCTCGAACACCTTCTCCATCTTGAATAACCAACTCTCCCAACCAGAAGGGTCGGAAGTACCATCGAACTGTTGGGATTCGGTGCCTAAAACGAAAGCCCAGCGAAAGCGGTAAAACGAAAATTAATTCGATCTGAATCCCTACGAGGATCGATCGAGCTAAGTATATACGAATATATAAACGAAAAACAAGAGTCGTAAGAAACTAACCCTCGAAGTCAGTTGATTAAATGGTAACCTTTTCTTGAGCTATTCCCCAAGCTTTAGTTTGATCTCTACGTGTTCAATCCGCTCCAAGCCCTTGAACGATCCAACGCCGAAAGCACCGCGTCTCTACTTGCCACGCGCCGGAAAAATGAACGGAATGACAACACCTTTCTATCCTCCGAGGATAAGTCTAGAGCTAGGTGATGAAGCTATATATGTAAAGATTACTACACTCTAAGTGTTTTAATCTTACTCTCTCTTTATGTCTTGATATTTTTCTCTAAGAAAAACAAGAACAAGGTTGAAGAAGAAGATGACTAAAGAGAAAACAACTTTCTCTCTCTCTCTCTCAAACTCAATGATATGTATAATGCCAAGAAGTGAAGTTGAGGATGAGAGATCAAAGTCTTCTATATATTCTTATTCAACCCACATGAAAACAAATACATATATCATGATTGATTCCCCCATATAATGTATATGATGCTTGTCCCCTCAATCACATGAGATTCCAAAACCATGATGGGGACAAGTCAATACACACACATGGTAATAAGGGGGGGCGGCCAAAATGAATTATAGGAAGAGTTTGGTTCGTTTCGGACTCCCGAGATTCCAAACAAATAAACTCCAATTCCGTTCTGATGTATTTATATCGTTTAATTAATCCAATTAATTAAATATATCAAATACAAAATAACATAATTAATTTCTCCAAGAAATAATTATATTCATGAATTAAATTAATCACCGAGTAATATATTTAATTCATTTGGCCATAAATCAATTTATCCAATAAATCGATTTAAACATCCAATGTTCCAAAATTAGATATCCAATATCTAATATTCATAATGAGAGAATTAGCTTTATTCATTCCGTCGTCAATCCTATTGCGCGACTCGGTAGGTCCGTCTCAGTCAGCAATGGGAGGAACCAAAGAGTAGTAGCACCACCTAGCCAGCCTGGCGGCCTACACTGAACCCCAACTGAGAACGAATGATTGGGATCATTCAAGAACCATTCTGTCGTGAATACCAGTAAATGTATAAACCCTTCTTTCAAATGTCCCGATCAAGTTATAGGGTCACGGTCAGTCAAACCCTATCTGTACTTGATGTTATGCATGCGTTAATGCAAATTGAGATCATCGAGCTCTCGTGTATCTAATACAGCCATCTCCAATGCTTTGGCCAAAGACTTATGATCTTATCTGCCAATAACCGTATAGGACATATAACCCTCTCACTAACGGGAGAAAGAATTCTATCTTGGTATTCAGTAGGACCTGCTACTTGCCCATCAAGATGCACGTCGAGGTTGACCCCCGCCTTCCGATTTATAGGGTCAAACTACTCTAATGAAAATCTTGACGTCACAAGCACATCCCTACTAAGTCCTCAAGTCGATGGTTCACGAATACCTATCACAATCTTTCGATTCCATCATTGACTGTCCCGGAGTGAAATCCGTGTGACGAATCAAGGGTGAGTCGGTTCGAGTATACTAATCCAATTAGCATACCTATAATGTGTGCTCCCACTAACCATTAGTGTTCGACAGGCACTCTCCTTGTCAAAGAACACGTCATACAAGTCTTCACATAAACTTAATGCCCAGTCAAGTTTCATCGACTTGCGAACGATTAAGTATTTGAGCTATAGACCTTTCCAGTGCTGACCCCCTTATCCAATAAGGAGTGGAACGTTTTGCTCTCAAATACACGGACTAGTTTCTACATGTATATTTATGAGTTAGGAATGCCAGTAACTACCAGTAAATAAAGAAACACCCATTGCCTTATATTGATGATTTACATAATAACAAGTACAATGCCCTCACTCAACGTCCTCTGAGTGGCATTCGAGGACATACTCCTAACAATATCCCACTTGCACTCAATGCCACACACTATGGTATCTAATACCCATGTTCTCTAGATGACGCTCCAAGCTAGTCTGAGAAAGTGGCTTGGTCAGTGGATCGGCGACGTTATCGGCCGAGTCTACTCTGTGCAGCACAATGTATCCCTTGCGAACAAATTCTCTTACGAGATGATACTTTCTCTCAATATGTCTGGTTCTGTTGTGAAACCTCGGCTCCTTGGCCTGTGCTAAAGCTCCGTCGTCATCGCAGTACAGCGGAACAGGCAGCTCAGCACATGGTATCACTTGAAGTTCTCCCAGAAACTTCTTAATCCAGAACCCTTCCTTGGAAGCCTCCGAGGCTGCTTGATACTCAGCCTGACAGGTGGAATCAGCAGTCGCACTTTGTTTGGCACTACACCAAGATACTGCTCCTCCATTAAGAGTAAATATGTAGCCAGAAGTGGACGTCGAGTCATCCTTCAGTCCTTGGAAGTCCGAATCAGTGAATCCCACCACATCCAATTCTCCAACGCCATACATCAGAACCATATCTCTAGTCCTTCTTAAGTACTTGAGAATGTTCTTTACGGCAGTCCAATGTTCCCTACCTGGGTTTGCCTGAAACCCACTCACCACACTTACAGCATGCACGATGTCAGGTCTTGTACACAACATAGCATACATAAGGCTACCCACGGCCGAAGAATATGGTATATTACTCATTTCCTTTCGTTGTTCCTCACTTTGAGGACACATCTTCAAGGAGAGTTTTATTCCATGTTGCATCGGTAGGAACCCTCTTTTAGAGTCATCCATCTTAAATCGCTTTAAGATTTTATCTATATAGATGGCTTGGGAAAGCCCTATTGTTCTTTTCGCTCTATCCCGGTAGAGTCGAATACCAAGAATATAGGTAGCTTCTCCCAAGTCTTTCATGGAGAAATTACTCGAAAGCCAAGCTTTCAGAGAACTAAACATTCCCACATCATTTCCTATTAGTAGAATGTCATCTACATATAGTACTAAGAATGCGATCTTGCTCCCACTAACCCTCTTGTATACACAAGGTTCCTCTTCATTTTGTACGAAGTCAAACTCTTTGACCGCCTCGTCAAAACGAAGGTTCCAACTACGTGACGCTTGCTTCAGTCCATAAATGGAATGCTGAAGCCTGCACACTTTCTGAATATCGACTTCGGACACAAAGCCTTTAGGCTGCTCCATATAGATTTCCTCCTCGAGGAATTCATTAAGGAAAGCCGTCTTTACATCCATTTGCCATATCTCATAATCGTGGTAGGCAGCTATAGCAAGCATCATGTGAATAGACTTGATCATGGCTACGGGCGAGAAGGTATCGTGGTAATTGATCCCTTCCTTTTGGGTATAACCCTTTGCCACAAGCCTAGCCTTATAGGCGTCAACCTTGCCATCACCATCAGTCTTTCTCTTGTAGATCCACTTGTTCCCAATAGGCACTATGCCCTTGGGGCGGTCTACTAGAGTCCAGACCTGATTGACATGCATCGAGTCTATCTCAGCTTCCATAGCTTCACGCCATTTCGTGGAGTCTACATCCACCATCGTTTGGTCATAGGTTGTTGGGTCGATCTCTTGGCTATCACTTGGAACCTCATGGATACCCAGCTCCTCCAAGTGCAAAAGCCCATACCTCTCAGGTAAATGAGACACCCTACTAGACCTACGAGGTGATTGTACTTGTGTTTCAGAAAGTTCGGTTCCAGTTTCTTGCACAGGTGTCTCTCGAGGAGTTTCATTGTATTCTTCTAAAGAAATACTTCTACCTGCTCCGCCTTCCTGAATGAACTCATATTCAAGGAAGTGTGCTTGTAAAGCAACAACGATCCTTCGATCTTCGGGCATGTAGAATAGATATCCCATCGTCCCATATGGGAATCCAATGAAATGTCCCTTCGCAGACCTAGCTTCCAACTTTTCCACCTTAGTCTTCTTGACATAGGCGGGACATCCCCAAATCCTAATGTGATTAAGACTTGGTTTCCTTCCCTCCCACATCTCATGTGGGTTTTTAGGAACGGATTTGGAAGGACATCTGTACAAGATATACGCGGCAGTCAGGAGTGCATACACCCACAGGTTAATTGGCAAGTCAGTATAGCCCAGCATGGAACGGACCATGTTCAACAAGGTCCGGTTCCTTCTTTCTGACACACCATTTAACTGAGGAGTACCTGGAGGTGTTAGTTGTGAAACTATTCCATGTTCCTTAAGGAACTCGTCAAACTCCGTACGCATATACTCGCCACCTCGGTCCGACCGAAGTGCTTTGATATGATTACCAGTTTGTTTCTCGACTAGGGCGTTGAATTCCTGGAATTTCTCAAAGGCGTCGGATTTATCTTTCATTAAGTATACATAACCATACCAAGTATGATCATCTGTAAACGTAATGAAATATTAATATCCATCACGTGCTGCTTCCAAAGCACCACATACGTCGGTATGGATTAATCCCAGTTTATCAGCGGCTCTTTCAAATGTCCCTGTGAAGGGGGACTTAGTCATTTTCCCTTTAAGGCAAGATTCACAAGTTGGAAAGGGATCTGATCCCAATGGACCCATAAGTCCATCTTTTTCCATCTTATAAACCTTGGTCTGACCAACATGACCAAGTCTAAGATGCCATTTCAAAACTTGATTGGTTTCATCCCTACCATGTTTCCAAGTCATAGTATTCACAACTACTTTGTTGCTGAGATTTAGATGATACAATCCATTCAACAATGTAGCAGTACCCACTAGTTTATTTCTAAAATAAATTTTGCAGGAACCATCACCAATGAAAAATGAAAAGCCTTTTCGGTCCATGACCGGAATGGATACAATGTTTTTTTGCCCCTTGGGCAAAACAAGTACATCTTCTAAAGTCAAAACAAAGCCGGATTCTAAACCCAAAAGAAGTGATCCTATGTCGGTCGCCTCGACACTATGCCCGCTTCCGACTGTGATCTTAACTTCTCCAGCTCCAAGCTTCCTACTTTGTTCCATATCCTGATTCATGGTACAAATATGAGAACTAGCACCAGAATCAAGTGTCCAGGAAGTAGAAAATACAGTAGCAGAACAATTTGTTTCCAAAACTAAAAGTTTTGTACCTGAAGTGCCATGAAGAATCGGACAGTCTCTAGCCCAGTGGCCCAGCTCACCGCACTTGAGACAAGCATCCTTCTTCTTCTTGTTCTTCGGAACCATCGGGGCCTTGCCCTTACCCTTAAGGTCCTTAACTTGTGGTCCAGTTTGCTTCTTAGTCTTTTTCTTCTTGTTCTTAGACCTCCGAGGTCCAGAAGAAATCACAAGAGCAGACTTCTTCATCCGTGGAGTCTTCATCTGAGACTGATCGGTCACAAGTTTGTTCATTAGCCCAGCTAAATTACATGCAATATCGTTGCAGTTGAAGTTCATAACAAACTGTGAGAAGGAATCAGGGAGAGACTGTAGGATAAGGTCGGTTTGAAGAGAAGTATCCATTTTAAAATCAAGAGCCTCCAATCTCTCGATCATGGATATCATTTTGAGGACGTGTTCCCCAACCTTCTCACCTTCCTTCATCCTTGCACCGAACATTTGCTTAGATATCTCATATCTAGCAGTTCTGCTGTGCTCACCATAAAGTTAGGTTTTCATTAGACATGGAAGCCATCATTCAAGCACGGACTTTCACGTCATCCTTAACCCACTTCTCGTGGTTTTCAATCTCGTCCTGATTGGCTCGGGTCCGCACAGGAGGCGCCAGAATGTCCGTCTTCAAGACGTATCCCAGTGCCTCTATACTGAGGACAATCATCAGATTGCAGAGCCAATCCACAAATTTAGGTCCCATTAAGGTGTTCTTTTCGAGTAGAATTGCGAGTGGATTCATTGTCATATTGAGATTTATCAGCATTAAGTATAACAGATTAATTAGTGACTCATTCAATTATGTTTTGAGTATAGACTTAAGGTCTTTTCTATTCTTGTTACCCAGCTCCCACTATTTTATCGGAATAACACACTCCCATGTGAAATCCGGAAGTATCGTCGCTCTACTTCATAGTGGTGATCGAGTTCTTTATAAATCTTAATAGAGGGCAACCGAACAGGTTTCTAGTCTATTAATTTTCATAAAGTGGTGTCCAACACCAACCCATCTAATGGATGATTCGATCTTCTTTTTCCCCTTGTTCACTCCCCTTAACCTGTACGGTTTCTATGGTTCGTGAACAAGTTAAGTTTATACCATCAACGCAAATCAGTTTCACAATTGAATCTTATCCGGCAACCTATCAGGTTTCTAGGGATAAAATTTGCTCCAACCGAAGGCATCCAATGCGCTCCCGGTAATTTATCCGTCCTCTCCGAACGACTACCCCGATAACTCGGAAGCATAGCACATCCGGTTTGAATTTCAATTTCCCGAAAACTCGATGGAGGGAAGGAGAACCTTGAAACCTTATAAACTTAATCATTTGTCGTGGGAGAATTTTCGCGATTAGCATTACACTTTGCACATTAATCGTTTAAGCGCGTTTGTGGCATTCATACATTATGAAACAACCATTCACAACCTAGTTGCTACCAACATGTGGTTCATGGACCGTTCCTAGAAAACAAAAACTCCGTAATCTAATTGCAAGTCTTCGTCTTGAATCTTCGTCTTCTCGAAATGGATCTTCCTCCGGTCTTCGTCATTACATATAAATTTTACATCGAAAATTGCATCCTAGATACAAACATTTTTAGTAGAATAAATAGGCTCAAAACGGCCTTTACAACCCAATCGAATAAAACGAACGATTCAAAACTAAGTCCACGAACCACATCCCCATTCAAAAGCATTCATCCAATAAATACTAAATAAATGGAAAGCGTAGAGATACATTGATCCAATCGACAATACGAACCGATCCAATCGATTCACACAATTGGTAATATGATAACGTTCAAAATAATTCGGTCGACCATAAATATTCCAATTAATCAAATTTCCATTATAAAATGAAATACCATAAATCATTTTAATCATATTAAATCCAATTTAACATGAGGGAGATTAATTTTCAAGAATACACGAAAAAAATCGAGCTGAGGCAGAAAAAACCTGCCATGGCCGAGTCACTGCCGGCAGACAGGCCTGGCAAGGCCGAATCACGCTCGGCAGCTGCCGGCCGGCTGCCCAGCAGCCCTGGGTCGTGGCCCCTGGATCCTGGGTCGCGGCCCTTAGTACAATGGCTGCCCAGGCCGGCTGCAACAGCCCTGGGCCGCGGCCCCCGAGCCCTGGGCCGCGGCCCCTTGCTCCCGAGCCCCTCCCGGACCGTCCAACGGCATTTCGGGGCTAGTTTTTCGACCGGATATCCAATATCTATATTCTCCAACATTCATATCTTCAATATAAATCATATTTCCAAGAAATTAAGATTTATATTTAGACATAAACTTACGAAAAATATAACTACAACGAACGTAAAATATATACCACGATTATGACTAAAATGATTCCAAATCATTCACCATCTAATCGAGCATTCCAAATGTCAATATCGTATATACGATCGCAAGACCTATGCTCTGATGCCACTGTTGGGATTCGGTGCCTAAAACGAAAGCCCAGCGGAAGCGGTAAAACGAAAATTAATTCGATCTGAATCCCTACGAGGATCGATCGAGCTACGTATATACGAATATATAAACGAAAAACAAGAGTAGTAAGAAACTAACCCTCGAAGTCCATTGATTAAATGGTAACCTTCTCTTGAGCTATTCCCCAAGCTTTAGTTTGATCTCTACGAGTTCAATCCGCTCCAAGCCCTTGAACGATCCAACGCCGAAAGCACCGCGTCTCTACTTGCCACGCGCCGGAAAAAAGAATGGAATGACAACACCTTGCTATCCTCCGAGGATACGGCTAGAGCTAGGTGATGAAGCTATATATGTAAATATTACTACACTCTAAGAGTTTTAATCTTACTCTCTCTTTATGTCTTGATATTTTTCTCTAAGAAAAATAAGAACAAGGTTGAAGAAGAAGATGACTAAAGAGAAAACAACTTTCTCTCTCTCTCAAACTCAATGATATGTATAATGCCAAGAAGTGAAGTTGAGGATGAGAGATCAAAGTCTTCTATATATTCTTATTCAACCCACATGAAAACAAATACATATATCATGATTGATTCCCCCATATAATGTATATGATGCTTGTCCCCTCAATCACATGAGATTCCAAAACCATGATGGGGACAAGTCAATACACACACATGGTAATAAGGGGGGGCCAAGATGAATTATAGGAAGAGTTTGGTTCGTTTCAGACTCCCGAGAGTCCAAACAGATAAACTCCAATTCCGTTCCGATGTATTTATATCGTTTAATTAATCCAATTAATTAAACATATCAAATACAAAATAACATAATTAATTTCTCCAAGAAATAATTATATTCATGAATTAAATTAATCACCAAGTAATATATTTAATTCATTTGGCCGTAAATCAATTTATCCAATAAATCGATTTAAACATCCAATGTTCCAAAATTAGATATCCAATATCTAATATTCATAATGAGAGAATTAGCTTTATTCATTCCGTCGTCAATCCTATTGCGCGACTCGGTAGGTCAGTCTCAGTCAGCAATGGGAGGAACCAAAGAGTAGTAGCACCACCTAGCCAGCCTGGCGGCCTACACTAAACCCCAACTAAGAACGAATGATTGGGATCATTCAAGAACCATTCTGTCGTGAATACCAGTAAACGTATAAACCCTTCTTTCAAATGTCCCGATCAAATTATAGGGTCACGGTCAGTCAAACCCTATCTGTACTTGATGCTATGCATGCGTTAATGCAAATCGAGATCATCGAGCTCTCGTGTATCTAATACAGACCGCTCCAATGCTTTGGCCAAAGACTTGTGATCTTATCTGCCAATAACCACATAGGACATATAACCCGCTCACTAACGGGAGAAAGAATTCTAACTTAGTATTCAGTAGGACCTGCTACTTGCCCGTCAAGATGCACGTCGAGGTTGACCCCCGCCTTCCGGTTTATAGGGTCGAACTACTCTAATGAAAATCTTGACGTCATAAGCACATCCCAACTAAATCCTCAAGTCGAAGGTTCACGAATACCTATCACAACCTTTCGATTCCATCATTGACTGTCCCGGAGTGAAATCTGTGTGACGAATCAAGGGTGAGTTGGTTCGAGTATACTAATCCAATTAGCATACCTATAATGTGTGCTCCCACTAACCATTAGTGTTCGACAGGCACTCTCCTTGTCAAAGAACACGTCATACAAGTCTTCACATAAACTTAATGCCCAGTCAAGTTTCATCGACTTGCGAACGATTAAGTATTTGAGCTATAAACCTTTCCAGTGCCGACCCCCTTATCCAATAAGGAGTGGAACGTTTTGCTGTCAAATACACGGACTAGTTTCTACATGTATATTTACGAGTTAGGAATGCCAGTAACTACCAGTAAATAAAGAAACGTCCATTGCCTTATATTGATGATTACATAATAACAAGTACAATGCCCTCACTCAACGTCCTATGAGTGGCATTCGAGGGCATACTCCTAACACGAACTACGGAGGACGCATACGAATCACGTCCTGAAGTAGCTTGTCGGTACTAGAACCATTAGGTGGAACTGGATTAGCAATAGCTTGGTTGACCAGAATGGCCTGAGTCAGTAGCATCATCTGATTCGCTACTTGCGGTAGAATGTTCGCCACTCCAACGTTATCATGAGCATTGCCGAAGCTAGCAGACTGATCCTGCTGGCCCTCGGCACTATGCTGAACACTATTCGACAAGGAAGGCATTTTCGAACTAGCCCCTGAGCTATTGGACATGGCCGCCCCACCGGCTACGCCACGTCCCCTACTGCGTCCGCTTCCTCTACCAGCAGGCATTCTAAAGAAGTAACGGGTGAGTACAATTCAAACGCAAAACATATCACGACATCAAGAAAGGAACAACACAGGATAACACAATGAGTAAAGTCAGGAAAAACTTACGAGCACCGGCGTACTGAGATGATAGCGTAGTAGTGATACTGTTAAAAAACGACACTTAACTAGACTCAAATAACCGACAGCCTAGGTATCCATAAACCTAAGCTCTGATACCATATTCTATAACACCCCCAAGACGTTCAGGGCATATTACAGCACCGTGGACCCCAACCCTAGGAATCCACGAGGCTAACACACAGACTCGACATGACAACAGGGATAGATATCATCAACATACGAATGACTTCTCAATCCAAGACATACGAAATAAGTAAACCGAACTTGACAATACAATGCAACGTTAAACCAACCCCAAATCGGGTACTCAACAATTATAATGTTCACAGGAAAGAAGTACTCAAGTACTGAAGCAACAACTTGATTAACAAAATATAAAAGACATGACATCACGAATGATCATTGAACAGAATAACTCTTGCCCGTCATCCTCGTACTGCCCGCATGCTCGTTCGCCTCTAAGACTTGTACCTGAAATACAAAAGTATTTCCCCCATTCAAGGGGTTAGCGACGACTGCTAGTGCAAGTACAATCTATTTGAACTACCATTCTAATCAGATGAAATATGCGCCAAAAATCATTTTAGAAAACATTTATATTCCGAAAGATTACGGTGCATGAGCACAAAACACATTTCTCCAACAAAACATTTCAAAGGTTAACTGTTTGTACGAGACTCACGGCCACCGCACCCCGCAGAGGCCCCGTCGGACTATCCTTGGGTGGTTAACCCCAGTTCGCGATACGCATACACATGGCACTACGTATCCCTAGAGGCCCCGTCGGACCATCCCTGGGTGAACATACACATACACATCCACAACATACACGGGAAGCCATAATCCTAATACTAGAATTTGCAAACAAATGTAAAGTACTTGCCTTTGAGGCATCTTCGACGAAACGGGAACGAACAATGACTAGGAATGATCTGAAGGGAACACGACAGTTTCCTAAACAATGACAATAATCGAACAGAATACTCCCACAACCCCGACTAACAATCATAAACACACACGGACGACGAATATGGGCGAGGGATTTCAGTAAACCTCCCCAAATCAGTAATCCACAGAGTAAACACGATGGAAATGGATTGGGAATCACCCAACAACAATAATCGATAAAAAATATCACAACATAAACGAACAATTCGAGCTAAATCTCGACAAATCCCGAAAAACATCCAAAATGGATAAAGGTGGGGTTCTAAGCCAAATACCTTGAATTCCGACGGAGGAAGATGATTACGATGATGATAAACTTCACTTGAAGCACAATAATTGATCTCTCAAGGAACTCTACGGACAAATCTCGAAAAAATGCTTGAAATTGCCTGGGGAACTCAGCTCTCGGACTAGGAAGGAAGAAAGAAGAAATGACGTGATGCAGGTCAACTCAGGTTTATAAAACCTGCTCACTCGTTACGTACGTTAACATGCTGATGTTAACGTACGCTATGCTCATTACGTACGTAACACTCAGGTGTTAGCATACATAATGGATCGGCCGAACAATCTGCCCAATTTGCTGAGGCCGATAGCGTATGCTACATTAGACAGTTAGCATACCCTACAAGGAGCTTATGTACATAACACCCTCTAGTTATCGTATGTAAGGACCTGGCAAAAACTAGGCAGATCCCACTGTCCAAAACGCTGGGGACCATAACGTACGTTATCACTAGGGTGTAACGTACGTTATGCAGGCATCGATAGCACAATCAAGAAAGAATGAATAACGTACGTTATTCATGCAGAAGTTTAACACTGCTGAATGCAGTTTGCTACACAGGACGGTACGAAGTCGGGACGCAACACAAGGACAGAACCCAGAAGCATAAACACGTAATATTCATGACGACGAAGCTAAGTGCTGAAAGAAAATACAATTCCGGCTACCGGGGAATCTGAAATATGACAAAGAAGATAAAATTCCCTAAACTTATAGTAAATTACAAAACAACCCATGTAATACCCGAGATCTTCATTCCGGATTCATTGAATTTTCTTCGGTCGAACAGACTGTTGTCATCCGCGTCATTGGAATCACATGCTTGTAATGTGGTACGTTGAGTTTCGTATCCTGTTCGTTATTGTTTGGGATCATAGTCGGTGCGTTCGCATGATCGAGACGTCATCGAGTATCGAGCCGGATGGTCGGGTGTGGGCAGGGTCGAGTTACAGCTGTAAGGCCTGGCCGATTACGGCTGTAACACTTCCGAACACCTGGGCCTGGGACACTCAGTTACGGTCGTAAGGTCTATTTGGTTATGGCCGTAAGGCTTGTTACGGCCGCTAGACGCTGGCCGGTTACGGCCGTAATGATTCGGCAGATTTTGTTCAGTGGTCTGGGATGCTCGGTTACGGCCGTAAGGTGTGATCGTTGCATACGCAAAGTCTTTGGCCATTGTGTACGCTAATGCGCGTTGACCGAGTTACGGCCGTAAGGCACTGCCGGTTATGGCCATAACCCTGTCGGCTATATATAGGCCTGGGCTTCGGCCAGACCTTATTTTCACCCTCTTTTCACGTTTTTGTGGCGGCTGGCGACGGAAGACTCGGGAACTCAAGTTCTTGGCCGGTTCTAATCAATTCCAAGGCATTTTGGAAGATTCTTGTTGATTATATCATGATCCAATCCGTGTTCTTCATAGAATCAAGGTATTTTTGTTGTCTTGGACATGATCTTCGGATTTTGTAACTCGTTTATCGATTTTTACCAACTCGGAACTTGACTTCCGATTTCCTTGAATAACCCTCGGATCCTTGTTGTTTTTCGGGTTGATTCGAATGTTGTTTAGCGTTATTGATTCGTGGTGATATTATTTTCATAGTTTTCGTGGAGTTGTTGGGTTTTTGGTCGATTTTGGAAGTTTGAGGGCCACCCGGCCATGTCCGTTCGTTGTTCCATTGCTCTTGGTATCGAGGCAAGTATCTTGCCCATACGTTTCATGTTTCGTAGGCATAATTGTTGGTAAATGATTTTATGCAAAATCCGAATGTTTAATGAATGTTAAAAAGGATCGGTATGTTCTCGATTAATGTTGTCTTTCAACAATAACTCGTATGCTTCGTGAATAAGTGTGTTTTTGGACTATGGGTGTTAACTTCATTTGTTGAAATACGTATGATCACATTTAATGAATATAATAAACCGTAATCATTTACCGAGGATTACGTGTTGTTATGTGTGCTTGTTTGGCGAATATGTGACGGGTGATATTGGTTGTTACTCCTTTGAAAGGAGGTCGTGATGTTTAGTGTTTCTTGGCTTGATGTTTTGCTTATTGTTATGTGATCGTTGAAAGTGACGTGCCTCCGGGTAAGATTGATGAATCTACGGGATCCATACTTGCTAGTATGGGTTGGGCGAGACCGTAGGGTTATCTAATCGGGTATGTCTCGCCGGGACTCTGAGGTTCAGGGCTTGCTAGCTCGATGCCGGGATAACTTGTTGGGTTATCAATCCGGGTATGTCTTGTGGGGATGTTATGTATTTTAGTGAACGCAAGTGCACGTTGTCGTAATCAAGTAATAAAGTGATGTGAAAGATATCGTTCCCTCAAGGACTTACATACTAATTACCAATTTATTTGTATTCTAGTTTTATTTGAACGATCGAATTTGGTGGTGGAAGAATTATTAAAAACTAAATAATGCAATATACTAAAAATAGGTAATAAAATCAATAATCCGGAAAAAGGAGATCAACTAAAGAAGAATCTATGATTGAGAATCCGCCTCGATTAATCCGAATTAATCTTGATTAATATAAATTATGTAATTTCCCAATATATTGAAAGCGAAGATTTCTAAGATAATCTAATGCGTCTCCCGAGGACAGTAGAATTTTCTAAGGTGAATAAATCACTCTATTCCTATGTGTGTTAATTCAACGATAGTTAAAAAGTCTAAAATTTTCAAATGAGCTACGTAATCCTTATGAGTATATTCCTATCTCATTAGATAAAACGGTTCTCACTAAATTTTCCTACTAACTCTCCTCTACCGATTCGAGTTGCGTAATTAAAACAATTCAATCATAGGCCACATAATTGAAACCATTAAGAACAATTGGGAAAACTCAATAGAAACAGGAAAATATATTAATAATGTAAAATCAAGAGTTAATCCGTCAAAATCTAGGTTTCATCACAATCCTAGAAAAAGGGGTCTAGCCCGATATGCTAGAAAACAATATACAAATATTCAAATTAAACATAAGGAAGGAAAATCAAACTCAATTGAAGACTGGCTTCTTCCGTTCTCTGGCCTTGCTTTATGCTGCTAGGTATTTTCTCCTTCTCTTCGATGCTTATTTTCTGACCTTCAATGCTCTTTTATAGCCTTCATTCATCTCCAAAATGCGTCCGGGAATTAGGTCGAAGACAGCCTTTTAGGCGTATTTTTATGCGCTTATTTATCATTATTTTATGTCCATCTTGAGCCTAATTCAGCATAAATGAGCTTTTAATGCACTATTCTTATGTGTTTTGCAGGAAATCGGAGTCTGGAAGCCAAAACGATGAAAAACAGGCGAAAACAGCAGTTTTTGGTCATGAGCCGCGGCACAAACCAAGTGAGCCGCGGCACACGAAGACAACCAGCGAACGATGTGCACACTGTACTGTGTGCCACGGCACACACCAAGTGAGCCGCGGCACAGGAGGAAAAAGGCGCCCAGGCAACAGGCACTGAAGGATAGGGGCCGCAGCACAGATTAAGTGAGCCACGGCCCACCGGGCGGTTGTGCTGAATATTCCGCGCTGCGGCCCACCGGGAGATTGTGCTGAATATTCCGCGTTTCTAGGCCGTTTTGGAGCCTGTTCTAGACCTAATCACACAGACGCGTTTTGGAGGCTTAGGATTGCTATAAATAAGCATTAAAGGGCTGAAGAAGAGGAGGATCATCTAAGGAGGAAGATCGATAGCTAGGGCGAAGAACACAAGGAAGAGATTTGTGGGCGACGACAAGACCACGGATTCCCTACGGTTTTTCTTAGTTTTTCTGCATCTTCGTTTTTAGATCTATTCGAGTAGGATTGTGATTGTAGCTGATTTCATGACGGTTTGATTATTTATTATTATTTTGATTTACTCGTTATTCTATTGAATTGGATTCGCCATCGTTTAATGCTTTTTAATTGTCTGGCCAACAATTAATTTGTTTTGAATGTCTTTATGGATTCGGGAGATGAAATTTAGGCATAGTTCTTGTGAGACGAATCATAATTTTTGTGAGATAGGGATATACTCATGGAATTGTGAAGCCTATTTATTTTAGGAATTCTTGAACAGTTTTAGCTATTAATTATCTAATTCGAATAGGGATATATCGAGTTAATAATTTGTAGTATTTTCTATCGACCTTGGGAAAGGCTTTAGAATAATTTAGGAATTCCTGGCTTACAATCAATTGAATAAAAGTGAATTGAATTGAATAAATATCATTCCTGATTGTTTGAGGTGAAAATCACAATCCTACATCCGTATTAGTATTATTATTAGTAGTACTATTATTTATTTTCGGCAATTAGTTTAGGTATAAATTCCATATAATTGTTCTTCAAATAAAATTGTGAGTCGACTATATTTTGGTACTTAGTGAAATCAGTCCTCGAGGGAACGATACTTTACTTATCACTTTATTACTTGTTGACACCATGCACTTGCGGCATATTGTGAGGGATTTTCCCACAACAAGTTTTTGGCGCCGTTGCCGGGGACTGATTTTTCGCTAATATCAATACCAAGCGACTCTAATTTTAATTTGAAGTTTCTTCTTTAGTCTCTATATTTTTATTTTCTTCATTATGTTTTCCTATGAGTATCTTGGCCCTTGGCATTTCATAAATTTCGATGTTCTAAATAATTTGCCAAATAGGGTCAGTCAGCCCCCTCCCCCAAAACAAAAGACCATGCTTGAACAATGTGTAGACATTCTTAAAAATCCTGATAGTACCCTTTTTGAGCTAGAAGGTGCACGTCGTGGTCTTGAGATTCACTATGGTTATTTTCCAGCTCATATATTTAGTAGTGAAGTTGAGGGGAAGGTTGAGAAGAAAGACATGCTAAGTTTTAGGGTGGATCCCCCAGCACCCGATAATTACATAAAGTGTGATGAGCCTGTAGAAGAAGTTACCATTGATGTTTCCAAAGAAATTTCATTAAACTGTCATCAAACTTCGACTAATAAGGCGAACACTTTTGTGCCTAAAATTTTATTAACGATGTCGCGCATAATTTTTCCTAAATCCATAATGGGAGAGATTGACCCCATTACTTTTGATTTTGTTCAGGCTGATACCATGAGTTCTAATGAGGTTGTTCATGATATGTCTTTATTACCTACCCATTCGAGCTCTGCTTATTTTTTCATGACTTATCATTATTATATTCTTCCATCATTTTTTGGTTGTCCTCATAATTCTTTTTACTCATTATTTGTGGCAATCGGGCATGAACCAAAGCGTCCCCTATGGAATAAGAGGCTTATAGATTGCAAGAAGGGGGCATTTGGCAATCTCCCTAGAAAAAAGCCACGTTAAATTCTTTTTGCCACGTCGTGCTCAAGACGTAAAATAGATCGCTTGATGGGAGGCAACCCATCATTTTTACTTGCTTTCTAGTTAGTTGTTTTTATTTGATTTTTAGTTATTAATTTTTTCTTTGTTTTTGTTATTTCGTTTGGATTCGTGTATTCTTGTTGGCCCTTAGTTCTCTAATATTTTTATATAACCCCAATAAGTTATTATTCTTCATATTCTAGTATTTATTGATTTAATGTCTATTGTTATCTCATGACTAGAGACTAAGTTTGGGGGTCCCTCGTGATGCTGAGCGTTATTTGAAGTATGGATTAACCGATGTTTCCACTCAGACATGTGCTGGTTTTCAAGAAGACATTTGGAATAAGTTTCCCTTTTCCTTATCTCTTTTATTTTCACATGAGTTTGATTGTTGATGATTTTTTGTGTAGTGGAATTGATTTACTTGGGTATAAATTGCGATTGCTTTATTGTCCTTGCATGTTGTTGATGGTTTTTGCAAGCATGAATTTTTCGTGAATTTTTCGTGCTTCCATGTGTAAAACTGATGTTACGATACTGAGTTCTCTTGGAAGAAACGGTTGAGTTTTAGTCGAGTTACAGTCAGCGATATCTGTTTCCGTTGAGCATTCAATTAGGTCCGAAATTTTATCGTTTTTGTAGAAATTTTAGCAGATAAGAAAGGAGACATACGTGTTTTCAAATCACCATTTTTACGTTTGGTTAAACTTTTCGCGTAGCTAGTCGTCCAGTACCATGAGTCTTGTTGGCATTTAAATTGAGTTTAGAGTGGATAGTTTTTCCCAAGAAAAAGTCGAGATACTATTTGTTCTATGATGGGAAGTCTAGTAACCGGGGGTATTCATGTGACCTGTTGTTTACTCTCGCGTAAAACGACGACCCTGAATAGATTAATAATTTAGAAATATCGCATTACCGATGATGGGAAGCCTAGTAACCGGGGGTATTCGCGTGACCCGTTGTTTACTCTCGCGTAAAACAGCAACCTGGACATGCGGGAATTTCTATTAGAGGGGGCTTAGTAACTTGAAGCATCTATGTGCCCCATGAGTGTCTTTTACGTCAAACGGTTCCCCGATACATGAGAATGGAAATCCACCCTAGGATCATCCCGATGAAATATCCCGAGAGCCGAAACCTAGTGGTTAACTCGAATCATATTATTGATCATACATAAGGAAATGCTGTCCTAAGAGTAATTTTGATAATGAAACTCTTGAATTTTGCCATTAGACTGTGGGACTGGGCGAATTGGCTTGTTTAATCTAACCCTTCATATTGACGGTCGGTTAAATTCACACTTGTTAATCTTTGAGCTTGGTTTTCTTCATGCACGATTGACTAGGACTGAAATTGGTTATTTAGTGGGATCAGTATCCTGGATGTGACTCGCTATTACGATACTTGTACTACTCTTTGAGATTTTCAGGGTAGTATTGATTAAGTTGAGCACTATGGATTTGCATCATTATTCACGATATGTTTTGTTTAAAATTGATAACTTTTGCTTGAGGACAAGCAAAGGCTCAAGTTTAGGGGGTATTTGTTAGGCGTATTTTATGCGCTTATTTATCATTATTTTATGTCCATCTTGAGCCTAATTCAGCATAAATGAGCTTTTAATGCACTATTCTTATGTGTTTTGCAGAAAATCGGTGTCCGGAAGCCAAAACGATAAAAAATGGGCGAAAACAGCAGTTTTTGGTCATGAGCCGCGGCACAAACCAAGTGAGCCGCGGCACACGAAGACAACCAGCGAACGTTGTGCACACTGTACTGTGTGCCGCGGCATACACCAAGTGAGCCGCCGCACAGGAGGAAAAAGGCGCCCAGTCAATGTGCATGAAGGATAGGGGCCGCGGCACGTATTAAGTGAGCCGCGCCCACCGGCGGTTGTCTTGAATATTCTCGCGTTTCTAGTGCTTTTGGAGCCTGTTCTCGACCTAATCACACGGACGCATTTTGGAGGCTTAGGATTGCTATAAATAAGCATTAAAGGGCTGAAGAAGAGGAGGATCATCTAAGGAGGAAGATCGATAGCTAGGGCGAAGAACACAAGGAAGAGATTTGTGGGCGACGACAAGACCACGGATTCCCTACGGTTTTTCTTAGTTTTTCTGCATCTTAGTTTTTAGATCTATTCGAGTAGGATTGTGATTGTATCCGATTTCATGACGGTTTGATTATTTATTATTATTTCGATTTACTCGTTATTCTATTGAATTGGATTACGCCATCGTTCTTAATGCTTTTTAATTGTCTGGCCAACAGTTAATTTGTTTTGAATGTCTTTATGGATTCGGGAGATGAAATTTAGGCATAGTTCTTGTGAGACGAATCATAATTTTCGTGAGATAGGGATATACTCATGGAATTGTGAAGCCTATTTATTTTAGGAATTCTTGAACTGTTTTAGCTATTAATTATCTAATTCGAATAGGGATATATCGAGTTAATAATTTGTAGTATTTTCTATTGACCTTGGGAAAGGCTTTAGAATAATTTAGGAATTCCTGGCTTACAATCAATTGAATAAAAGTGAATTGAATTGAATAAATATCATTTCTGATTGTTTGAGGTGAAAATCATAATCCTACATCCGTATTAGTATTATTATTATTAGTAGTACTATTATTTATTTTCGGCAATTAGTTTAGGTATAAATTCCATATAATTGTTCTTCAAATAAAATTGTGAGTCGACTATATTTTGGTACTTAGTGAAATCATTCCTCGAGGGAACGATACTTTACTTATCACTTTATTACTTGTTGACACCGTGCACTTGCGGCATATTGTGAGGGATTTTCCCACAACACAACCTCCAAAACAGCCCAAAATCGCGCGGTCAGCTTATCAATACCGCGCCACGGGCCGCGGCCGAGCTTTAGTGTGCCACGGCCCCAGTTTTAATGCTGCCAGGCCTAGGCGCAAAATTCTTTATGGGCCGCGGCTCAGAATGAGCATGTCGCGGCCCCCGGTATAGTTTGTACTGCTCCTGCTGGGTGTCGTGCCTGTGCCGTGGCCCAGCCTATGTGTGACGCGGCCCTTCACAAAAAAATGTCGTTTTGGCCCATTTTTCTCCGTTTAAGCTTCCGGACTCTAATTTCCTTCAGAATATGTAAACATAATGCATTAAAAGCTCATTTATGCAGATTTAAACACAAAATGGTGATAAAATAATGATAATTAAGCGCACAAAAATACATCTAACAAATACCCCCAAACTTAAGCCTTTGCTTGTCCTCAAGCAAAAATCAATTTCTCGCTCCCAAGCATGCGCTTCGTTGGCATCAGAGAGTTCACGATCTTACTGGTTTTCGCCAGGGAGATCTCCCCATCACCTATCTAGGTGTGCCCCTTTACAAAGGCTTTAAGAGACGAGAGCTCTTTGGCGGGGTGAAGCAACGGATGTTGGATAGGATCTGTGGTTGGTCCCATCGCCACCTTGCTTTTGGGGGACGATTGGCTATTATTAAGAGCACTCTCTGCACGATTCCTCTTCACCTGCTTCAGGTTTTGGATCCCCCATAGTACATTATCCAGGAACTCGAGCAGATCATTGCGAGATACTTCTGGGGTGCTGTTGGTCCAAAGAGGAAGACGCACTGGGTCCGTTGGCGGCAGATTTGTCGTCTGGTCTCTGAGGGAGGCCTCGGGATTCGGAGCCTTTCGGATATGGCGTGAGCTTCTAGTTATAAGCCATGGTGGTGCCTTCGCGCGGGCACGTCTCTGTAGGCGCAGTTTATGCTCCGTAAAAACTGCTTTGCTAGCCTTTATACACCTATGTGTACTGCACTTAAAGCTCGTGCCAGCCACCCTTGGCGCCGTCTCCTCCGCATGGGTATTGAGGCGCATGAGTTCATTCGCTGGACTCTTGGTCGTGGCTGCAGGGAGGTCAGCTTTTGGGACGATACTTGGATTGGGGATAGGCCGATTTCTTCTTATTGTCGGATTTCTGGTAGACCCCATCTTAGGATTAATGAGTTATGGGTTGATGGGTCTTGGGACATGGGTAGGTTGGAGACTATTGTTGGAGAGGAGCTAGGATTTACCCCTCAGTTCATCCAGGAGATCTCTGCGATTCCCATCGCCGAGGAGGATTCGGATAGTATGTGCTGGACTCTTACCTCTTCGGGTGCGTTCTCATTATCGTCGGCTTGGTCTCACATCAGGGTGAGAGGTCAGGCTAATCTTATTTACGGGGCTATCTAGACAGCCTTGCTCACACCGACCATTTCGGTGTTTATTTGGCGACTTCTCATGCGACGGATCCCGACTGATGACATCCTACAGAAGAGGGGCGTTTCATTGGCTTCTAGATGTTTGTGCTGCTCGCATACCCTTACCCAGACCTACCATACCGAGACCATTGCCCACCTTTTCTTGGAGAGTGATGTGGCTCGTGACGTGTGGGAGTATTTTTGCGCACGGACACATTTATCCCTGTAACACCCCCGATATATTCAGGAATATTACAGCGCCGTAAATCCTTTACATAAGAATTTACAAGGCTTAAGAATGAAATGACAATAATAGATACCAACTTATGAAATCACTGATATAAAATACAACAGTCTGGTTCAATACCGAGATTACAAATATCCAATAAAGGGTTATTAATACATCATCAAAATCCAAACATCATAAATTGACAACGTACTCGAGTACTTATTGAAATAACCAATAAACAACAGACAATAAAACCCGGCCAGAACATCACTCTGTACCCTCGTCATCATGCATCTCCAGTGGTTGTTTCCCCGCTCTCCTGGATCCTGAACATAAACAAATGTTCACCCCCGAAGGGGTTAGCACAACGATGCTAGTACAAGTACAATAATCATACAACAGTGATATAATCAATAATTATATCATAACAAGTTTCTCCAACGAGAAATATTCACAACAGATATCATATCATAACAGTTTCAACATACTGGTGGTATTCCAACGATCCAGCGCACACAGCTATAGATTCCCATGATGATCCCGTCGGACCAAAGCATGGTGGAACTACATGTCCAACGATCCAGCGCACATAGCTATAGATTTCCATGATGATTCCCGTCGGATCAACGCATGGTGGACGTATAATAACAACACATAATACACAGTACAATCACAATATACTTGTCATAATATAGACAATTATAATTAGAGTACTTGCCTCGGTTCGTTGACAAGAATAAACTTCCACGAATATCAAAATACTCGAAGGTCGTCCCCTTCGATCAATCACGTGTTAAGCTCGAACCTTAACAAAAGAAATAGCACATAATTCATTTCATGCCGTACGAACGTCTAACAATTCAACAATTACGGTAGGAAGTCCTTAATATGCAATATGTCTGGATAGCTTAACGCACGCTACGCATCCTATGTAGCGTACATTAATGCTACTCGTTAGCGCACGCAATACACACATCCTAGCGTACGCTAACCATGCACGGTCAGTACCTCACTAGTCAGCCGACTGACTCGCCTGATGACTTAGCGCATGCTAAGTTGCAAATGTGGCGTACGCTAAACATACTCGATAGCGCACGTTAATTCATGTAGCTTAGCGCACGCTAAGAGTGCATGGCAGTTCACTGGAGGGCAGCAGATTATACAAATGGTGATGAAGTAAGCGAATTCCTCAGTGATTGATGTTTGTTATCCGACTTAATGTTATGTTCATAACCCTTATGAATGATCTCAAGGATAATAACAACTTCGAGATGCAAGTATACGTATAATCATCATAACACCATAATCCATCTTGATTACAATTCTCATGCAAAGTTGGTGATCTCCGATTGATGTATTAGATTCTACTATCATTATACATATTCAGACATCATCTTGAAGTGAACTAACAATTCCAACTTATACGAAAGAATATTTCCTAAGATGATTCTTCCTTTAAGTTCTTATAATATCATTAGACATGGAAGCCATCATTTAAGCACGGACTTTCACGTCATCCTTAACCCACTTCTCGTGGTTTTCAATCTCGTCCTGATTGGCTCGGGTCCGCACAGGAGGCGCCAGAATGTCCATCTTCAAGACGTATCCCAGTGCCTCTATACTGAGGACAATCATCAGATTGCGGAGCCAATCCACAAATTTAGGTCCCATTAAGGTGTTCTTTTCGAGTAGAATTGCGAGTGGATTCATTGTCATATTGGGATTTGTCTGCATTAAGTATAACAGATTAATTAGTGACTCATTCAATTATGTTTTGAGTATAGAATTAAGGTCTTTTCTATTCTTGTTACCCAGCTCCCACTATTTTATCGGAATAACACACTCCCATGTGAAATCCGGAAGTATCGTCGCTCTACTTCATAGTGGTGATCGAGTTCTTTATAAATCTTAATAGAGGGCAACCGAACAGGTTTCTAGTCTATTAATTTTCATAAAGTGGTGTCCAACACCAACCCATCTAATGGATGATTCGATCTTCTTTTTCCCCTTGTTCACTCCCCTCAACCTATACGGTTTCTATGGTTCGTGAACAAGTTAAGTTTATACCATCGACGCAAATCAGTTTCACAATTGAATCTTATCCGGCAACCTATCAGGTTTATAGGGATAAAATTTGCTCCAACCGAAGGCATCCAATGCGCTCCCGGTAATTTATCCGTCCTCTCCGAACGACTACCCCGATAACTCGGAAGCATAGCACATCCGGTTTGAATTTCAATTTCCCGAAAACTCGATGGAGGGAAGGAAAACCTTGAAACCTTATAAACTTAATCATTTGTCGTGGGAGAATTTTCGCGATTAGCGTTACACTTTGCACATTAATCGTTTAAGCGCGTTTGTGGCATTCATACATTATGAAACAACCATTCACAACCTAGTTGCTACCAACATGTGGTTCATGGACCGTTCCTAGAAAACAAAAACTCCGTAATCTAATTACAAGTCTTCGTCTTGAATCTTCGTCTTCTCCAAATGGATCTTCCTCCGGTCTTCGTCATTACATATAAATTTTACATCGAAAATTGCATCCTAGATACAAACATTTCTAGTAAAATAAATAGGCTCAAAACGGCCTTTACAACCCAATCGAATAAAACGAACGATTCAAAAGTAAGTCCACGAACCACATCCCCATTCAAAAGCATTCATTCAATAAATACTAAATAAATGGAAAGCGTAGAGATACATTGATCCAATCAACAATACGAACCGATCCAATCGATTCACACAATTGGTAATATGATAACGTTCAAAATAATTCGGTCGACCATAAATATTCCAATTAATCAATTTTCCCTTATAAAATGAAATACCATAAATCATTTTAATCATATTAAATCCAATTTAACATGAGGGAGATTAATTTTCAAGAATACACGAAAAAAATCGAGCCGGGGCGGAAAAAACCTGCCATGGCCGAGTCACTGCCGGCAGACAGGCCTGGCAAGGCTGAATCACGCTCGGCAGCTGCCGGCAGCCGTGGCCCAGGTCATGGCCTGGATCTGGGACGCGGCCCTTAGTACGATGTTGCCCGGGCCGGCTGACCACAGGCGCGGCCTCGAGCCACAGGCCGCGGCCCCTTACTCCCGGGCCCCTCCCGGACCGTCCAACGGCATTTCGGGGCTAGTTTTTCGACCGGATATCCAATATCTATATTCTCCAACATTCATATCTTCAATATAAATCATATTTCCAAGAAATTAAGATTTATATTTAGACATAAACTTACGAAAAATATAACTACAACGAACGTAAAATATATACCACGATTATGACTAAAATGATTCCAAATCATTCACCATCTAATCGAGCATTCCAAATGTCAATATCGTATATACGATCGCAAGACCTATGCTCTGATACCACTATTGGGATTCGGTGCCTAAAACGAAAGCCCAGCGGAAGCGGTAAAACGAAAATTAATTCGATCTGAATCCCTACGAGGATCGATCGAGCTACGTATATACGAATATATAAACGAAAAACAAGAGTAGTAAGAAACTAACCCTCGAAGTCCATTGATTATATGGTAACCTTCTCTTGAGCTATTCCCCAAGCTTTAGTTTGATCTCTACGAGTTCAATCCGCTCCAAGCCCTTGAACGATCCAACGCCGAAAGCACCGCGTCTCTACTTGCCACGCGCCGGAAAAACGAACGGAATGACAACACCTTGCTATCCTCCGAGGATACGGCTAGAGCTAGGTGATGAAGCTATATATGTAAAGATTACTACACTCTAAGTGCTTTAATCTTACTCTCTCTTTATGTCTTGATATTTTTCTCTAAAAAAAATAAGAACAAGGTTGAAGAAGAAGATGACTAAAGAGAAAACAACTTTCTCTCTCTCTCAAACTCAATGATATGTATAATGCCAAGAAGTGAAGTTGAGGATGAGAGATCAAAGTCTTCTATATATTCTTATTCAACCCACATGAAAACAAATACATATATCATGATTGATTCCCCCATATAATGTATATGATGCTTGTCCCCTCAATCACATGAGATTCCAAAACCATGATGGGGACAAGTCAATACACACACATGGTAATAAGGGGGGGCCAAGATGAATTATAGGAAGAGTTTGGTTCGTTTCAGACTCCCGAGAGTCCAAACAGATAAACTCCAATTCCGTTCCGATGTATTTATATCGTTTAATTAATCCAATTAATTAAACATATCAAATACAAAATAACATAATTAATTTCTCCAAGAAATAATTATATTCATGAATTAAATTAATCACCAAGTAATATATTTAATTCATTTGGCCGTAAATCAATTTATCCAATAAATCGATTTAAACATCCAATGTTCCAAAATTAGATATCCAATATCTAATATTCATAATGAGAGAATTAGCTTTATTCATTCCGTCGTCAATCCTATTGCGCGACTCGGTAGGTCAGTCTCAGTCAGCAATGGGAGGAACCAAAGAGTAGTAGCACCACCTAGCCAGCCTGGCGGCCTACACTAAACCCCAACTAAGAACGAATGATTGGGATCATTCAAGAACCATTCTGTCGTGAATACCAGTAAACGTATAAACCCTTCTTTCAAATGTCCCGATCAAATTATAGGGTCACGGTCAGTCAAACCCTATCTGTACTTTATGCTATGCATGGGTTAATGCAAATCGAGATCATCGAGCTCTCGTGTATCTAATACAGCCCGCTCCAATGCTTTGGCCAAAGACTTATGATCTTATCTGCCAATAACCGCATAGGACATATAACCCGCTCAATAGCGGGAGAAAGAATTCTAACTTGGTATTCAGTAGGACCTGCTACTTGCCCGTCAAGATGCACGTCGAGGTTGACCCCCGCCTTCCGGTTTATAGGGTCGAACTACTCTAATGAAAATCTTGACGTCACAAGCACATCCCTACTAAATCCTCAAGTCGAAGGTTCATGTATACCTATCACAACCTTTCGATTCCATCATTGACTGTCCCGGAGTGAAATCTGTGTGACGAATCAAGGGTGAGTCGGTTCGAGTATACTAATCCAATTAGCATACCTATAATGTGTGCTCCCACTAACCATTAGTGTTCGACAGGAACTCTCCTTGTCAAAGAATACGTCATACAAGTCTTCACATAAACTTAATGCCCAGTCAAGTTTCATCGACTTGCGAACGATTAAGTATTTGAGCTATAAACCTTTCCAGTGCCGACCCCCTTATCCAATAAGGAGTGGAACGTTTTGCTGTCAAATACATGGACTAGTTTCTACATGTATATTTACAAGTTAGGAATGCCAGTAACTACCAGTAAATAAAGAAACATCCATTGCCTTATATTGATGATTACATAATAACAAGTACAATGCCCTCACTCAACGTCCTCTGAGTGGCATTCGAGGGCATACTCCTAACACGAACTACGGAGGACGCATACGAATAACGTCCTGAAGTAGCTTGTCGGTACTAGAACCATTAGGTGGAAATGGATTAGCAATAGCTTGGTTGACCAGAATGGCCTAAGTCAGTAGCATCATCTGATTCGCTACTTGCGGTAGAATTTTCGCCACTCCAACGTTATCATGAGCATTGCCGAAGCTAGCAGACTGATCCTGCTGGCCCTCGGCACTATGCTGAACACTGTTCGACAAGGAAGGCATTTTCGAACTAGCCCCTGAGCTATCGAACATGGCCACCCCACCGGCTGCGTCACGTCCCCTAATGCGTCCGCTTCCTCTACCAGCAGGCATTCTAAAGAAGTAACGGGTGAGTACAATTCAAACGCAAAACATATCACGACATCAAGAAAGGAACAACACAGGATAACACAATGAGTCAAGTCAGGAAAAACTTACGAGCACCGGCGTACTGAGATGATAGCGTAGTAGTGATACTGTTAAAAAACGACACTTAACTAGACTCAAATAACCGACAGCCTAGGTATCCATAAACCTAAGCTCTGATACCATATTCTATAACACCCCCAAGACGTTCAGGGCATATTACAGCACCGTGGACCCCAACCCTAGGAATCCACGAGGCTAACACACAGACTCGACATGACAACAGCGATAGATATCATCAACATACGAATGACTTCTCAATCCAAGACATACGAAATAAGTAAACCGAACTTGAAAATACAATGCAACGTTAAACCAACCCCAAATCGGGTACTCAACAATTATAATGTTCACAGGAAAGAAGTACTCAAGTACTGAAGCAACAACTTGATTAATAAAATATAAAAGACATGACATCACGAACGATCATTGAACAGAATAACTCTTGCCCGTCATCCTCGTACTGCCCGCATGCTCGTTCGCCTCTAAGACTTGTACCTGAAATACAAAAGTATTTCCCCCATTCAAGGGGTTAGCGACGACTGCTAGTGCAAGTACAATCCATTTGAACTACCATTCTAATTAGATGAAATATGCGCCAAAAATCATTTTAGAAAACATTTATATTCCGAAAGATTACGGTGCATGAGAACAAAACACATTTCTCCAACAAAACATTTCAAAGGTTAACTATTGGTACGAGACTCACGGCCACCGCACCCCGCAGAGGCCCCGTCGGACTATCCTTGGGTGGTTAACCCCAGTTCGCGATACGCATACACATGGCACTACGTATCCCTAGAGGCCCCATCGGACCATCCCTGGGTGAACATACACATACACATCCACAACATACACGGGAAGCCATAATCCTAATACTAGAATTTGCAAACAAATGTAAAGTACTTGCCTTTGAGACATCTTCGACGAAACATGAACGAACAACGACTAGGAATGATCTGAATGGAACACGACAGTTTCTAAATGAGAGATTAACATAACTTAGTCCTAAACAATAACAATAATCGAACAGAATACTCCCACAACCCCGACTAACAATCATAAACACACACGGACGACGAATATGGGCGAGGGTTTTCACTAAACCTCCCCAAATCAGTAATCCACAGAGTAAACACGATGGAAATGGATTGGGAATCACCCAACAACAATAATCGATAAAAAATATCACAACATAAATGAACAATTCGAGCTAAATCTCGACAAATCCTGAAAAACATCTAAAATGGATAAAGGTGGGGTTCTAAGCCAAATACCTTGAATTCCGACGGAGGAAGATGATTACGATGATGATAAACTTCACTTGAAGCACAATAATAGATCTCTCAAGGAACTCTACGGACAAATCTCGAAAAAATGCTTGAAATTGCCTGGGGAACTCAGCTCTCGGACTAGGAAGGGAGAAAGAAGAAATGACGTGATGCAGGTCAACTCAGGTTTATAAAACCTGCTCACTCGTTACGTACGTTAACATGCTGATGTTAACGTACGCTATGCTCATTACGTACGTAACACTCAGTTGTTAGCATACATAATGGATCGGCAGAACAATCTGCCCAATTTGCTGAGGCTGATAGCGTATGCTACATTAGACAGTTAGCGTACCCTACAAGGAGCTTATGTACGTAACACCCTCTAGTTAACGTATGTAAGGACCTGGCAAAAACTGGGCAGATCCCACTGTCCAAAACGCTGGGGACCATAACGTACGTTATCACTAGGGTGTAACGTACGTTATGCAGGCATCGATAGCACAAGCAAGAAAGCATGAATAATGTACGTTATTCATGCAGAAGTTTAACACTGCTGAATGCAGTTTGCTACACAGGACGGTACGAAGTCGGGACGCAACACAAGGACAGAACCCAGAAGCGTAAACACGTAATATTCATGACGACGAAGCTAAGTGCTGAAAGAAAATACAATTCCGGCTACTGGGGAATCCGAAATACGACAAAGAAGATAAAATTCCCTAAACTTATAGTAAATTACAAAACAGCCCATGTAATACCCGAGATCTTCATTCCGGATTCATTGAATTTTCTTCGGTCGAACAGACTGTTGTCATCCGCGTCATTGGAATCGCATGCTTGTAATGTGGTACGTTGAGTTTCGTATCCTGTTCGTTATTGTTTTGGATCATAGTCGGTGCGTTCGCATGATCGAGACGTCATCGAGTATCGAGCCGGATGGTCGGGTGTGGGCAGGGTCGAGTTACAGCTGTAAGGCCTGGACGATTACGGTCGTAAGACATCCGAACACCTGGGCCTGGGACACTCAGTTACGGTCATAAGGTCTATTTGGTTATGGCCGTAAGGCTTGTTACGACCGCTAGACGCTGGCCGGTTACGGCCGTAATGATTCGGCAGATTTTGTTCAGTGGTCTGGGATGCTCGGTTACGGCCGTAAGGCTACGCCAATTAGGGCCGTAAGGTGTGATCGTTGCATACGCAAAGTCTTTGGCCATTGTGTACGCTAACGCGCGTTTACCGAGTTACGGCCGTAAGGCACTGCCGGTTATGGCCATAACCCTGTCGGCTATATATAGGCCTGGGCTTCAGCTAGACCTTATTTTCACCCTCTTTTCACGTTTTTGTGGCGGCTGGCGACGGAAGACTCGGGAACTCAAGTTCTTGGCCGGTTCTAATCAATTCCAAGGCATTTTGGAAGATTCTTGTTGATTATATCATGATCCAATCCGTGTTCTTCATAGAATCAAGGTATTTTTGTTGTCTTGGACATGATCTTCGGATTTTGTAACTCGTTTATCAATTTTTACCAACTCGGAACTTGACTTCCGATTTCCTTGAATAACCCTCGGATCCTTGTTGTTTTTCGGGTTGATTCGAATGTTGTTTAGCGTTATTGATTCGTGGTGATATTATTTTCATAGTTTTCGTGGAGTTGTTGGGTTTTTGGTCGATCTTGGAAGTTCGAGGGCTACCCGGCTGTGTCCGTTCGTTGTTCCATTGCTCTTGGTATCGAGGCAAGTATCTTGCCCATACGTTTCATGTTTCGTAGGCATAATTGTTGGTAAATGATTTTATGCAAAATCCGAATGTTTAATGAATGTTAAAAAGGATCGGTATGTTCTCGATTAATGTTTTCTTTCAACAATAACTCGTATGCTTCGTGAATAAGTGTGTTTTTGGACTATGGGTGTTAACTTCATTTGTTGAAAGACGTATGATCACATTTAATGAATATAATAAACCGTAATCATTTACCGAGGATTACGTGTTGTTATGTGTGCTTGTTTGGCGAATATGTGATGGGTGATATTGGTTGTTACTCCTTTGAAAGGAGGTCGTGATGTTTAGTGTTTCTTGGCTTGATGTTTTGCTTATTGTTATGTGATCGTTGAAAGTGACGTGCCTCCGGGTAAGATTGATGAATCTCCGGGATCCATAGTTGCTAGTATGGGTTGGGCGTGACCGTAGGGTTATCTAATCGGGTATGTCTCGCGGGGACTCTGAGGTTCAGGGCTTGCTAGCTCGATGCCGGGATAACTTGTTGGGTTATCAATCTGGGTATGTCTTGTGGGGATGTTATGTATTTTAGTGAACGCAAGTGCACGTTGTCGTAATCAAGTAATAAAGTGATGTGAAAGATATCGTTTCCTCAAGGACTTACGTACTAATTACCAATTTATTTGTATTCTAGTTTTATTTGAACGATCGAATTTGGTGGTGGAAGAATTATTAAAAACTAAATAATGCAATAAACTAGAAATAGGTAATAAAATCAATAATCCGGAGAAAGGAGATCAACTAAGAGAAGAATCTATGATTGAGAATCCGCCTCGATTAATCCGAATTAATCTTGATTAATATAAATTATGTAATTTTCCAATATATTGAAAGCGAAGATTTCTAAGATAATCTAATGCGTCTCCCGAGGACAGTAAAATTTTCTAAGGTGAATAAATCACTCTATTCCTATGTGTGTTAATTCAACGATAGTTAAAAAGTCTAAAATTTTCAAACGAGCTACGTAATCCTTATGAGTATATTCCTATCTCATTAGACAAAACGGTTCTCACTAATTTTTCCTACTAACTCTCCTCTACCGATTCGAGTTGCGTAATTAAAACAATTCAATCATAGGCCACATAATTGAAACCATTAAGAACAATTGGGAAAACTCAATAGAAACAGGAAAATATATTAATAATGTAAAATCAAGAGTTAATCCGTCAAAATCTCGGTTTCATCACAATCCTAGAAAAGGGGTCTAGCCCGATATGCTAGAAAACAATATACAAATATTCAAATTAAACATAAGGAAGGAAAATCAAACTCAATTGAAGACTGGCTTCTTCCGTTCTCTGGCCTTGCTTTATGCTGCTAGGTATTTTCTCCTTCTCTTCGATGATTATTTTCTGACCTTCAATGCTCTTTTATAACCTTCATTCATCTCCAAAATGCATCCGGGAATTAGGTCGAAGACAGCCTGTTAGGCGTATTTTTATGCGCTTATTTATCATTATTTTATGTCCATCTTGAGCCTAATTCAGCATAAATGAGCTTTTAATGCACTATTCTTATGTGTTTTGCAGGAAATCGGAGTCCGGAAGCCAAAACGATGAAAAACAGGCGAAAACAGCAGTTTTTGGTCATGAGCCGCGGCACAAACCAAGTGAGCCGCGGCACACAAAGACAACCAGCGAACGCTGTGCACACTGTACTGTGTGCCACGGCACACACCAAGTGAGCCGCGGCACAGGACGAAAAAGGCGCCCAGGCAACAGGCACTGAAGGATAGGGGCCGCAGCACAGATTAAGTGAGCCACGGCCCACCGGGCGGTTGTGCTGAATATTCCGCGCCGCGGCCCACCGGGCGATTGTGCTGAATATTCCACGTTTCTACGCCGTTTTGGAGCCTGTTCTAGACCTAATCACACGGACGCGTTTTGGAGGCTTAGGATTGCTATAAATAAGCATTAAAGGGCTGAAGAAGAGGAGGATCATCTAAGGAGGAAGATCGATAGCTAGGGCGAAGAACACAAGGAAGAGATTTGTGGGCGACGACAAGACCACGGATTCCCTACGGTTTTTCTTAGTTTTTCTGCATCTTAGTTTTTAGATCTATTCGAGTAGGATTGTGATTGTAGCTGATTTCATGACGGTTTGATTATTTATTATTATTTTGATTTACTCGTTATTCTATTGAATTGGATTCTGCTTACTGTTCTTAATGCTTTTTAAATGTCTGGCCAACAATTAATTTGTTTTGAATGTCTTTATGGATTCGGGAGATGAAATTTAGGCATAGTTCTTGTGAGACGAATCATAATTTTCGTGAGATAGGGATATACTCATGGAATTGTGAAGCCTATTTATTTTAGGAATTCTTGAACTGTTTTAGCTATTAATTATCTAATTCGAATAGGGATATATCGAGTTAATAATTTGTAGTATTTTCTATCGACCTTGGGAAAGGCTTTAGAATAATTTAGGAATTTCTGGCTTACAATCAATTGAATAAAAGTGAATTGAATTGAATGAATATCATTCCTGATTGTTTGAGGTGAAAATCACAATCCTACATCCGTATTAGTATTATTATTATTAGTACTATTATTTATTTTCGGCAATTAGTTTAGGTATAAATTCCATATAATTGTTCTTCAAATAAAATTGTGAGTCGACTATATTTTGGTACTTAGTGAAATCAGTCCTCGAGGGAACGATACTTTACTTATCACTTTATTACTTGTTGACACCATGCACTTGCGGCATATTGTGAGGGATTTTCCCACAACAAGTTTTTGGCGCCGTTGTCGGGGACTGATTTTTCGCTAATATCAATACCAAGCGACTCTAATTTTAATTTGAAGTTTCTTCTTTAGTCTCTATATTTTTATTTTATTCATTATGTTTTCCTATGAGTATCGTGGACCTTGGCATTTCATAAATTTCGATGTTCTAAATAATTTGCCAAATAGGGTCAGTCAGCCCCCTCCCCCAAAACAAAAGACCATGCTTGAACAATGTGTAGACACTCTTAAAAATCCTGATAGTACCCTTTTTGAGCTAGAATGTGCACGTCGTGGTCTTGAGATTCACTATGGTTATTTTCCAGCTCATATATTTAGTAGTGAAGTTGAGGGGAAGGTTGAGAAGAAAGACATGCTAAGTTTTAGGGTCGATCCCCCAGCACCCGATAATTACATAAAGTGTGATGAGCCTGTAGAAGAAGTTACCATTGATGTTTCCAAAGAAATTTCATTAAACTGTCATCAAACTTCGACTAATAAGGCGAACACTTTTGTGCCTAAAAATTTATTAACGATGCCGCGCATAATTTTTCCTAAATCCATAATGGGAGAGATTGACCCCATTACTTTTGATTTTGTTGAGGCTGATACCATGAGTTCTAATGAGGTTGTTCATGATATGTCTTTATTACCTACCCATTCGAACTCTGCTTATTTTTTCATGACTTATCATTATTATATTATTCCATCATTTTTTGGTTGTCCTCATAATTCTTCTTACTCATTATTTGTGGCAATCGGGCATGAACCAAAGCGTCCCCTATGGAATAAGAGGCTTATAGATTGCAAGAAGGGGGCATTTGGCAATCTCCCTAGAAAAAAGCCACGTTAAATTCTTTTTGCCACGTCGTGCTCAAGACGTAAAATAGAGCGCTTGATGGGAGGCAACCCATCATTTTTACTTGCTTTCTAGTTAGTTGTTTTTATTTGATTTTTAGTTATTAATTTTTTATTTGTTTCTGTTATTTCATTTGGATTCGTGTTTTCTTGTTGGCCCTTATTTCTCTAATATTTTTATATAACCCCAATAAGTTATTATTCTTCATATTCTAGTATTTCTTGATTTAATGTCTATTGTTATCTCATGACTAGAGACTAAGTTTGGGGGGCCCTCGTGATGCTGAGCGTTATTTGAAGTATGGATTGACCGATGTTTCCACTCAGACATGTGCTGGTTTTCAAGAAGACATTTGGAATAAGTTTCCCTTTTCCTTATCTCTTTTATTTTCACATGAGTTTGATTGTTGATGATTTTTTGTGTAGTGGAATTGATTTACTTGGGTATAAATTGCGATTGCTTTATTGTGCTTGCATGTTGTTGATGGTTTTTGCAAGCATGAATTTTTCGTGAATTTTTCGTGCTTCCGTGTGTAAAACTGATGTTACGATACTGAGTTCTCTTGGAAGAAACGGTTGAGTTTTAGTCGAGTTACAGTCAGCGATATCTGTTTCCGTTGAGCATTCAATTAGGTCCGAAATTTTATCGTTTTTGTAGAAATTTTAGCAGATAAGAAAGGAGACATACGTGTTTTCAAATCACCATTTTTACGTTTGGTTAAACTTTTCGCGTAGCTAGTCGTCCAGTACCATGAGTCTTGTTGGCATTTAAATTGAGTTTAGAGTGGATAGTTTTTCCCAAGAAAAAGTCGAGATACTATTTGTTCTATGATGGGAAGTCTAGTAACCGGGGGTATTCACGTGACCCGCTGTTTACTCTCGCGTAAAACGACGACCCTGAATAGATTAATAATTTAGAAATATCGCATTACCGATGATGGGAAGCCTATCAACCGGGGGTATTCGCGTGACCCGTTGTTTACTCTCGCGTAAAACAGCAACCTGGACATGCGGGAATTGCTATTCGAGTTTTTTCTCCGCTGTAGAGGGGGCTTAGTAACTTGAAGCATCCATGTGCCCCATGAGTGTCTTTTACGTCAAACGGTTCCCCGATACATGAGAATGGAAATCCACCCTAGGATCATCCCGATGAAATATCTCGAGAGCCGAAACCTAGTGGTTAACTCGAATCATATTATTGATCATACATAAGGAAATGCTAATGAAACTCTTGAATTTTGCCATTAGACTGTGGGGCTGGGCGAATTGGCTTGTTTAATCTAACCCTTCATATTGACGGTCGGTTAAATTCACACTTGTTAATCTTTGAGCTTGGTTTTCTTCATACACGATTGACTAGGACTGAAATTAGTTACTTAGTGGAATCAGTATCCTGGATGTGACTCGCTATTACGATACTTGTACTAGTCTTTGAGATTTTCAGGGTAGTATTGATTAAGTTGAGCACTATGGATTTGCATGATTATTCACGATATGTTTTGTTTAAAATTGATAACTTTTGCTTGAGGACAAGCAAAGGCTCAAGTTTGGTGGTATTTGTTAGGCGTATTTTATGCGCTTATTTATCATTATTTTATGTCCATTTTGAGCCTAATTCAGCATACATGAGCTTTTAATGCACTATTCTTATGTGTTTTGCAGAAAATCGGAGTCCGGAAGCCAAAACGATAAAAAATGGGCGAAAACAGCAGTTTTTGGTCATGAGCCGCGGCACAAACCAAGTGAGCCGCGGCACACGAAGACAACCAGCGAACGTTGTGCACACTGTACTGTGTGCCGCGGCATACACCAAGTGAGCCGCCGCACAGGAGGAAAAAGGCGCCCAGTCAACAGGCACTGAAGGATAGGGGCCGCGGCACAGATTAAGTGAGCCGCGGCCCACCGGGCGGTTGTGCTGAATATTCTGCGTTTCTAGGCTGTTTTGGAGCCTGTTCTCGACCTAATCACACGGACGCATTTTGGAGGCTTAGGATTGCTATAAATAAGCATTAAAGGGCTGAAGAAGAGGAGGATCATCTAAGGAGGAAGATCGATAGCTAGGGCGAAGAACACAAGGAAGAGATTTGTGGGCGACGACAAGACCACGGATTCCCTACGGTTTTTCTTAGTTTTTCTGCATCTTAGTTTTTAGATCTATTCGAGTAGGATTGTGATTGTATCCGATTTCATGACGGTTTGATTATTTATTATTATTTCGATTTACTCGTTATTCTATTGAATTGGATTCTGCTTACTATTCTTAATGCTTTTTAATTGTCTGGCCAACAGTTAATTTGTTTTGAATGTCTTTATGGATTCGGGAGATGAAATTTAGGCATAGTTCTTGTGAGACGAATCATAATTTTCGTGAGATAGGGATATACTCATGGAATTGTGAAGCCTATTTATTTTAGGAATTCTTGAACTGTTTTAGCTATTAATTATCTAATTCGAATAGGGATATATCGAGTTAATAATTTGTAGTATTTTCTATCGACCTTGGGAAAGGCTTTAGAATAATTTAGGAATTCCTGGCTTACAATCAATTGAATAAAAGTGAATTGAATTGAATAAATATCATTCCTGATTGTTTGAGGTGAAAATCATAATCCTACATCCGTATTAGTATTATTATTAGTAGTAGTACTATTATTTATTTTCGGCAATTAGTTTAGGTATAAATTCCATATAATTGTTCTTCAAATAAAATTGTGAGTCGACTATATTTTGGTACTTAGTGAAATCAGTCCTCGAGGGAACGATACTTTACTTATCACTTTATTACTTGTTGACACCGTGCACTTGCGGCATATTGTGAGGGATTTTCCCACAACACAGCCTCCAAAACAGCCCAAAATCGCGCGGTCAGCTTATCAATACCGCGCCATGGGCCGCGGCCCAGCTTTAGTGTGCCACGGCCCCAGTTTTAATGCTGCCAGGCCTAGGCGCAAAATTCTTTATGGGCCGCGGCTCATAATGAGCATGCCGCGGCCCCCGGTATAGTTTGTACTGCTCCTGCTGGGTGTCGTGCCTGTGCCGTGGCCCAGCCTATGTGTGACGCGGCCCTTCACCAAAAAATGTCGTTTTGGCCCATTTTTCTCCGTTTAAGCTTCTGGACTCTAATTTCCTTCAGAATATGTAAACATAATGCATTAAAAGCTCATTTATGCAGATTTAAACACAAAATGGTGTTAAAATAATGATAATTAAGCGCACAAAAATACATCTAACAAATACCTCCAAACTTAAGCCTTTGCTTGTCCTCAAGCAAAAATTAATTTCTCGCTCCCAAGCATGCGCCTCGTTAGCATCAGAGAGTTCACGATCTTACTGGTTTTCGCCAGGGAGATCTCCCCATCACCTATCTAGGTGTGCCCCTTTACAAAGGCTTTAAGAGACGAGAGCTCTTTGGCGGGGTGAAGCAACGGATGTTGGATAGGATCTGTGGTTGGTCCCATCGCCACCTTGCTTTTGGGGGACGCTTGGCTATTATTAAGAGCACTCTCCGCACGATTCCTCTTCACCTGCTTCAGGTTTTGGATCCCCCATAGTACATTATCCAGGAACTCGAGCAGATCATTGCGAGATACTTCTGGGGTGCTGTTGGTCCAAAGAGGAAGACGCATTGGGTCCGTTGGTGGCAGATTTGTCGTCTGGTCTATGAGGGAGGCCTCGGGATTCGGAGCCTTTCGGATATGGCGTGAGCTTCTAGTTATAAGCCATGGTGGTGCCTTCGCGCGGGCACGTCTCTGTAGGCGCAGTTTACGCTCCGCAGAAACTGCTTTGCTAGCCTTTATACACCTATGTGTACTGCACTTAAAGCTCGTGCCAGCCACCCTTGGCGCCGTCTCCTCCGCGTGGGTATTAAGGCTCAGGAGTTCATTCGCTGGACTCTTGGTCGTGGCTGCAGGGAGGTCAGCTTTTGGGACGATACTTGGATTGGGGATAGGCCGATTTCTTCTTATTGTCGGATTTCTGGTAGACCCCATCTTAGGATTAATGAGTTATGGGTTGATGGGTCTTGGGACATGGGTAGGTTGGAGACTATTGTTGGAGAGGAGCTAGGATTTACCCCTCAGTTCATCCAGGAGATCTCTGCGATTCCCATCGCCGAGGAGGATTCGGATAGTATGTGCTGGACTCTTACCTCTTCGGGTGCGTTCTCATTATCGTCGGCTTGGTCTCACATCAGGGTGAGGGGTCAGGCTAATCTTATTTACGGGGATATCTAGACAGCCTTACTCACACCGACCATTTCGGTGTTTATTTGGCGACTTCTCATGCGACGGATCCCGACTGATGACATCCTACAGAAGAGGGGCGTTTCATTGGCTTATAGATGTTTGTGCTGCTCGCATACCCTTACCCAGACCTACCATACCGAGACCATTGCCCACCTTTTCTTGGAGAGTGATGTGGCTCGTGACGTGTGGGAGTATTTTTGCGCATGGACACATTTATCCCTGTAAAACCCCCAATATATTCAGGAATATTACAGCGCCGTAAATCCTTTACATAAGAATTTACAAGGCTTAAGAACGAAATGACAATAATAGATACCAACTTATGAAATCATTGATATAAAATACAACAGTCTGGTTCAATACCGAGATTACAAATATCCAATAAAGGGCTATTAATACATCATCAAAATCCAAACATCATAAATTGGCAACGTACTCGAGTACTTATTGAAATAACCAATAAACAACAGACAACAAAACCCGGCCGGAACATCACTCTGTACCATCGTCATCATGCATCTCCAGTGGTTGTTTCCCCGCTCTCGTGGATCCTGAACATAAACAAATGTTCACCCCCGAAGGGGTTAGCACAACGATGCTAGTACAAGTACAATAATCATACAACAGTGATATAATCAATAATTATATCATAACAAGTTTCTCCAACGAGAAATATTCACATGTAAATCATATCATAACAGTTTCAACATACTGATGGTATTCCAACGATCCAGCGCACACAGCTATAGATTCCCATGATGATCCCGTCGGACCAAAGCATGGTGGAACTACCTGTCCAACGATCCAGCGCACATAGCTATAGATTTCCATGATGATTCCCGTCGGATCAACGCATGGTGGACGTATAATAACAACACATAATACACAGTACAATCACAATATACTTGTCATAATATAGACAATTCTAATTAGAGTACTTGCCTCGGTTCGTTGACAAGAATAAACTTCCACGAATATCAAAATACTCGAAGGTCGTCCCCTTCGATCAATCACGTGTTAAGCTCGAACCTTAACAAAAGAAATAGCACATAATTCATTTCATGTCGTACGAACGTCTAACAATTCAACAATTACGGTAGGAAGTCCTTAATATGCAATATGTCTGGATAGCTTAACGCACGCTACGCATCCTATGTAGCGTACATTAATGCTACTCGTTAGCGCACGCAATACACACATCCTAGCGTACGCTAACCATGCACGGTCAGTACCTCACTAGTCAGCCGACTGACTCGCCTGATGACTTAGCGCACGCTAAGTTGCAAATGTGGCGTACGCTAAACATACTCGATAGCGCACGTTAATTCACGTAGCTTAGCGCACGCTAAGAGTGCATGGCAGTTCACTGGAGGGCAGCAGATTATACAAATGGTGATGAAGTAAGCGAATTCCTCAGTGATTGATGTTTGTTATCCGACTTCATGTTATGTTCATAACCCTTATGAATGATCTCAAGGATAATAACAACTTCGAGATGCAAATATACGTATAATCATCATAACACCATAATCCATCTTGATTACAATTCTCATGCGAAGTTGGTGATCTCCGGTTGATGTATTAGATTCTACTATCATTATACATATTCAGACTTCATCTTGAGGTGAACTAACAATTCCAACTTATACGAAAGAATATTTCCTAAGATGATTCTTCCTTTAAGTTCTTATAATATCACCTCCAATTCATGATCACAAAGATAACATAAATCATACGGATTGTCAACTTCAGAATGTTTCTCTCATCATTTGAAGTACTAGGATTCCGACTTCAAGGTTTCAACAATAATATCGTAATTGTAGACATTCCAATCTTCTAAACATGATGTTGTTGAACAATTCACTAATGAAATTCAATATCTCGTTAACATGATCATCTTATTCTCCATAACACGAATCTAGAGTTGAAGATAGAATCAGCATACCTTAATATGACGAAATCACTGAACCACAAGGTAGAATCTGACTCCGGTTGGTTATGTGCCACTCCAAGGTGTTACTTCTCTTCAATGATCACTCACAAGTGATAACCAATATTCAAGGATCAATAAGATGTGTTCTAAGTGTGATAGAAGGTTGATTATAGCTCTCTGTCCTCTCAAGGATGAAGAATGGACGAAGGAAATGTAAGCCAAAACGGGTTGTTGTCTCATTTATAATATTCTGCACTTTAGCTAATTAGCGCACGCTACAATACATACTTAGCGCGCGCTAATGAGTATTGACTCCAAATCTGTCCAGGTTCGTCCGCGGGAATCTTATACGGACCCATGTCCCGGCTGGTGCATGTGCTAGCCACCTACCTCAATAATTCAATGTCTAGCGCACGCAACTCCTATACGTAGCGTGCGCTAGTAATAGCCGATAGCGCACGTTAAGCTACGTTCTTAGCGTGCGCTATCACGAGTTTGCATGAGAAAATTTGCATGTTGTTATACTCAAGTATAAGGATGTCAATGCAAGAAATATCATACTCCAATAATCAAAACCACAAATCCGAATAATACAGGGTCTGAATACAGATGAAATACACAGTAATAAATTCGGATATTACATACTCTCCTACTAAAAAGGAGTTTCGTCCCGAAAATCAAGACAAAAATAATTCGGGATATCTGGACTTCATACCATCTTCCGTTTCCCATGTGGCTTCTTCCACTCCGTGGCGTGACCATTGAACTTTGATCAAAACAATTGGTTTGTTCCTCAACTGCTTAACTCAACTCTCGAGTATCTTGACCGGTCTTTCTTCAAACGTCCCATCTTGAGCAACTTCGATCTCGCCGAAATCAATGATATGACTAGGATCTGGTATATATCTACGTAACTGGGATACGTGGAACACGTTATGAACATGGCTCAATGACGGCGGCAATGCTAATCTATATGCCAATTCTCCAACTCTCTCAAGGATCTCAAATGGTCCGATATATCTCGGACTCAGCTTTCCTTTCCTTCCAAAACGAAAGATTCCCCGAGTAGGAGAAACCTTTAAAAGTACGTGGTCTCCCGTACTAAACTCCAAAGGGTGACGGCGTACGTCTGCGTAAGATTTCTGGCGACTTTGGGCGGTTAACAGTCTTTCACGAATCAAGGCTATCTTCTCTCGAGTCTGTACGATCAACTCTGGTTCTGTCCCGATCAAGTCTGATGAATCATCCCAACATAGGGGCGATCTACATCTCCTCCCGTATAATGCCTCAAACGGTGCCATCTTAATGGAAGCATGCCAACTATTATTGTAGGTAAATTCAATCAATGGTAGGTGAACTTCCCAATCAGTTGACCAATCTAAGGCACAAGCCCTCAGCATATCTTCCACTGTTTGAATAGTCCTCTTGGACTGCCCATCAGTCTGTGGGTGATAAGCTGTGCTGAAGTTCAATTCGGTCCCCAATGCCTTATGAACTGCTTTCCAAAAGTGAGACACAAAACGGCCGTATCGATCAGAAACAATGGTTTTCGGCGTACCATGCAATCAAACTATCTCCGAAATAAATACTCGCGCCAATTTCTCTGGTCCCCATGTGTCCTTAATGCCTAGGAAATGAGCTGATTTGGTTAAACGATCAACTATCACCCAAATCATGTTCATTCCCGTCTTGGTCCTCGGCATACTAGTGATAAAGTCCATCGATACGTCCTCCCACTTCCATTCAGGAATCGGGAGCAGCTTCAACATTCCGGCAGGCCGTTGATGCTCGATCTTAACCTGCTGACAAGTCAAGCATTTCGAAACATAGTCCGCTACATCTTTCTTCATGTTGCCCCACCAGAAATTTTGCTTCAAGTCTTTATACATCTTACTGGTGCCCGGGTGGATAGAATAGGGCGAACTGTGAGCTTCCTTCATAATCGTCTGTTTCAGAACATCGATATCAGGAACGCAGAGTCGTTTCTGGAATCTCAAAACTCCATCATCATGAATTAGGAATCCAGGGGCCTTTCCCTTGATTATTTCATCACGTAACTGAATCATCAGAGGATCATCCGCCTGTCTAGATTTGATTTCTTCGGTTAATGACGAAGTTAATTCCATCACGCACAGTTGTCCTTGGACTCTTTGTAACCACACTTAAATTCCTTCTCGAATCATCTCTCGTTGAAGGCTTAGTTGGGAGGTCAGCGTCTCTAGCATCTGAATAGAAACAGGCTTGCAGCTGAGTGCATCGGCTACTACATTCGCTTTGCCTGGATGATACAAAATCTCTAAGTCATAGTCCTTAATCAGCTCTAACCATCTTCTTTGCCGCATGTTCAACTCTTTCTGACTGAAGGTGTATTTGAGACTCTTGTGATCCGTAAAGATCTGACAATGAGTCCCGTACAGGTAATGTCTCCAGATCTTCAAAGCAAAAACTACTACTGCTAGCTCTAAATCGTGTGTTGGGTAATTCACTTCATAAGGTTTCAGCTGTCGTGAAGCATAAGCGATCACCTTATCATTCTGCATCAATACACATACGAGTCCTTGGTTCGAAGCATCACTGTAAACTATGAATCCTCCAGTCCCCTGTGGAAGTGATAAAATTGGTGCTGTCGTCAATCTCTTCTTCAATTCATCAAAACTAGTCTGACACGACTCGTTCCACTCAAACTTTTGAGTTTTCTGCAGGAGTCGAGTAAGTGGGCGGGAGATTTTGGAAAACCCTTCCGCGAACCAACGATAATACCCAGCGAGTCCTAAGAAACTTCGGACTTCTTTCACGTTCTTTGGAGGCTTCCAACCCAAAATCGCTTCAATATTCTGAGGACCTACTCGGACTCCTTCAGCTGATACCACATGGCCGAGGAACATTACTTCTTTTAGCCAGAATTCACACTTAGAAAGTTTGGCGTAGAATTGCTCGCTTCTCAAAAGTTCTAATACAATCCGCAGATGCTGCGCATGCTCTTCCGGGCTCTTAGAATACACCAGAATGTCATCAATGAACACAACCACAAATTTATCCAAATATTCGATGAACACTCGGTTCATCAATTGCATGAATACAGCAGGTGCATTAGTGAGACCAAACGGCATCACTACAAACTCATAGTGTCCATAACGAGTTCTGAATGCTGACTTTGGAACATCAGATTGCTTAATCCTCAGTTGATGGTATCCTGATCTCAGATCGATTTTAGAAAACAATGTTGCTCCTTGCAACTGGTCAAACAGATCATCAATCCGTGGCAATGGATACTTGTTCTTAACCGTCATCTTGTTCAGCTCTCGATAGTCGATACACAGTCGAAGCGATCCATCCTTCTTTCGAACAAAAAGGACTGGCGCTCCCCAGGGTGAAACGCTTGGCTGAATATAGCCTTTATCCAGTAACTCCTCCAGCTGCTTCTTTAGTTCGTACATTTCAGTAGGTGCCATACGATATGGCGCCTTAGAAATTGGTGTAGCTCCGGGTTCCAGTTCAATGGTAAATTCTACATCCCTTCGTGGAGGTAGTCCAGGTAACTCGTCAGGGAATACATCTGGAAATTCATTCACAACAGGAATGGATGAAAGTTCCATAATTTCGTATTCCTTCTTCATTGCATAGCACCAATACCCGGTATAGCCCTGCTTCAACAATTTGACAGCTTTCATTGCTCTGATCAACTTTCCTGAGCTCCCTGGTTTCCATCCTTCAAACAGTACTTCGGAGCCATCGTCAGTGATCAGCGAAATATTCCTCCTTCGGTAGTTTACAATAGCTCCATATCTATTAAGCCAATCGTCTCCGAGTATCAGGTCGTCTCCTTGCATTTCTATCACAATCAGATTTGAGAGCCACTCCCTACCCCCAAATGATACAGGGAAATCTCTAGTCTCTAAGTTCCCAACAATCCTTTCTCCACTCGGTAAACCAACAACATAAGGTTCACAAGTATGAAAACCGGAAATATTCAAACGATTTACACAAGATAAAGATATAAAAGAATGCGTAGCTCCTGTATCGAATAAAACGCTAACTGGCTGGGAAAGGATCTGGACAGTACCTGATGCGACAGCAGCATCCTGATCGTATGTCCTCCTCATCTCATACAGACGTGGGGGAACAGATCCGGCACTCGATGTCCCCTTTCGGTCCCATTGTCCTCTGCCTCGTCCGCGGCCAAAATTTTGAGGCATCTGAACACTTTGCTGCATCTGTTGGACACTAGCTTCCTTCTGGACTGGCTGTGATGTACGGGTTCCATTGTACTTAGTGGCGTCCTTACAAAACGTCGCACGATGCCCTTCCTGTCCGCACTCAAAACATGTAACTGGAGTGCGCAAACAATCACACCAAAGGTGGCCTGGGCGACCACAGTTAAAGCACTTCCTAGCTGTATCCGTTGTGGCTGACATTGTTCCGTAATTCTTTCCGCTCTTAGATGGGTGCGGAGGTTTCTTGAAAGAAAAAGAAGACTGGGCCTTGCGGGGCCCACTGCTCTTGTGCTCTGTAAAAGTACCAGAGACTTTCTATTTCTTCGACTCCATAAACTTCTCCATTGCTGCTTCTTTTATTTCGTACGCCAACGCCTTATCCTGGTATTGGCGGAGAGTGGTACATTCAAAACCGGACATGTACCTCTGGATTTCTGGTTTCATCCTCATTTCAAAATGAATCATCATCTCCGCATCTGCTCGACCGGATGTCGAACAAATGCTAGCTTCTTTGGTTAAACGTCTTAATCATCTGGGATACGGGTTCGTCTGATGGCTGAGCGGAGAAAAACTCCCGAATTTTGGCTTCCCTCACAGGACGAGGGCAATACTGAGCTTCCATCATCATTTTAAATTCCGTCCAATCGGCATCATGATCTGCAGGTCGGATAGCTTCCCACCACTCAGATGCTTCCCCTATCAGAAAGTACTAGGCAATAGGAGCTCTCCTGTCGTCCGGGCAATTAATTCCAGCAAAAATTTTCTCCAGTTCCTTCAACCAATGGTCCCAAGTGGGAGTCTCGGAAAAGCCGTCAAATTTGGGTGGTTGCATCTTTGCCACCTCTTGTAACCATCGGTCACCTCGATTTCCCATTTCTGGAATCCTTTGTTGTCCATCTCCCTGCTGAATTCCTGCTGCCACTTGCATTCGATCCACGACCTGAGCGAACTGAGTCATCTGGTTCATGACTTGACGAAGTATTTCTGGTACACCAGGTTCCGGTTCGTTATTGATGGATTGTTGCGGCTCGCCTCAGCTATGACTAGCCTGATTAGAAGGCGACGCCTACCTTTCAGCATTCCTTCGTCCGCGTCCACGACCGCGACCACGTCCACGCCCGCCTCTCAACATACTGTAAGCACAAATACTTAATATACAGGAAACAACATCGTTCTAATGTTCAAGCATAAAGAGATACAACATGTAAAGAACGAGATAGAATTTAGGAACTTACAACCACCGTTCGCATGAAGACGTAGGCATTACAGTGATGTCATTAACGGCCGGTTACCTCAAAAGACGTAAATGACCCCTAGTTTAACCCAATGGCCAAGATATCCATAATCTTAGCTCCGATACCATATTCTGTAACACCCCCGATATATTCAGGAATATTACAGCGCCGTAAATCCTTTACATAAGAATTTACAAGGCTTAAGAACGAAATGACAATAATAGATACCAACTTATGAAATCACTGATATAAAATACAACAGTCTGATTCAATACCGAGATTACAAATATCCAATAAAGGGCTATTAATACATCATCAAAATCCAAACATCATAAATTGACAACGTACTCGAGTACTTATTGAAATAACCAATAAACAATAGACAATAAAACCCGGTCGGAACATCACTCTATACCCTCGTCATCATGCATCTCCAGTGGTTGTTTCCCCGCTCTCCTGGATCCTGAACATAAACAAATGTTCATCCCCGAAGGGGTTAGCACAATGATGCTAGTACATGTACAATAATCATACAACAGTGATCTAATCAATAATTATATCATAACAAGTTTCTCCAACGAGAAATATTCACAACAGATATCATATCATAACAGTTTCAAGATACTGATGGTATTCCAACGATCCAGCGCACACAGCTATATATTCCCATGATGATCCCGTCGGACCAAAGCATGGTGGAACTACCTGTCCAGCGATCCAGCGCACACAGCTATAGATTTCCATGATGATTCCCGTCGGATCAACGCATGGTGGACGTATAATAACAACACATAATACACAGTACAATCACAATATACTTGTCATAATATAGACAATTCTAATTAGAGTACTTGCCTCGGTTCGTTGACAAGAATAAACTTCCACGAATATCAAAATACTCGAAGGTCGTCCCCTTCGATCAATCACGTGTTAAGCTCGAACCTTAACAAAATAAATAGCACAGAATTCATTTCATGTCGTACGAACGTCTAACAATTCAACAATTACGGTAGGAAGTCCTTAATATGCAATCTGTGTGGATAGCTTAACGCACGCTACGCATCCTATGTAGCGTACGTTAATGCTACTCGTTAGCGCACGCAATACACACAGCCTAGCGTACGCTAACCATGCACGGTCAGTACCTCACTGGTCAGCCGACTGACTCGCCTGATGACTTAGCGCACGCTAAGTTGCAAATGTGGCGTACGCTAAACATACTCGATAGCGCACATTAATTCACGTAGCTTAGCGCACGCTAAGAGTGCATGGCAGTTCACTGGAGGGCAGCAGATTATACAAATGGGGATGAAGTAAGCGAATTCCTCAGTGATTGATGTTTGTTATCCGACTTCATGTTATGTTCATAACCCTTATGAATGATCTCAAGGATAATAACAACTTCGAGATGCAAGTATACGTATAATCATCATAACACCATAATCCATCTTGATTACAATTCTCATGCGAAGTTGGTGATCTTCGGTTGATGTATTAGATTCTACTATCATTATACATATTCAGACTTCATCTTGAGGTGAACTAACAATTCCAACTTATACGAAAGAATATTTCCTAAGATGATTCTTCCTTTAAGTTCTTATAATATCACCTCCAATTCATGATCACAAAGATAACATAAATCATACGGATTGTCAACTTCAGAATGTTTCTCTCATCATTTGAAGTACTAGGATTCCGACTTCAAGGTTCCAACAATAATATTGTAATTGTAGACATTCCAATCTTCTAAACATGATGTTGTTGAATAATTCACTAATGAAATTCATTATCTCGTTAACATGATCATCTTATTCTCCATAACACGAATCTAGAGTTGAAGATAGAATCAGCATACCTTAATATGACAAAATCACTGAACCACAAGGTAGAATCCGACTCCGGTTGGTTATGTGCCACTCCAAGGTGTTACTTCTCTTCAATGATCACTCAAAAGTGATAACCAATATTCAAGGATCAATAAGATGTGTTCTAAGTGTGATAGAAGGATGATTATAGCTCTCTGTCCTCTCAAGGATGAAGAATGGACTAAGGAAATGTAAGCCAAAACGGGTTGTTGTCTCATTTATAATATTCTGCACTTTAGCTAATTAGCGCACGCTACAATACATACTTAGCGCGCGCTAATGAGCGTTGACACCAAATCTGTCCAGGTTCGTCCGCGGGAATCTTATCCGGACCCATGTCCCGGCTGGCGCATGTGCTAGCCACCTACCTCAATAATTCAGTGTCTAGCGCACGCAACTCCTATACGTAGTGTGCGCTAGTAATAGCCGATAGCGCGCGTGAAGCTACGTTCTTAGCGTGCGCTATCACGAGTTTTCATGAGAAAATTTGCATGTTGTTATACTCAAGTATAAGGATGTCAATGCAAGAAATATCATACTCCAATAATCAAAACCACAAATCCGAATAATACAGGGTCTGAATACAGATGAAATACACAGTAATAGATTCGGATATTACAATCCCTACCCCATACTCAGAATATTTTTGAGCTCCTGAGTTTTTTCGCACACGGCACACACTTTAGGCACGCGACTTTCATTATTCCTTGTCTGATCCTTTGGTTCATCTGGACAGAAAGTAATAGTGCAAAGCATAGGGCGGTTACTTTTGTTTCCTCTCATGTTATTGTGCAGGTGGAGCGCCATGTTGCTTTATTGGCTGTTGCGGGGCTTATTTGCTCTGAGTTCTGGGCAGGTTGCTCGCCGCCTGATCGCTTCCAGCGAGCTACATCTTCTCCCGCTCAGACTCGTCGCCCCATCCCGGTGGTTTGGCTTCGACCTGAGACCCCTTCGATCAAGCTGAACACGGATGGTTCGTTCGATAGAGACACACAGATTGCGGGTGGGGGAGGTCTGATTAGAGATCATCACGGAGAGCTCCTTCTTGCATTCCATTCCTCTTTTCAGGCCTCTTCGAGTTTTGATGCATAGGTCCAGGCGTTGGCGATTGGATTGATTCTAGCTTCCCAGAGATCGAGACATGTTTGGATTGAGCTTGATGCTGCTGCTGTGGTGACCCTGCTATCATCTGGCCATCGGGGCTCTTGGTAGGTTCGTCACACTCTTATGCATATCCGACACATTCTCAGAGATATCCACTTTAGAGTCACTCATATTTTCCGGGAGGGCAACAGGCCGACCGACTATCTTTCTGAGCTCGGCATGTCGTCCCTCAGCATTCAGACTTATACTTACGATACTGCTGCTCCATTTCTCCTCTCCCTTATACGGATGGATCAACTTGGTTATCCGTCATTTAGATTTAGATAGGTTTTATTTTTTATCGATTGCTTGGTTGCCTATTGGTCCGCACATTAGCCCACGGTTTTAGTGGTGCACCTTGTACTGATCTAGCGGGCCATAGGCACTTTAGATGTCAGGTTTCGGATTATGGCCTATTTTTGGTCATAATTCGGAGTTGAGTTATTTTGATCTACGGGTCCGCACATTAGCCCACGATTTGTGGTGCACTTTGTATTTCATTAGCGGGCTGTAGATTTCTCCGATGTTTGGACCCGAATTATGGCCCATTTTTGGTCATAATTCGGGGCTGATACTTTGTATTTCTTGATTTTTCTTATCTACATGTTGGTGGGTCCCGCCTCAACCCCCCGTCCACACTGGACGTTTTTTTTAAAAAAAAAAAAGCAAAAATCAATTTCAAATAAGACGACAAGTATCGTGGACAATCGTGCAAATCCATAGTGCTCAACTAATCAATACTACCCTGAAAATCTCAAAGAATAATACGAGTATCGTACTAGTGAGTCACATTACGGACAATGATTCCACAAGGTAATCATTTTTAGCGCAAATCAATCGTTCATGAAGAAAATCAAGGCTCAAAGATTAACAAACGTGAATTGAGCCGACCGCCAATATGAATGTTTAGATTAAACAAGCCAACTCGCCCAGTCCCACATTCTCGTGGCAAAAACACAAGAATTTCATCATAAATAATATTCCCCGGACAGCACTCCCTTATATATAATCATAATAATGGTTCGAGTTAACCACTAGGTTCCGACTCCCGGTATGTTTCATGAAATAACCCTAGGGTGGATTTCCATTCTCATGTATTGGGGAACCGTTTGACGCAAAAGACACTCATGGGGCTCATGAATGCTAATAGTTACTAAGTCTCCCTCTACAGCGGAGAAAAAACTCGAATAGCTATTCCTGCACGTCCGATTCAAGGTTGTTGTTTTACGCGAATGTAAACGACGGGTCACGTGAATACATCCGGTTACTTGGCTTCCTATCATCGGGGATGCGATTTTTCTGAACCATTCGCCTATTCAGGGTTGTCGTTTCACGCGAGAGTAAACAACGGGTCACATGAATACCCCCGGTTACTAGACTTCCCATCATAGACATTGCACACTTTCTCAAATTTTTGGGAAAAACTGTCTGACTCAATGCCAACAAGACTAATGTTACCGGACGAGTAGCTAAGTGAAAAGCGCAACCAAACGTATAGACGAATGCTCGTGTAATGCGGACACTACAAACACGTATGTCTCATTTCTTATATGCCAAGACTACCACAATGATGCAAAAGAATCAGACCGAAATTAATACTCGAGGGAAACAAAAATCACATAATGCGAACTCGACCAATACTCATCCGTTTCTTCAAAAAGGGATCAGTATCATATAATCAATCTTACACAAGGCTGCACGAAATATTCACGAATGCAAAACAAAGTCCAAAATATCATAGAAGACAAGCAAGTCTAGAATCAATAACAACGAAAAATAAAATACCCCCCCCCCCAACTTGGGATGTACATTGACCTCAATGGACAACAAATAATAATAATATGCTGTAACAGAAAGGTCAAGTACTCCCCTAAGGTAGGCTCAGGTACTGGCATTGGCCTCGTCCGGCAAAGAGGGTGGTGTAGGTGGCCTAACCGGAGGAATGAAAGGTCCGTCCGGGCGAAGGATGTGGTCCGTCCAAACAGCTAAATAGTCCTGGTGATAGGCGTCTCTCGCAGCTAAGCATCTCTCCGCACGCTGGTTGGCCCGGCGGATCTCCTCTCGAACGGCTGCAAGGACGCTATCTCTCTCCGCTCGCATCTCATCCCTCAAGCTATCAAACATCGCCTGAAGGACGTGATCTCTTGCTGGCGGCAGGGTGGATTCGGTCTGATCCTCAGTATTAGCCGCCGGCTCATGTGTCAGAAGAAGCATCTCGGGGGAGTGCTCATATGGCTCGTCCAAAAGAAATCCTCGTCCCCGCGGATGTGCCAGCGCGCCACCCCACTGGTCGAAGTGAGAGATAATGTGATGATCGATCGGACCCTGGTGTGATAGTGTCGGCTCGTTATCCGACCAAGTCACACCGGACTGGCAGCATAAGGCACAAATGAGAGAGGGGTGTTTCAGCCCCATCTTGGCCCCTCCCTGGATGCACTGTATAATAGACCAAACCAGTCGTGGGGTCACATCGAATCGCAGTCCGGCCGTAATGGCATATAGAAGTCGGGCACGAGGAAACAGGACCGAGCGGATCTGCGAAGTCGGGTCGACTTGCGAGCAGAGAAAATAAAGCCAAGCTCTCCCGAGCCAACTGAGGCGGGAACTCTTGAAGAAGAAGGTTGTCGATCCCGGGATGCACATTTCCCAAACCGAATCCGGCTGAGCAAGCGCCTCTAGCAAAGATTCCCTCGAGAGGCTACTCACTATCTGCGTGTATACCGATTCATGAACCTCGGGAAGCTCGTATAAGCTCTGTATCACAGCTGCCGAGAAATCCACTTTCTCGCCACGGACGACGACCTCAGTACGTGTATCCGGTCATCCCATCATCTGACCTGCCTGAGTATGCTGTAATAACATGCTGGCATAAAATTCTTGGACGATAGAAATTATCGCCGGCTCGGGCTGTGCAGTTAATCGAGTCCATCCCATTTCATTAATCATCGTCAATAGCTCGCCGTATTGGGGAGCGGGAGTGAATCCCCACTCAGGAATTATAGGACGTTCGTTAAAAATTCGATGGATTTCGGGGTCAGAAAATTGGTGCGATTGCCCTTCCGTCCAGTTTTGTGAAGTTTCCCCTCTCGTGGGGGATGATCGCGTCCTAGCCCTTGTGCTCAACTTTCTCTTCTGAGCCATAGCGAAGTCCTGAAAAATAAAGGCAGGATAGTTTATATGACTTTATATAACTTACACCAATCTCAACTTATAACGTGCGGGAAACGAATATAGCGTCGAAAAACTCGCACTTCCGTATGAGGGATATGAGGAAAAAATTTAAACTCAAACTTTACGTAAGGGTTGGGGGCACAAATTATTCCGATAATTGAATTTGTTGCAGACAAATTGGAGATGTTTAGCTGAAAAATTTTCATTGGGGCATTTCATCGAACACCTTACGTGCTTGAACTTAAATGATGAACAAAAGCAATAATTGCTCAATTCAATCCCCAAAAACAAACAAAATAGCAAGAATCATGACAAATCAACGAAAAACAATCCACAATCAATCGATAATCATTATATATTTCGATCAAATTCTTGATAGACTTAGAAAAGAGAAACAAATTCCTCAATGGGTGAAACAAACAATACCTCACTTTTCAATCCTTATTGCAAATCAAACTAAAGATTAAGGAGTACCTGGTGTTGGATTGAAGAAGATGAGAAGAAGGAGAAATTCGAAGGGAGATGGTGACCTTTTGCCCTGCGGAAGAAGAAAGAATTTGTGAGGTATACCTTGTATCGGCCGACTGAATTCTGAGCTGCCCCAGCACCTTTTAAATTCTCGGCATGGGCCGCGGCACGTAGGAAGTGAGCCGCGGCCCACAGTACAGTTAGTTTTGGGCGCTGGGGTATCTCAACGTGTGCCGCGGCTCATTGCACGGTTTCCGCGGCTTCTAGGGTTAGTGTGCCGCGGCTCAGCTCCTTCGTGTCGCGGCACAAGGTACAGTTTGCTGGACACATTTGTGGGACTTCAGCGTGCCGCGGCCTGGCTTCATCGTGCCGCGGATCTTGGGGCATGTGTGCCGCGGCTCAGGACTGTCGTGCCGTGGCACATACTACAGATTGTTAGCCAAAATTTTGGACTTATGTGTGTCGCGGCCCCTTACCTTAAAATTCCCCTCGAAGGTTCCTGCACAAAAATTTCAAAGAAAAACACCTAGAAAATTAGAGATAGCATAGTAAAGCCAAAAACGCCAAAAAAATAGTCTCCAAAAATGAAGGAAAATAGCGAAAAAAAACTAAAATCTATACTAATACTCGGGTTGCCTCCCGAGAAGCGCTAAGTTTATAGTCTTCAGCCGGACATTGCTAGAATTCACTCTACGGCGGATAGGACGATTGTCTCCTTCTGCATGTCCATTGGATTTCCCGTGTAAACCTTCAACCGCTGCCCATTTACTTTAAATTTTCGGTCATCTTTTTGTACTTCCACTGCTCCGTGTGGAAATACTTGAACTACAGTGAACGGTCCCGACCATCGTGAACGTAATTTCCCAGGAAACAACCTCAACGGAGAATTAAGTAATAACACCTCTTGACCCGGAACGAACTCTCGATGTGTAATGTGCTTATCATGCCAATTCTTGGTCCGCTCCTTATAAAGTTTTGCATTCTCGTACGCATCATGACGTATCTCCTCCAGCTCGTTCAACTGCAAACAACGCTTTTCACCTGCTGATTTAAGATCAAAATTTAGTTTCTTTATCGCCCAATATGCACGATGTTCCATCTCTACCGGCAAATGACAACTTTTCCAAAAAAAACAATCGATATGGTGACATGCCGATAGGTGTCTTCTACGCAGTACGTTATGCCCAAAGTGCATCATCAAGTTTAAAGGACCAATCTTTTTGAGACGAGCTGACTGTTTTTTCTAAGATCCACTTTAGCTCTAGATTGGATATCTTGACTTGCCCACTTGTCTGGGATGATAGGCTATAGCAACACGATGAGTGACTCCGTATTTCTTTAAAACTGCATCGAGGAACTTGTTGTCAAAGTGTGAGCCACCATCACTGATAATAGCACGTGGAGTCCCAAAACGGGTGAAATATATTTTTTATGAATTTTATCACGACATTGGACCCATTTGTTGGTAGTGCCACCGCTTCGACCCACTTCGAGACGTAGTTCACTGCTACTAGAATATAAAGGTTCTTATTTGATGGAGGAAATGGACCCATAAAGTCGATCCCCCATACATCGAACAATTCCACCTCGAGTATGGTGTTCAACGGCATTTCATGCCGTTTTGAGATGTTTCCCGTCCGTTGACACCGGTCACACATGGACACAAGGGAATGAGCATCCTTGAATAATGATGGCCAATAGAAACCTGATTGCAAGACCTTTGCGGTTGTTCTATTTCCGCAAAAATGCCCTCCGTAGGGTGATGGATGGCAATAATTCAGCACACTGCGAATTTCCTCGTCCGGAACACATCTGCAAATGATTCGATCAGGGCATCTTTTAAAAACAAAAAGGGTTGTCCCACAAGTAATACTTAGCATCTGAAATCAGCTTCTTCTTTTGATGACGCGAGAGATCATTCGGAATTATCTTACTTGCAAGGTAGTTCACTAGGTCAGCGTACCAAGGTGTTTATTGCAAACCCACCTTGTAGAGCTATTCATCGGGGAAGTTTTCCACAATTTGTGGATGACTCTCCGCCTTCTCGAGGGTATTTTCTAGGCGTGAAAAGTGATCGGCAATGACATTCTCGGTACCCTTCTTGTCTCGAATTTCCAAATTGAATTCTTGTAGGAGAAGCACCCACATAATCAACCTTGGTTTAGCATCCTTCTTCTCCAAAAGGTATTTGATCGCCGAATGGTCAGTCCACACGACTAGTTTCGTTCCCAATAAATAAGCCCGAAATTTATCAAAAGCAAAAATCACAGCCAATAATTCTTTTTCTATCATGGCATAATTTCTTTGGGCGTCGTCAAGAGTTAGGCTTGCATAATACACGATGTGGAACACTTTCCCTCGTCCCTGTCCCAAAACTGCCCCAATGGCAAAATCGCTAGCATCACACATCAACTCGAATGGAAGGCTCCAGTCTCGAGCGACTATGACCGGAGCGGTGCTTAGAGCCTTTTTCAATAGGTCGAAGCTTTCTTTACAAGACTCGTCAAAATCAAACGGGACATCCTTAATGAGCAAATTGCACAACGGCTTCGTGATCTTCGAAAAATCCTTAATAAAACGGCGGTAAAAACCGGCGTGTCCCAAACAACTCCTCACCCCCTTTATAGAAGTAGGCGAAGGCATCTTCTCAATTGTTTCAATTTTAGCACGGTCGACTTCAATCCCGTGGGCAGATATGCGATGGCCTAGTACAATGCCCTCCTGGACAATAAAATGGCACTTCTCCCAATTCAACACCAGATTTGTTTCCTTGCATCTCTTTAGGACTTTCTGCAAATTCTGCAAACATAAATCAAATGAATCACCGAAAACAGAAAAATCATCCATAAATATTTCAATGCAATGCTCTACCATGTCAGAAAAAATAGCCATCATACACCTTTGAATAGTTGCCGGCGCATTACATAGACCAAAAGGCATGCGCCTATAAGCGAAAATGCCATAAGGACATGTAAACGTCGTCTTTTCTTGGTCTTCTGGGGCTATATAAATCTGATTATACTAGAATAATCATCAAGAAGACAATAAAAATCGTGTCCGGCTAATCTATCCAACATTTGATCAATAAATGGTAAAGGAAAGTGGTCTTTTCTAGTGGCTTTATTTAATTTCCTATAATCTATGCACATACGCTACCCCGTAACAATTCTAGTGGGAATTAATTCATGATTATCATTTTGAATAACCGTTATCCCACCCTTCTTTGACACAACTTGAACCGGACTTACCTACTTGCTATCAGAAATAGGAAAGATCATACCTGCGTCGAGGAGTTTTAAAACCTCGACTTTTACCACCTCTTTCATGTTTGGATTTAAATGACGTTGGTGCTCCACAGATGGTTTGTAGTCTTCCTCCATCAAAATCTTATGCATGCAAATAGACGGGCTGATTCCTTTGATATCCGCAATAGACCATCCAAGGGCAGATTTGTACTCCCTCAAAACTCTAAATAATTTCTCCTCTTGATCACCCGCCAAGGTGGCAGAAAGAATGACCGGCAGGGAATCGTCGGGTCCCAAAAATGCATATTTTAAATGGTTCGGTAACTACTTGAGCTCTAGCTTTGGGGGATTCTCAATTGATGGGATGGGTCGAGTTGGTGAACTTCCGAGCTCCTCACATGGTCTACGAGTGAAAAATGGTGGTGATGCATCCATGTGTCGTAGATAGGCTACATGCTCTGGATTCAACTCGGTAGAGGATCTAACTAAAATGGACTCTGATGGATCTGATGGATAGCTCTCCCGAAAAGCTCTTCTTACACACGAGTCAATAACGTCAATTTGAAAACAATTCTCAACATCACTAGGATGTTGCATAGATCGAAATATATTAAATTTAACTTGCTCCTCTTGAACTCGTAGAGTGAGCTTCCCTTTTTCCACATCAATGAGAGTTCAGTCTGTTGTTAAAAATGGTCTTCCCAATATAATTGGGATGTCATGGTCCTCCTCCATATCGAGCACAATAAAATCGGCAGGAAAGATAAATTTATCGACCTTGACCAAAACGTCTTCTATTAGATCTGTCAGCTAATTGCAAAGAGACCATAGTCAGCTTGGCCTCCCCAATACCTAGCTTTTTAAAAATGAAAAGGGGCATAAGATTAATGATGGATCTGAGGTCACATAAAGCTGTGTCAAATGACGAATTTCCAATGGTGCATGGTATAGTGAAACTTCCCGGATCCCTAAATTTAGGTGGGAGCTTCTTCTGTAAAATAGTGCTGCACAATTCCGTCAATGCCACTGTCTCATACTCTTCGAGCTTCCTTTTGTTCGATAAGATCTCCTTCATAACCTTTACATAGCTCGGTATTTGTTCTAAGGCGTCGGCAAATGGAATATTGATATGTAATTTCTTGAAGACGTCAAGAAATTTGGAGAATTGCTTGTCCAATTTTTGCTTTTGCAGGCGTTGTGGGAATGGGATTGGTGGTGTGGGATGAGTAGTCAAGACTGCTTTTGACTTGGGCTCTTCATCCTTCGTTTTCTCAGTGGGGCTGCTCTTTTCCTTGCTATTCTTGGGTTGCTCGTGTAGCTCCTTTCCACTCCGTTGTTCGATAGCTTGCACATTTTCCTTGGGATTCATTTTAGTAGCGCTTGGTAATACACCTTGAGATCGAGAGGATAATAAATTTGCGATCTGCCTTATTTGTACTTCCAAATTTCGAACAGAAGCGGAATGATTTTGTAGAGTAGTCTCCGTGCGAGTCATGAATTGGCTCGTGTTAGCCGCCACTTGAGCAAGAGCATCTTCCAAAGAGACCTTCGGTGGTTGAGGGGGCTGCTGTGGGGGCTGAGTGAATTGAGCTTGCGGAGGTTTATTTAAAGCTTGCCCATTCCTCCACGAAAGATTGGGATGATTTCGCCACCCTTGGTTGTAAGTGTTAGAATATGGATTGTTCTGGCGATTTCCATTCCCCAAAAACTGAGTTTGTTCCATCTGAGATTGCTCGAAAGGATTTCCGACTTGGCATTCAGCACTAGGATGAGACCCGTTGCACCAATTACATGTTTCCATGGTGTTGGTAGAAGGGGTATGTGAAAAAGCTTGCAATTGTTGAGTTAGAGCTGCAACTTGGGCTGATCGTGTAGAGATTGGATTGTTTTCGGAAATTCCCATAACTCGCTTTGGGTTCACCCATTCAGAAGGCCACTGATAAGCATTTGCAGCCATCGCTTCCAATAGAGAATGAGCTTCAGCCATCGTATTGCCCACTAAAGCCCCTCCAGCGGCTGCATCAATAAGAGTGCATGTAGAAGCACTCAGTCCGTTATAGAATGTCTGAATTTGTAGCCAATCCGGTAGACCATCGTGTGGGCATCTCCTTAGCAAATCCTTGTATCGCTCCCAATCTTCATGAAGGGATTCCATCTCAAATTGCCCGAAAGTAGTTATCTAATTTCTGAGTCGCGCTGTCCTCGCCGGTGGAAAGAACTTAGCCAAAAAGGCTTGTGCTAATTCCGCCCAAGTCGTGATAGAGCCCGGCGGGAGTGAATTCAGCCAGAACTTGGCTTTGTCCCTCAAAGAGAATGGAAAAAGCCGTAAACGAATGGCGTCATCAGAAACTCCATTATTCTTGATTGTATCGCATATCTCGAGAAAGGATGCAATATGAGCATTAGGATCGTCATTCGCCAGTCCGCAAAATTGGCTCACTTGCACCATTTGGATGATAGCCGGCTTAATCTCGAAATTGTTCGCTTGAATGGTTGGACGCCGAATCCCCGAAAAATTTGCGTTGATTTGTGGCAGTGCATAATCACGGACTGCCAATGCCGGTTGAGCTTTCTGAATGGGATTGTCGATCCCTTGGTTTCCGGTGTTGTCAGCCATGGTAATCGTAGTTGATAACTCATGCCTTTCCTTCCTGTTTTTCCGCAAAGTGCGCTCGAGTTCAGTATCCAAAGGGAGTAGACCTTCGTCATCAAATTTTCTCATGCACTAAACGAAACTCCTTAAAGGAAAAAAATAAAAACAAATTCACACAAAAATAAAATAATGTTCAAATTAAGACTAAAAATACTGAAATTGATATTAGTAAAAACAATCAATCCCCGGCAACGGCGCCAAAAACTTGTTACGTATTTTAGTGAACGCAAGTGCACGTTGTCGTAATCAAGTAATAAAGTGATGAGAAAGATATCGTTCCCTCGAGGACTGACGTACTAATTACCAATTTATTTGTATTCTAGTTTTATTTGAACAATCGAATTTGGTGGTGGAAGAATTATTAAAAACTAAATAATGCAATAAACTAAAAATAGCTAATAAAATCAATAATCTGGAGAAAGGAGATCAACTAAGAGAAGAATCTAGGATTGAGAATCCGCCTCGATTAATCCAAATTAATCTTGATTAATATAAATTATGTAATTTCCCAATTTATTGAAAGCGAAGATTTTTAAGATAATCTAATGCGTCTCCCGAGGACAGTAGAATTTTCTAAGGTGAATAAATCACTCTATTCCTAGGTGAGTTAATTCAACGATAATTAAAAAGTCCAAAATCTTCAAACGAGCTACATAATCCTTATGAGTATATTCCTATCTCACAAGACAAAACGGTTCTCACCAATTTTTCCTACTAACTCTCCTCTCCCGATTCGAGTTGCGTAATTAAAACAATTCAATCATAGGCCACATAATTGAAAGCATTAAGAACAATTGGGAAAACTCAATAGAAATAGGGAAATATATTAATAATGTAAAATCAAGAGTTAATCCGTCAAAATTCGGTTTCATCACAATCCTAGAAAAAGGGGTCTAGCCCGACATGCTAGAAAACAATATACAAATATTCAAATTAAACATAAGGAAGAAAAATCAAACACAATTGAAGACTGGCTTCTTCCGTTATCTGGCCTTGCTTTCTGTTGCTAGGTATTTTCTCCTTCTCTTTGGTGCTTATTTTCTGACCTTCACTGCTCTTTTATAACCTTCATTCGTCTCCAAAACGCGTTCGGGAATTAGGTCGAAGACAGCCTCCAAAAAAGCCCAAAATCATGCGGTCAGCTTATCAATACCGCGCCACGGGTCGCGGACCGGCTTTAGTGTGCCGCGGCCCCAGTTTTAATGCTTCCAGGCCTAGGCGCAAAATTCTTTATGGGCCGCGGCTCAGAATGAGCATGCCATGGCCCCCGGTACAGTTTGTACCGCTCCTGCTGGGTGCCATGCCTGTGCCGCAGCCCAGCCTCTGTGTGCCGTGGCCCTTCACCAAAAAATGTCGTTTTGGCCTGTTTTTCTCCGTTTAAGATTTCGGACTCGAATTTCCTTCAAAACATATAAACATAATATTAAAAGCTCATTTATGCAGATTTAAACACAAAATGGAGATAAAATAATGATAATTAAGCGCACAAAAATACATCTAACAGGGGACTCCGAGGTTCGTGGCTTGTTAGCGCGATGCCGGGATAACTTATGGTTGTGGTTTGGCAATGGTTCTGTGACTGTTGTCACGAGTACATGTGATTTGGTATGGTTTCCTATTGGGTTATTCACTCAGGTATGTTCTGCAGGAGCATCTGAGGTTCGTGGATTGTTAGCACCGGACGCGAATAATCCTTAGGAATATGTGTTTTATGATTTGGGTTGTGGACCCTGTTTTTTATGATTTGGGTCGTGGACCCTATGTTTTATGGTTTGGGTCGTGGACCCTGTGTTTCGTGATTTGGGTCTTGGACCCCATGTTTTGTGAATTGGGTTGTGAACCCGTGTTTTATTATCGGAATTGTATTTTGGGAAAGATGATTTTGGGCCGTGTCCCCAAGTATTTTTGAAAGACTTGTAAATTCTTTAATCCCAAATGTTTTCAAAACTCCTGATATCGTAAAATGTTTTGTAAGAGCTACATTGGGTTTATTTTCCCATTTTTCATGATTCGAACTGTCTTAGTCAAATAATTTATCTCGGGAAGCGTGTTCATGATTATTATATTCTTGGAGTATGTTATGTATGGCTTGTATTCGTATTTTATACTTGCACTATCAAAACAGTGAAGTTTTGCTAACCCCAGGGTATTCGGGGGGTGGATATCTGTATTACGTCCAGGTACTTGCAGGTTGCTGGGGAGCGAATCACAGGATCGGTACCAAGGGTGATGGAAGACGACGTTACTAATCACATAAAGACCAATCGTAGAGTATTCTGGATAGTCTTGTTGGCTATTTCTCCTATGTGTTCTAATCCTAATATATGGGAGAGTTAATGTATTCCAGCCCCTGCGTGGGTATGAGTTCTGGGAAAGAATCCTGTATGTAATGATGTGTGTGTTGTGATATAAGACCAAATCGGTGTAATGGTTCTTTACGTAGCCATGTCGGCATGTGAAGTGATGCATTGTTTTGTATCTAGCCTAGTAGATCCTCACGGAGAGGGTCTGCGGCGCTGTAATATTCCCGAGTGGTTTGGGTGTGTTACAGCCCAAACGTCCGAAAATCACGATAAAACATCGGATTATCAAACCGAAACTCGCAACATGAATAACTCAACCATACGGACTCATGGAACTAAAGAAACAATGAGATCGAACGAGTTTTACGAGAATCGAACATACATGCGACAAAACATAACATAAGACGAAATTACGTAAAAACATCTCTGAAACTCGTCCAAATGGAAAAACACCGAGAACAACATAGATTCAAAACGTTGAAATGGTTACAAGTGAGTCGATAAAAAATATACATGCACCAAAAATGGAAACTGCTAAAAATGGAAAGGTACGAATATTACAATCTAGGTCCATGAGTTCCACATTGTTGTCATAGGCGATGAGAAATCCATATCTCTCAGGTTCACGATGATAACATATAGACCTATGTGGAGCTGGTATAGAAGAAGTGGTCTCAACATCTCTATGTGAGTTTAAATCAGTTTTATCTAAAGATTCAATATCTATTTGTGGTTCTCTCATCTCACGAAGAGTTATTTTACTCCCACTATTTTTCTTGGAAATAAATTCCTTCTCAAGGAATACTCCAGATCGAGCAACAAACACTTTGTTCTCTGATGGGATGTAAAAGTAATATTCTTTAGTTTCCTTAGGATATCCCACAAAAAGACATTTATCCGATTTGGGTGATAATTTATCAGTGATAAGCCGCTTCACATAAGCTTCACAAACCCAAATCTTAAGGAAAGACAAAACAGGTTGTTTCCTTGTCTATATCTCATATGGTGTGCTTTGAACTGATTAAGATGGTACTCGATTAAAATGAATGCAACAGTCTCTAAGGCGTAACCCCAAAAAGAAATTGGAAGATCAACTTGACCCATCATCGATCTAACCATCTCTTACAAGGTTCGATTTCTCCATTCCGACACACCATTCCATTGAGGTGTTCCAAGTGGAGTTAGTTGTGAAACAATTCCACAACTTTTGAGATGATCGTTAAATTCATGGCTCAAATATTCACCACCACGATTTGATCGTAGTGCTTTAATAGTTTTGCCTAACTGATTTTGTACTTCATTTTGAAATTGCTTAAATTTCATAAATGACTCAGACTTATGACTCATTAAGTAGATATATCTGAATCTGCTTAAGTCATTCGTCAATGTTATGAAGTATTGGAAACCTCATCCAGCATTTGTATTCATTTGTCCACATACATCAGTATGTATTAAGCCCAATAAATCTGCAGCTCTCTCAGTATGGCCCGTGAAAGGAGCTTTGGTCATTTTGCCCAATAATCAAGATTCGCACGTATCATATGCTTCTAAATCAAATGTCTCCAAGATTCCATCTTTATGGAGTTTGATTATATGTTTCTCGTTTATATAGCCCAAACAAAATGCCAGAAATATGTTTGGTTATAATCATTTGATTTAAGTCTTTTGACATTTATGTTACAGACAGATTTGGAACTTTCAAGATTTATGGGATATAATTTCATACTCATCAAGACATCTCCATAAAAAGTACCTTTATTAAATATGGACATTACACTATTCTTAAACTAAAGTCATAACCTTCCAAATAAAGGCAAGCAACTGATATAATGTTTTTACCCATAGCAGGAACGCAATAACAATTATTAAGTTCCAATACAAGTCCACTAGGTAGCTTTATATCATAAGTCCCTACGGCAATAGCAGCAACTCTTGCTTTATTTCCAAAACGTAGGTCCATTTCACCTTTTTCCAGTTACCTACTCTTTCGCAGCCCCTGCGCATTCACACAAATGTGAGCTTCACTACCGGTATCTAATACCCATGATGAAGAAGTAGATAAATTGACTTATATAACAAGAATACCTGAAGCAGTAGTCTCACCGCTCTTCCATTTCCTCATTTCTTCCAAGTAGACCTTGTAATTCCTTTTCCAATGACCAGTTTCATTGCAGTGGTAGCAAGTCCCCTCTTTGGGTTGTTTCGATGACTTCTTGAAAGGTTTAGGTTTGGGTTTAGGCAACATTTGCATTTTACCCTTACCTTTAACTTTCGGGGACATCTTATTCACTTTCTTTTTATTCCATTTCTTTTGAACCATTAAAACATTTGGAACAACTTTCTTAATGTTTGTCTCAGTTTGTTTTGGCATCCCATGCAACTCAGTAATAGTTTTCTCCATGTTGTGCATGTTGAAGTTTACTACAAACTGATCGTACTCTGAAGGCAGTGATGCTAACATCATATCTGTAGCAAGTTCCTGACTGATAGGAGCTCCTAGCATTTCAAGATGCTCAATGTAGCCCTTCATCTTAAGGACATGAGCACTCACAGGAGTACCTGAAGACATTTTACAACCATTAAATGCCTTCATAGTGGCAAACCTCTCCTCACGGGCTTGCTCTTGGAACATTTCCTTAAGATGACCCATCATTTCATAAACTTCCATGTCCTCGAACTGTATCTGCAGCTCCGAGTTCATGGTTTCTAACATAAGGCATGTCACATACAAAGAATCATTCATATGCTTACTATAAGCATCTTTTTGAGCTTTGGTGGCGGTTGATTACGGTTCATCAGGAATTGGGTTTTCCAGAATATACTGCTTCTTTTCAGCTTTGAGAACAATTCTCAAGTTCCTTGACCACTCAAGGTAATTAGTGCCAGAAAGTTTTTCTTTGTCAAGAACTGATCACAACGAGTTTGTATTGATTGACGCCATTGATTGTGCAATATTAATATGCAAAGTTATTTGTGAGATATATCGATTTTAAAATCTAACGATCAAAGTAAATGCAAGTACAGCTTTGACATGTCCCTCGCACATAAAAGAAGTTTAGTTTTTATCAATAGAGATGACATATTATGTCAACATGTTAGTCTTAAATATTATGTAGCACATACACATATATGAATTATAATGTAACGATCAAATAACCACAGACAGCTTTGGCATGTCCCCTGTAATTAAAAAATGCTTTAGATTATCATTGGGGATGACATCTCATGTCGTTTTAATCGTATTAATCCCAAATAAGCCATAGGTCCAAAACCATTTTGTATAACCTATATAAGTCTTAACCATTTAAAACATATGTATAAGCTTGTTTTTTCATCTCGCCTCCTTAAGATAAAATCCATACACCCTGCTTTGGCAGACCCATATTAGAAATGATCGAAAGTTTGACGAGTGTTTCGAAATGGTTGGCTCTTGAGACTTATGTTTCATATCAATTGATTTAATAAGACTATTTTATCAAAATTGATTATCTCATTATTACCATGTATCTCATACATGTAAACATTTTAATTAGTTTGATTTATTTGGCAATAACGATTATTAAGCAAATAAAATAAATATGATGCATCTCATACAATCATATGCAATGTAAATATGATGCATCTCATACATTCACATGAACAATTTGGTGTGGTGTGGTATAGCCATAGTAACTATTATGATATTCGTTAACATCAATAGGTCGTTCGGTGTAATCTTCGATAACGCATTTCTTCTTGAATTCCTGTAAGTAGCTCATCTCATTCATCTTCCTCTTATAGCTAGAACTATTCTAAACTATATCTTTACATTTTGTAATAGAAACCTTGAGTTACATTTGAGGGGAGTAAGATGAGAAGAGAAATTACAACAAGATAATAGGAAGGAACGACATACAAGTCGTATTATGAATATTACAACCATAATCGAATCATAAATCCAATTGATCTAGTACGGCTATACCAACCACGATGCATTAACTATTTAAGCATTCACAAGCACATATAATATATAAAATGTACCAAATATCGACAATCGATAAGTTATATAATATATAAAATATGCCATATATCGACAATCGATAAATTATAAAGTTCTGAGGCCTTAACATCAAACCGGGTAAAATGGGAACCAAATTTTCAGGAATACACGAAGAAAACGAGGCCGATACGGGTCCTTAAGTGGCCTAGACCGCGATCCGAACAGCCTGGATCGCGGTCCCTTGGTCCAGATCGCACAGCACACAGGCCAGCACACAAGCATGGACCGCGGTCCCCTTCCCCCAGACCGCTCGGCAGCCTTGTTCCACCACTCCATCAGGTATTTTTTTGAGTTTTTGAGTATACATCTTATTTATACTTCATGTATACATCTTATATATATATAATAACTAATACCTTTTGAGCAATTTAAATATATAAATCAAGTAGATCAAATCTATATTTATTCAACCTCGGAATCAAAATATTATTATGCTCATATGAAAATTTTAGAGAAGCATAATCTTTACATAAACAAGTTTATGTTCATATGCACCTCTTTAATTCATAATCCTAACATAAAATTATATGTAGATCAAATCATATGTTCTTTGATTCTTGGATTATTAGTAGAACAAAATCATCACATGAATCTCCATATATCAAAGAACCATATATGTCAAGATCAAACATATAAATCCAAATATATATCACCATATACATATTAAGATAGGCATCATATATATATATAGAGATCGAAACACAAATCTATTAAAATTATATATATCACCATATATATAAATATACATAGATAAAATTTATATACCATATATATAAACATCATACATCACATATATGCACATCATATATCAACATATATGAAAATCGAAACAATAAAAATATACTAGTCGCTCCGATACCACTGTTGGGATTTTATCGAACTAATAAGATTTATGATCTCATCATATATCGAAATAACAGAAAACGAAAATACCGGGTATTACATTATACCCCACTAAAAATAAGTTTCACCCCAAAACTTAAAACAAAACATCAAGGTAAACACAAACGAAACCAAAAGGTCCACACAACAATCATTAGATCTCCACACAAGATATAATCTACAAAACAACATGCAATAACATAACTGGGCACTACTGGGCCCTCCACGAGTAGGAGCGGGACACCGGTCCCCAATCATCTCAACGACGGACTCGTAGTGCGCTGCTTCATGTCCCAAGTGACCACACTTGAAACAGTTAACCTGCGGCGCGCGACAATTCTTCCGAGTATGACCCACAATGCTGCAGTTGAAACACATATTTGTACTGCCACCGGAGTAATACGGTTAGATGGATGATTTGAGCAGGAAGTCTTCCCAGAAGAATAGTTCGAAGTAACAGGCTCACGGAACTCACTCCTCTGACCTCTGGGAAAACTACTTGAGGTCCTCTGTCTCTTACCTTCTGAACTAGCCTCTGATACCAAAACAGCCATCTCGATGGCTAAAGCTCGGTTTTGATACTCTTTCAAAGTGGCACATATGAGTGGATCCATACTCTCACAGATATGGTGTTTCATGCACATGTTGAAGTATCGGATCTTGTCCGATTCACTTCTCACTTGATCACGGACATAACTCAACTGCTGACTATTATCAACTATCGCCTGGGATATCGGCAAATCCTGGAGCGTAGCAGAGAAAAACTCAACGATACTGCGCTCATGGACAGGCAACGGGCAATACTCTGCTTCCATGGTAGTCTTAAACTCAGCCCACGTAGATGTACGTTCTGCAGGCGCTAGAACCTGCCACCAGTCTGCAGCTTCTTTATCGAAAAGATACTGAGCAATAGGTACTCTTCTCTCATCGAGACATGCCACAGCATCAAATATTCTTCCCAACTGGAAGAGCCAGTTCTCCCAGCCTAACGAGTCAGAGGAACCCGCAAAATGAGGTGGATGCATTTTCATCACATCGCGTAACCACTTACTAGCTCCATTCCCCCCCCCCCCCCGGGAGGCTCATTCCGGTGCACTGCTTGATTCATGGTGGCGGCGCCAATATCAACATTATCTCGAGTTGGTTGTCCCTGATCACACGACTGGTCATCCCGGCCATCTTTACTGAGCTGATTGGCACTCGACAATGAGCGAGTTACCCTCTCATGCTCCTGATTACGTCCACGACCGCGTCCATGTCCTCGGCCTCGACCTCTCGGCATACTGAACAAACAATTACTCATTGAAAGGAAGCATAACACCACATAATCGACTCACCCAACTAATCCCACAATACATATACAATATATGGCAACAATTAACAACACGACAATAATATCCATACAAGATAAGCAACCGAGTACAAACATTACTGCTACAATTGATAAAGTTTACAGTCGTCACTGACGGTCCATATGACCATTTCAATAGAAAAAACGACCGATATAGAGCACAAATACGACTGTACGACAAGACTACAGCCGTGACAGTCACAAGCTTACGGCCGTAATAGCATACAACTTGCGGTCATAACAACTAGGAGCTTACAGCCGTAACACTAACTCCTTACGGTCATAACATCTAACAGATTACGGCCGTAGTAGCGAACATCTTACGGCCGTAACCACTAGCTGCAGAACAGCACAATAAACACAGCAGTCTCAAAATGCTCCAAAATTTAAGGAAAAACTCCTAACAATGTATTCTGACACTAAGAAATTGCTGCCAAATTCTCCGACGAAAGTAACAACATAATAAGCTTGTTGCGACGACTTAGTCTCAACACACAGACATACTAAATGTTCTTAGTTGCGAAATGAAAGTCGTTTTGCAAATCAAATTTTTTTCAAAATACTTTCAACATATCCAAAAATAACGGTAATATTTTACAATGATTGAAATACTCTAAAACACATCGTTCAAATTCCGTCAGAAGGTGTCATTTGAAAATACATGACCAACTCGTCAAAGTTCAACCAATTTCAAAATCCCTACAAAACGTTGTTTAACCGCACCGTCAAAATATTTTTGGAAATAAATTTTCCACAACATACTCAAGTCTATGAAATCTTTCAGAAAACCGTTTTCAAATCTACACGCGACGGACATAATTACAATGATCCAAAAATAACCTAATTTAAACCACATGCCCATTCGGCATACAAGATCACCAATTCAATCAAATACAACTCGTGAACACCAAGCTTAACCATATGTCAAAATCATCCATTTGAGGTTCTCACAAACTCTACCGTTGATACATTTCCTGGAGCACATCCAAGTTCGCACTTCCACATCATACCGCACCACTCGGTGTCCAAACCATCAATACATTCAGCTCAATACACAAGTGGTATACCACAAGTATCAAACACGGATTTTATAACGCAACATGCACATAATTGAAATTATGAAACACAGATATCTCACATAAAAGAGGAGACTTGCATTCACAGGTGACATGAAGATGACGGCCGCCAACGACACTAATCTCAACTGGCAACTTAGACGACATACTGAGCCAATGCACAACTCAGATAACTCGACAACTCTGATGACACGACAAAACACGACTTGACAAATCACGACTTGACTGAACCCGATAGCCTAGGTTTGCAAAACCTAAGCTCCGATACCATAAATGTAACACTCCCAAATCTACATGGGAATATTACATGTCGTAGACCCTTCCCACGAGGATCTACTAGGCTAAACATCATAGAATGACCAAAGGATTAACCGTTCGGGTCAAACAATAAAATAAAACGGACCATTAAGGCCAGATACAAGTAAGCTGCATGGGCCGATGAGGTCGTAAAACTCAATCAACACTAGAGAACTCTTTACAAGAGTACCCACATAGGGGACAAAATACAGTACATCAGAAGACTAATTACAATTTGTCAGCACGACAAAACCATACCAAACTCTCACTCTTGATTAGTATCTTAGCTCATCATCTCCCGTGCCGATCCCATGACTGCTCCCTCGAACTGAGTATACCTGAAATGCATGAAATGCATTTTCCCAATTTAAGGGCTTAGCCTTTGAATGGCTAGTACAAGTGTCATGCTATACGAAATGTAACAAGCAAATAACAACCACGGATCACATACGACAATCAACTACCAAAACATTCCTGAGAGGTTTTAGCAATAGATAACAAGCTATGAAGCATTTGAAAATAAAATCATCATCTCGGGGATTGTTAGAAATACGAACCATTACGACCTCGAGTCCAGGATTTCAAAACTTTTCGAAAATCTTAGGGTCTTAGCCCAAATCTCAAAATTGTATTCTAACAATTTACAGCACGAAAACATTTCCGTAAATCTCGTGGGGCTCGGCCCAACATTTTTTTCTTAAAAAAACTTTCTTTCAAAACTTTGCTTAACAAAACATGATTCATGACGCTGTGATCCCCTGTCACGTGTCTCTGTGGGTTCAACAACCCGCAAGGACTTAACCAATCACAACGATCAATCGTGCTCATGAATTTGTGATTGCTTGCCATGAGTCTCCGTAGGTTCAACAACCCGCATGGATTGAGCCAACACAACAATCATAACACCCCAGTCCCGACCCCGTGAACCTGTGTTACGTGTCACCGTAGGTCCCGTCGAACCTGCACGGTTGGACGTACTGTGTCCTGACCCCATGGACCTGTTCCATCTGTCATCATAGGCCTCGTCAGACACGCACGATTGGACCTCAGCACCACATACTAAGTTCTGATCCTATGGACCTGTGCCATGAATCTTTGTGGGGCCCGTCGAACTCACACGAGTGAACTTAGCATTCCAGCACACAACATTCGCATACACATCATACCAACACGTTCACGATCAACCAGTCACCTTGATTACCATAACTACACCCGCCCGACACACATAGCACAATCTTAACAATCCAACCAACAACATCAATAACACAACCATCCAGCATAACCCATGATCGAAACACAACACATTGCACAACCACGTGTACAACCAACCAACAAGATTATCACAATCTTACACACATAACACAACACACAATACACGTCCAAGCGTAAAATCAGTCCAACACAATCATCATGATTCCATGAGTATGAACAATCAAGTACAACATAATCAACACGAAGCATTTAATGCAGATAGTTCGTAATTACTACATATGGAATATATGTATATATGTTCATGGAGGTAAATCAATTATCGTAACCTAACATGTAATCTCTATTCACAAGACACAATTCATATAAACATGATACTTGCCTCAACAACCGATACCGAACACTTCGACGAACATGGCTCGATGGGGAAACTCCGAGTACCTACAACTTCCGCAAGGCACAACAAAAACCCAATCACAACAAGGATCAAGACCAATAACAACGGAAATCACGTCAAACTATCAAAGGAAAACTCAATCAAATATTTAATCTAATATTAAATGTTTGCGATTCTTCAAGAACACCAAAATAACCCATTGGGTTGAACGAACCAAAGATATGGATATACAATCCATAAAACACGATTAATAATGTCGTATAACACCAATCGACTCATCAAAATCAGACTAGAATCGAAATCAAGATCAAATCTCCAAAAAGGTCAACTCAAGGAAAAATTCGAAAATACCTCGATCCGATGAAGAACAACAGATTAGATGATGTTAATCCTTGGTAGGAACTCAAAAATATTGATGGATGATAAAACCTCGACCAACCCTATCCTCTCAAACCAATCCCGTTGATCGCAAGAAGAGACGGATAAAGAAATTGTGAAAAACGCGAAATGAAGTCTGTTGTCCGCCTATATATAGGTCGTAGCACATTACGTACGCAATATTGCACGTTTAACGTATGTAATCGGTCTTACGTACTTAACAGACAAATGTTACGTACGTACTGCTCTACTCAGAGTTCACTGCCCTAATCCATACGTAGGTTAACGCACGTAACACCTCCATTGTTACATACATAACCAATCAATAACATGCGCTATAAGCCCCATGTGGCGTACGCTAAAGCCTCTCCAGATGTTACTGCCCCAACCAACAGGTATGATAACGTACGTAGCCTAAACACATAACGTATGTTATCCATCACCAGTTACGTACGCAATGCACTTGAATAAGACCATTACACGATAGTAACACATAGAGTATCGCGTTAAAATCATTCTGATTTAACGTCAACCGAAAAATATCCGGCGTAAAAAGACAACCCAAAACAAAATAACAGAAAACAAAAATACCGGGTATTACATTTTTAAATTGCTAGCAATTAATCACAACATTAATTAAATTGTATGGAGCCTAAAGACCGTCTTCGATACCAATGTTTGAAATTAGATGCAGCGGAAGCGGAGGGTTTGGATTTACTAAAATCGACCCTCAAGAATCAAATCTGTTTAGGCTCGTCAAATAATTAATTACACAGATTAATAAGCAATTTAAACGAACAATATTTATTTACGCGTCTAAACATAGTATTCTACCTAGATCTAAAGATCATAGAATACGTTAGCTTTGAAGCGAAGTATTTTGAGTTTCTACTTGATCTTTTTGTATTTCATCCTTTAGATCTTCTAGAGTATGATTCTGCCTTAATCCGGACGTTGTGCGGGCAACGAGCTACCGAATCTTGCTTGCGCATCAATGACATCGGCCGAACAAACTTCCTCTCACAACTCTCGATTTTCTTTTCTTCAAGTTATTCCGATTCGTAGTAAGAATTAAAGTGTTATATCAATTGTGGAATCAAAGACACAAGTCAAGATCCACAATTAAACACTAAGAAGAAAAAAAATCAAAACCCTTGTGTAGGTGTAGTAATGCCGCGGCCAAACCCCTCATTATGTCATGTTTATAGGCTTTTGGACTACTCTAGGGATCTTAAGGAGGACTAGGAAAAGGACTCCTAATAGACCTCAAATTTCCATATTAGACCCTTCCTAATATATTGAGTCTATTAAATATCAACTCAGCTCACTAAAGAGTTAATATTGCACTTCCTACCCAAATCCCAAAACGAAATCGGACTCCTTATTTAAATATATTACTTCCGTGTTTAAGATATTGAATGTCCATTAGTTAATTTAAGCTACTGATCGCTTTAATTAGTTAATTTCTTATCCAATGGTAGTACCACTAGAACCTTATTATTATATCGAAATTAAATCCACCCGCAAGATTTAATATCATAATCATTATCGAGCTCCTCAAGGGGACATCATCAACCCGCACAAGTCGGGACATGGTTTCTAGTTACAATAATAATTGTCATATAAATAATATTATTGCCCAATATACGAAGCATATTGAGTCGATCATTGTGACTCTCACCCATGGTAAATCAAAGCAATAAATTTAATAAATACATAATTAAATATTATATACTTAGAATTAAGAAATAATAATTATTCGATATTTACGTTCTTCTTACAGTCAGTACAGAAGACACTATTTCAATTCGATCCAGTTCAATATATGCAAATACGCTAATGCATGCCAATAGTCAAGACCAACTAATATCAAGCATACATTACAATTTTTCACATAATTTGTCTAATAATTATATAGGTTGTGAACTATTATATTATTTTATAAGGTACCGATAATGTGATGTTTCGTGTGACACCAACACACCACATTATCTACAATATAAAATAATTAGACATTTCATTTACATAATCATAACGTGAATAAATATAGAGAACATGTAATTAAATATAATTAATATCTCATAGGTAGTTACAGGGAAATAAGGTAATACAAGCATAAAGCATGCTCTGCAGTATACAACCCTAAAAGCTGTCACAAGAGAAAATCAAGAAAAATCATCCCCCTCCCTTATTCTTCAGACCAGCCGAAATTTATGTCCAAGAAGTTCTGGTTCGGCCATCTCTATCTCCTTCCCTTAGTTGATTTTGATCAATAGTGCAATCTTTTTAGCAAGGAATTATTTGTTGTACTATTTATAAATATTCTTCATAAGGATCTAGCGATCCATCTTGTGCAAATTGTTCGTGTGTGGATCACCGAAAGAGGAAGGTGATTTTCATCAGCTTATGGTCTGGATTTAGACCTTTTCTTCAGATTAAGATAATTCGACGAACTATTTATAAATCAATTAAATTACTGCATGAAGATCCTCATCTGGGTTTTCGATAATTATTCTGCTGCATTTTTCTCAAGTTTCTCATATTAGATACACGCGTAAAACCCAACAGTGGTATCAGAGTCAACTTGCAAGTAATTTAATTGTTTATGCAGTTCATGGTTATATATTTTGAATATATGAATTATGTCTTGATCATATTTATAAAATAGAGACTTTATAAATACTTTTCTTATTTAATTTGATTAAATTGGATCATTAAAAGTTAATTTTTTATACTGTTTTTTGCTATTTTCTGCACTGTTAATATCCCGAAACGATTCTGGGAGAAACTGTCCAGAAATGGGTCAGAATAGGGTCGACCCACGGGGATCTAGGCTAGGATTGCTTGATGTCCACGTCCGGGTCGACCCGCGCCCGCGATTCGTGACCAGCACAAAAATTGGGGGGCCAAAAATGCCCAAAAGTTGCGCATACCAGGTATCGAACCTGGGTGGTCGAGGGTACTGTTCATCTCTCCGGCCACTATGTTGTGTAATTTTTTTTGTTTAACTTGAACACAAATTATTATTAATTATCTACCAGTTTTAAACTAATTGTGTGATGATTAATTATAGTATATATTTAGTGTATGGCATGACCATAAATTGACCAATATGATTGGATGTTTCAATTTAATTTTGGGCTGGTTTTAACGGCTTGTGTATCATTTAATCATAATTATTTTTACGACCTGCGAGTTATCTATTAATTTATTATTATTATTCACGGTATGTGTGTCGTTTGTCCCCTTGTAATTTACTTTACTAATATAGCATAGTTTTTCATTAATGTAATGAAGACAAGAAGGAGATGAAGGATAGACTCGAGGAGCCAATTGATCGTGTGTGACATTCCAAGGAGTTGGAAGAACAACGAAGACCAATTATATCCTTTAGATTGACCTTTGTGATTTTCATGTTGGCTCATAAAAATCAAGTTAGGATTATAGTCATGTTATACACGGTCATATGCTTTATTATGTCGTGTGATACTATGTATGTTTAAATTTATGCATGTATGTGATGCGATGCATGTTTAGATGAATGTTAGCCAACATAGACATAAAACATAGGATAAAGCCCCTTGTTAAAATTTTAATACCGTTCAATTAAAACACCTATTAAGACTTCGATCATCTTGAGCAAGTCATGCCAAAGCTAGGTGCTCGAATTATCTTAGTAAGGTAGAATAGGTAATGGTGATACCTATGTGTTTTAATGAACTAAGAATTCAAAATAATTTTGAACCTTAAGGCATAAGATGTGATTATAACATGCTTGGGCATAAGATGCCAAATCCCATAAGTATAATCTAAGAGTTAGATATGATGTAATCGATAAAGAATTATCCATCTAAAGTAGCTCAATTCTAGACATCATGCCAAAGCTGAGTCTAGAATTGTGCAAAATGGTGTCTTAAGACACTAAAATTACGAATATTGTAAAAATTGAGGGTATTTCGTTTTAGTGGGAGTATTTTTCGAGAAATAGTAATACGACTAAATACTTTGCATATTGAATTTTGTAGATAATAGAATAGCATCAAACAACACATCCACCATTTCACTACAATACATCCTTGAGAAGGACAAGCTCAAAGAAAATGGCATCAACTATCTGGATTGGATATGGAGTTTGAGAATAGTTCTCAAGCAAGAGAGAAAGTTATACGTTCTTGAGGAAGAAATTCCCGATGAGCCTATTGATAATGCTAACAAAGCAACAAAAGACAAATGGAAGAAATATTGTGATGATTTAATTAATGTCAGTTAACTTATGTTGCCTACCATTTGTCCAGAACTTCAGAAGAATCTGGAAAGAATGAAAGCTTATGAGTTTAATGCTCACCTCAAGGAGACATTCTCAAAGCATGCTAAGGAAGAGAGGTATGAGACATGTAACACCCCCAAAATGCAACTGGGAATATTACACGCCGTGGACCCTGTTGGAATATTTATTCCACATATTAATAAATTATGTTTTGATGATTAAGTTGCTAAACAAAACAAAACAACATAAAGGCGAAGCAAAACGACGAAGCAGACGAAGACGCAAAAAGTTGCAATCTAGACTGCATTAGCGCACGCAAAACATCACAGGCTAGCGCATGCTAACGGGAAGTCATCTGCATATCATCCAAGTTCGAAGTAACCTAAAGTGAAGTCACCTGATGAGGATAGCGCACGCTACACGTGATGACTAACGCACGCTATCAAAGACCTGTTACCGTTGTGAAGAGATTCAAACACAAAATGACATATGCACTGAAGTAAGCTTAGCGCACGCAAAGAAATGATATTTAGCGCACACTAAATATCAGTTTGAATCAAGTCAATCAATCTGTTAGGAAGAATCTGATACAAGTCAAAAAGCATTAACGGATATATGATGCATGCAATGATGCAAGATTAGCACACGCTAAAGAAGAAGGATTAGCTCACGCTAACAGTCAGAGACAGTAGCCACTGGACTGAAACTGGAAAGACGCTAACGTACGCCTAAGGCTAAATACATGTGATAGCGCACACTAAGAAAAGGAGCCTAGCGCACGATAATTATCAACTGGCAGTAACGGCTAGTTTGTGGAAGAATGCTATAAATACCAAAGGAGTTGGTATCATTCCACACAACAACATTGAGCAATTCATATACATTTGAGATATCATTGTAAATATTGTAGTTGTTGTTCTTGAGCTTAAATTAGAGTGATTGAGTGTTATACATTAAATTATACACGAGGAAGAAAAAGAAAAGATATGATTGAATTCGGTGTTATTAGGATCAAGGATCCGGCATCGTTAGAATCACAATCGCTATCTTAGTGAATTTTATCTAGTACCAATAGAAAGCTAGAGTGGTTGATTCCTTATCCAATAGAAAAGTAAAAACAATTTCACTCGGACCGATAGAAGACGAGCTTGTAATGGTAATCCCTCGATCGATAGAAGAGAGGCGCAGAGTTTTTGATCTCGAACCTATAGAAAAAGATACATCGAAAGAGGACGTAGGCATGTTTGGCCGAACCTCTATAAATCCGTGTGCCATTTTATTTCCGCACTTATTATTTACGCTTCCGCAACAATAGCGCATATCGATAAAATACCAACAATTGGTATCGGAGCGGTACTCCTATAAGCGGGTTTACATCCGAGGAGAAAAGATCTAATGGCATTTCAACTTGCTCCCATCGAAGGCCTTGCTCTCAATCGACCACCATTTTTTGATGGCTCAAACTTCATGACGTGGAAGAAGAAGATGTCTATATTCATCCGAGCATATGACATCGAGCTTTGGAAGGTGATTTGTCTTGGTCCTAAAATTCTGACGAATTCCAATGGTATAAAACTTTCGAAGAATATGACGATTCCGATTAGAAGAACGACCATTACAATTGTAAGGCAACAGAACTTCTTTATTGTGCCTTAAATCCAGAAGAACACAACCAGATATCATCGTGTGATAGTGGCAAAGAAATTTGGAAAATGCTTGAGGTAACACACGAAGGTACGTCTCAAGTCAAAGAGACGAAGATAAACATGCTCCTTCACGATTATGAATTATTCCAAATGAAGGATGACGAATCCATCTCGATTATGCTCGACTGATTTTCGGTCATCACTAATGGATTAGCATGTTTCGGAAAACCACTTTCGAGTAGTGAGAAAGTAAAGAAAAATCTCCGATCACTACCTCGAGAATGGGACGGTACGGTTACGGCAATAATGGAATCTAAAGATTTAAATAATCTTGATTTTAGTGCTCTCATTGGTTCTCTTATCAACTATGAGATTGTTCTAAAATATCGGAATGCCAAACCAGAACCGAAGGAAAGATCGATAGCCATGAAGGCTAAGATGTCGAGAAAGAAAGAAGAAATCCCGGTGGACGAAAGCGATGAAGAATCAGCATATTATGCCAAGAATATTAATAAGTTCCAACACTTATTAAACTGGAGGAAGCAAGACATCCAAAAGGGCGAATCTAAGAAATTCAACAATACTTGTCGATTATGTGGTAAACCAGGCCACTTTGCTAAGAATTGTCGGGTTAAACCCAAGGAGGTTTTAGTTGCAACATGGAGTGACGAAGATCGTGATGAAGACTTCATCGATCAAACTAACCTTGCATTTATGGCCCGGAGTTCATTCGACGACAGCGATGTCGAAAGCCAAGTAAGTAACTCTTACGACGAACTGTTTGAAGCATTCGAGTTGTTACATACGGATTATCAAAATGCTTTAAATGAAATTAAATCCCTACAATCGAAAAATAAATCTTTGGAAATTAAAAATTCCAAAATTCTTGAAAAATGGAAATTTGTTGAAATCGATCATTCAAAATGCCTTGAAAATGAAAATATTTTAAAAAATGATCTTTTAAAAGTTCAAGATGAACTTAAAAGTTTGACGAAGTAATTTTCGTGCGCAACGATAAATTTGAACAAATGCTATGTGTTCAAAAATATACTTTGAATAAAGAGGGGTTAGGATTCAAACCATGTTCTAAAAACGAATCCGTAAATTTCAAAATACCCACTGTGAAAAATGTTTAAAAATTGGGCACCGTATTTCAAACTGCAAAAGCCCAAGATGGATGATTAAAATTAAATAGATTTGGGTTCCTAAAGGAACAATTATTTCAAATATCGTCTATGTTTCAAATAAAAAGCCAACTATAGGTTGGATCCCCAAAAATTAATTTTTAACAATTAATATTTTACAAAGGGGGAGATAATACTTTCAGGGGGAGTTTATACCCTTATTAATGCATATTCATTAATTGGTTTTGTAATACCCACGATTTTCGTTCCCGTTATTTTGGATTTTTTTTTTCGGATATTTCCCGATTGTCGAGTCCCGGTATTATTTTCTCGACAACTGATTTTGGCGTCTATGACCGTAGGTGAGGATTTGTTATCCGTCGTTTTCTTTTCGGATCGATGATGTTGTCCCCGAGTGTTTTGTCGTGTTCGTTCTGTGCGATTTCGGAAAATCGAGTCGTCGAATCATGATGGTTGGGCACTGGCCGGACGGTTGGGGACGCTGGGCCAGGCTGCGAGCCTTGGCCGGACGAGTGCGAGCTGCCGGGCGAGTCTGGCGAGAACCGACATAAGCGCCTTCTGGCCGGAAGGTAGCACACGCTACGGCCGGGAGCGCGCACGCTATGGCCGTTAGGCTGCAGCGCGCTAGTCGGCCGAGGCGATAAGGCGAAAGGTTACGGGTAGGAAGATCGGCGAGTAGTGCACGCTAATGTCGGACAACTGCACGCTTCTGGCCGGCGGGTAGCGCGCTTCTGGCCGGCAGTAGCACGCCTTCTGGCCGGAAGAGGCTGCGCCATTCTGGCCGAGCCAGAAAATCTCTGGATTGTGGCTCGGCCGACAGCGCACGTGTTCAACGCATGATGGCGGGCCCGGCCGAACATTCTCGACCATGACCGCCCGCTAGCGCACGCTAGCTCGGCAGTCTAGCGCACGCTAGGCTGCACCAGTATAAATATGACCGAGCAGTCCTGTTTGCACTCATTTTTCATTTCCTTCGTTTAGGTATGTGTTTGAGTCTTGGAGGTGACGAAGGCATGTTGTTATACAACTAATCCACGAAGTTTGGGAGCTGATAACATTGTTTAATCACTCCATAACATCCTTCAATCCAACGAATCAAGGTTAGTTTTCCTAAAATCCTAGTTTTGGGAAAAATTAGGGAAAAATTAGGGAAAAATTAGGGAAAAATTAGGGAAAAATCCTAGTTTTCCTAAAATCCAACGTGGTTTTCCGATCGGTTGTGTTACCGTTGTTTTCGCCGGAGAGTTGTGGGCATTCGAGGTTTTCCGGTTAAGCGACGTTCTTCGGAGTATCCGGTATCAACTACTGAGGCAAGTATCTTGCCCATACATTACGTGTTTTGTGAATATGATGATTGAAAATTGACGATACGTGCTAAACGAATTATTTACAACCATTTTTCTAAAGAATCGGTATATTTACAATTATGGTTTTCTTAAAGGACGAATCTTGTGTTCGAGACTTAATGTGCTTATTTGACTATATGTGTTAGTGTTGAGTATAGGAAATCTCTACCTTCGGATGATGTCATTAGGTGTGAATATGTCGTCGGTAATTTGTAGTTAAATCCTTTCGTTATAAATTGTGCGTAGATTCATGTGGTGATCGGTGGATATATGAGTTGTGTGATATTGGTTGTGTCGTTCGGTGTTGTTGAGATAAGTGTGTTTCTTTGTGGACAGCATTAATTTTGGGTCGTGAGTATGTGTTGGATAATATGGCCATTTTAGCAAAACACCTCGACTATATATATTGTGATTGACTCTTGAGGATTGTGGTTCTGAAAATGTGAATTGATGAGAGTTGTAAGGTTTTTCTCGGGTACTCTCACTCGGGGATTGACTCGACGGGGTCACACGGGGACCTGGTGGCTTAGCGGCTGGACCGGGTCGCGAGAATTTCCAGAGTGTTTGTACTGTTGATTAATTGTGATATGTCCGGAGTATCACAATGCTTGTTGCTCGGAGTCGAGAGACATTATATATCGAGTCTTGGTGTTTGGCTAAAATGGCATAATAATAATGTGTTATGTGTAATGTATTTTTGGAAGTAAATTGAAGTGAATGAACGGGTCGTGGACCCTGTGTTTTGTGATTGGAATGGTTGGGTCGTGGACCCTGTGTTTTGTGATTGGAATGGTTGGGTCGTGGACCTTGTGTTTTGTGACTGGAATGGTTGGGTCGTGAACCCCATATTTTGTTAACGGATTTGCATTTTGGAAAATGATCTTTGGGGCGGTGACCCTAATAGGCTTTTGAAGAATTAAGAACTTTACTATCGCAAATGTTTTCGAAAACTCCCGAGATTTGAAAATGTTTTCAAAGTGCTTTCTTGTTTTAGTTTCTACTTTCAAGACTTGAACTATTTTAATTATCAAATATCTCGGGAAGTCTTTTGTTGTATTCTCGGAATGTGTTTTGTATGGCTCGTATTTGCACTTTATACTTGTACTAGCAAAACAGTGGAGTTTTGCTAACTCCCGAGTATTCGAGGGGTGGATGTCTGTTTTTTGCATCCAGGTACATGCAGGTTTGGGAGCAAAACACAGGATCGGCGCGAAGGATGATGGAAGGTGAATGATACTAATCACACGAAGGCCAGTGTTGGATGCAGTCAGTCAGAGTTTGTTTATGGTCTTTCTTCTGTCGTATTTTTGGTTTGAGAGTGTACTTTACCCATGCATGGGTATGAGTCGAGGTAGAAATGTGCATTTTAACTTGTATGTTTGTGATGAAAGACCAAGTTGGTCTACGGATTTGGAATCTTATCATGTCGGTATGTAATTTATTGTGTGGTTTCGATGTCTAGCCTAGTGGATCCTCACGGAGAGGGTCTGCGGCGTGTAATATTTCTGGTTTGATTCTGGGGGTGTTACATTTATGGTATCGTAGCTTAGGTTGCGGAAACCTAGGCTGTCAGGTCCAGTCGGGTATTGTCGTGTCTTGTTCTGTCAGATTGTGTCTGTCTAAGTCATGTCGCGACGCGTCGTCTGTGATGTCGGCCGTGATTAGTATCGAGGTGCAGCCATCATCTTCGTGCGACCTGTGGATGTAAGTCTCCCTACTATATTGTGCCTTGTGATATACGAGCTTGTATGATTTTGTGTTATGACGTGGAGTTTAAGGGTGATTTGTGATTATGTGGCCTATGTTGTATGATCCTCGTATGATGCTAGAATGAAAGTGGTGCCAACGTATATGTATTTATACACATATCCTGATATAAGTCGTTTTTACAAGAGTAATGGCATTGGTGTTGTTACGCAAAGAAAAATTCACCAATGTGATATTTTAAAACTTTACATGTTTTTGGGGAGACACGTATATTTTGTTTTAAAACATCCTCCAAAGGGAGGAAAAAGTTTGATTTCATATTATGACCTCAAGGCCGAATTTTTTTTTAGAATTCAAACTACCGATATTTTATTTTCATCTTGTATTGTAAGTTTTCAAAACACAATTTTTAAACTCAAGTGAAGTCTATGAAATGTAGACAAGACGTGACTCTCGTTTTCAACTTATCGGTTTTATGGCTGTTAGTCGAGAAATACGTGATGATGTTCTTGTTGTTCGGGTAGTGTTGCCAGTTTTAGATTAAAACAGTGATGTGAATGCTAAGTCGTTCGGTATGAATTAAGAGAGCTCTCTTTATTAATAGACGATATTTCGATTTTGGATGACAGTTGTCCTTTGATGGTTGCTCGCGAAGTGTTGTAAGCATGTGAATCGATGGCATTTAGATTCATATGCTGTCGTTGTTCATTTGTAACTATCGGTTCTAGTAATGTCGTATATATGTTCGTAATCACGTGCTGAATTTAAGCTGTTAGCGCACGCTAAGTACAAGGCTAGCGTGCGCTAATGTGGCATGAGTAGCGCACGCTAATGTTTTTGTAACACGCGCTAATGCAGCATGAATATCGCACGCTAAATAATTGTTGTAGCGTGCGTTAGTTAGCTGGGACAGAGGATGTGGAACCGCATTTTTTGCCGTTAGGTCTAACTTTCTGCAGTCAGTCATATGTGACTGTATTCTATGTGCGTTTTCTAGTGGTGACGACCGTTTTGTGTGAACGTGTGTTGTGACCTTTCATTCGCGCTAAGTGATAATTGATTTTGTTCGGTGAGTTGATAAATTATGTTTGCTGTATGTGTGTGTTCAAAAATATTTTCCTGAAACTTTCATAAGTTTGTGCAAGTTGTGGAAATCAATTTTTGAAACTAATTTGACGTTTCGATTAATTCGGCGGCTTCGTATGAACTTTGGAAATTGTTTGAAATTTGCGAGCCGGCCTAGGATTCTCAAATAAAGCCTCGATGGTATTGAAAGAGTTGTTTTAAAGTACCTTGAACATTTTGTAAAATGTTACCGTCGTTGATTCTTGTGTAGTATTGGGAGAATTTTCGGAAATGACTTTTAACGTACTATTGTATTTTCGAATAATTCGAGTGTATGATTTTCAAAAATCTTTCACTCAAATTTTTTTTCAAAAACCAATACGATTTTTTTTATTTTCAAAAATATATAGTGAAAGATGAAAAATCTCACTCGATGTAAAGTTCAAACTCGGATTTGGAAATGTTAGAGTATGTAAGAATGGTTTGATGATCTTGCATGGTTAACTTGTTGGTTGTTAACGGTGATGATGATGCGTAGAGGCATGACGATTTTGATAACGCCGGTTACACAAAAATATTATTTTGGCAAATGATTTCAAATGAAACGGTTAGAGTATGTTGTTTACAAGTGTTGATGAAACAACTCGAGGTACCAAAAGTACTTTTAAAGTTTATTTTGAACAGCATACAAATCCAAGGATTTTCAAAAGATTTCCTTTAAAAAGATACCTCGTGGATTTTCTTTCCGAGTTGTTATTGGTTACCTTATGTGATATGTCATGCTAAGTTGGTACTTTAGCATATTGTTTTCGCGAAGTGCTGCAATCGTATTGAGTGAGAATCCGCTTAGTATGTCGAGGGACAGCGGACGCGACCGTGACCGCGGTACAGTTGGTTATGGAGATTAGATGCGGGACCAAGAGGATATGGCCGGGAAGGTTGATATTCAAGCACTTCGTTTCGTTGTTTAGGTTTCGGGGACGAAACCTCTTTTAAAGGTGATATGATGTAATACCCACATTTTTTTTCTCTTCTCTTTTCCATTTCGTTCGATCGTATTGAGGCGATTGTGTTCGTTAATGCTTCTGACCTTGTATTGTTGTCACCTCTGTCATTCGAGCGAGTTCTGATATTATTCCAAATTGATGTGTATATCGTTGTGATCTTTCCAAGTTCGGATCGATTTCTTGTGAACCGTGTTCGGAATTAACACCTCGTGATTCCTACGAGTTTATTGATGTCTTGATTTTAGGTGTGAACGTCACAGTTGATCGTTGTTGTTCGATCATTGCTATTCGTTCGTCGTTGTACAATCATTTTTGTTTGATCTCGAAATCGTAATTTGATTTTTGTATTGCTCGGTTTTATCAAACGCAGCGATTCATGCTCGTTGCTTTTCGTAAGCATTCTTGCGTATTGAATCGGATCGTAGTGGCTTTATACTGCATGGAGTTATGGTGTGTTGTCGAGAGTCGCCTTGCTTTTGTTTTAAGTTTCGGGACGAAACTTATTTTTAGGGGGGTAGAATGTAATACCCACGATTTTCGTTCCGGTTATTTTGGATTTTTTTTCCAGATATTTCCCGGTTGTCGAGTCCCGGTATTATTTTCTCGACAACTGATTTTAGCGTCTATGACCGTAGGTGAGGAGTTGTTATCCGTCGTTTTCTTTTTGGATCGATGATGTTGTCCCCGAGTGTTTTGTCGTGTTCGTTCCGTGCGATTTTGGATAATCGAGTCGTCGAATCATGGTGGTTGGGCACTGGCCGGACGGTTGGGGACGCTGGCCAGACGACTGCAGGCACTGGCCGGACGAGTGCAGGCATTGGCCGGGCGGGTGCGGCAGGAACCGGCGTAGCGCACTTCTGGCCGGAAGGTAGCACGCCTTCGGCCGAGGAGCGCGCACGCTATGGCCGGTTGGCTGCGTGCACTAGTCGGCCGAGGCAGTAAGGGCAGAAAGGTTTTGGACTGGGAAGATCGGCAGGTAGCGCACGCTACTGTCGGACACTGCGCACGCTACGGCCGGCAGGTAGGGTATGCTACGGCCGGAAGGCTGCGCACGCTACCTGGCCGAGCCAGGAAGTCTCTGGATTGTGGCTCGGCCGACAGCGCACGTGTTCAGCGCATGATGGTGGGCCCAGCCGAACATTCTCAACCATGACCGCCCGCTAGCGCACGCTAGCTCGGCAGTCTAGCGCATGCTAGGCTGCACCAGTATAAATATGACTGAGCAGTCCTGTTTGCACTCATTTTTCATTTCCTTCGTTTCGTGTACGCGGCTGGAGTCTTGGAGGTGACGAAGGCATGTTGTTATACAACTAATCCACGAAGTTTGGGAGCTGATAACATTGTTTAATCACTCCATAACATCCTTCAATCCAACGAATCAAGGTTAGTTTTCCTAAAATCCTAGTTTTGGGAAAAATTAGGGATTTTGTTGATTTCGTCCATTTGATTCGTTATAACTTAGAATAGTGAGGGATTGATGATTATTAAGTTGTTTTATATCGAATCCCTTGTTTTTCCACGGTTGGATTGCCGAGGATTCGTCATTTTATTGAGTTTCTAATCGACACCTTGAAAGTGTTCGATAAAATGTCACAAAGGGGATTCGGGCGTTCTACGCTTATTCTTCCGCGTTCGATCGTCAATTTATTCATGGTATGATGTTGGGGTCAGGTTCCTTGCGAAGAACTCGAGTCGTAACCCTTCCGTTCGCGGTTTTCCGATCGGTTGTGTTACCGTTGTTTTCGCCGGAGAGTTGTGGGCATTCGAGGTTTTCCGGTTAAGCGACGTTCGTCGGAGTATCCGGTATCAACTATTGAGGCAAGTATCTTGCCCATACATTACGTGTTTTGTGAATATGATGATTGAAAATTGATGATACGTGCTAAACGAATTGTTTACAACCATTTTTCTAAAGAATCGGTATATTTACAATTATGGTTTTCTTAAAGGACGAATCTTGTGTTCGAGACTTAATGTGCTTATTTGACTATATGTGTTAGTGTTGAGTATAGGAACTCTCTACCTTCGGATGATGTCATTAGGTGTGAATATGTCGTCGGTAATTTGTAGTTAAATCCTTTCGTTATAAATTGTGCGTAGATTCATGTGGTGATCGGTGGATATATGAGCTGTGTGATATTGGTTGTGTCGTTCGGTGTTGTTGAGATAAGTGTGTTTCTTTGTGGACAGCATTAATTTTGGGTCGTGAGTATGTGTTGGATAATATGGCCATTTTAGCAAAATACCTCGACTATATATATTGTGATTGACTCTTGAGGATTGTGGTTTTGAAAATGTGAATTGATGAGAGTTGTAAGGTTTTTCTCGGGTACTCTCACTCGGGGATTGACTCGACGGGGTCACACGGGGACCTGGTGGCTTAGCGGCTGGACCGGGTCGCGAGGGTTACTTCGAGTGGGCATTCTCACCTGGGGATTGCTCGACGGGGCACACAGGGACTTGGTGGCCTTACGGCGGGACCGGGGGGCTGAATCGGGTCGCGAGAATTTACAGAGTGTTTGTACTGTTGATTAATTGTGATATGTCCGGAGTATCACAATGCTTGTTGCTCAGAGTCGAGAGACATTATATATCGAGTCTTGGTGTTTGGCTAAAATGGCATAATAATAATTTGTTATGTGTAATGTATTTTTGGAAGTGAATTGAAGTGAATGAACGGGTCGTGGACCCTGTGTTTTGTGATTGGAATGGTTGGGTCGTGGACCCTGTGTTTTGTGACTGGAATGGTTGGGTCATGGACCTTGTGTTTTGTGACTGGAATGGTTGGGTCGTGAACCCCATGTTTTGTTAACCGATTTGCATTTTAAAAAATGATCTTTGGGGCGGTGACCCTAAGAGGCTTTTGAAGAATTAAGAACTTTACTATCGCAAATATTTTCGAAAACTCCCGAGATTTGAAAATGTTTTCAAAGTGCTTTCTTGTTTTGGTTTCTACTTTCAAGACTTGAACTATTTTAATTATCAAATATCTCGGGAAGTCTTTTGTTGTATTCTCGGAATGTGTTTTGTATGGCTCGTATTTGCACTTTATACTTGTACTAGCAAAACAGTGGAGTTTTGCTAACCCCCGAGTATTCGGGGGGTGGATGTTTATTTTTGCATCTAGGTACATGCAGGTTTGGGAGCAAAACACAGGATCGGCGCGAAGGATGATGGAAGGCGAATGATACTAATCACACGAATGCCAGTGTTGGATGCAGTCAGTCAGAGTTTGTGTATGGTCTTTCTTCTGTCGTATTTTTGGTTTGAGAGTGTACTTTACCCATGCATGGGTATGAGTTGAGGTAGAAATGTGCATTTTAACTTGTATGTTTGTGATGAAAGACCAAGTTGGTCTACGGATTTGGAATCTTATCATGTCGGTATGTAATTTATTGTGTGGTTTCGATGTCTAGCCTGGTGGATCCTCACGGAGAGGGTCTGCGGCGTGTAATATTCCCGGTTTGATTCTCGGGGTGTTACAGGTTTCATGCATATTTATATTTCATTGGTATCCTCTATATTTTTTTACACTTTTTGCTGAATACAAAAAGGGAGAGAAGAAGTTGAATCGGATAAAAGCGTCATGAAATATGTGATGAGAAAAATAATAAAAGTCGAAGAAGTCGAAAAGAAGAAGCATACAAAAAGGGGGAGCAACGAAGTAGTTGAAAAATGAAAAATGAAGAAGTCGAAAAGGAGAAGAAAAAGAAAAAGGATTGGAGAAACTAACGAAACGATCAAAGCCGAAAAACTTTGGAACCTACATATACATATAATTTTATTTTGCAGGTTTTATCCAATTCAAGAGTTGTTTTGTAATCACCAAAAAGGGGGAGATTGTTGGAATATTTATTCCACATATTAATAAATTATGTTTTGAAGATTAAGTTGCTAAACAAAACAATATAAAGGCGAAGCAAAACGACGAAGCAGACGAAGACGCAAAAAGTTGCAATCTGGACTGCATTAGCGCGCGCAAAACATCACACACGCTAACGGGAAGTTATCTGCATATCAGCCAAGTTCGAAGTAACCTGAAGTGAAGTCACCTAATGAGGATAGCGCACGCTACACGTGATGACTAACGCACGCCATCGAAGACCTGTTAACGTTGTGAAGAGATTCAAACACAGAATGACGTATGCACTGAAGTAAGCTTGGCGTACGCAAAGAAATGATATTTAGCGCACGCTAAATATCAGTTTGAATCAAGTCAATCAATCTGTTGGGAAGAATCTGATACAAGTCAAAAAGCATTAACGGATATATGACGCATGCAATAATGCAAGATTAGCGCACGCTAAAGAAGAAGGATTAGCGCATGCTAATAGTCAGAGACAGTAGCCACTGGACTGCAACTGGAAAGATGCTAACGTACGTAACAGTACATAACGTACGCCTAAGGCTAAATACATGCGATAGCACACGTTAAGAAAAGGAGCCTAGCGCACGCTAATTATCAACTGGCAGTAACGGCTAGTTTGTGGAAGAATGCTACAAATACCAAAGGAGTTGGAATCATTCCACACAACAACATTAAGCAATTCATATACATTTGATATATCATTGTAAACATTGTAGTTGTTGTTCTTGAGCTTAAATTAGAGTGATTGAGTGTTATACATAAAATCATACACGAGTAAGAAAAAGAAAAGATACGATTGGATTCGGTGTTATTTGGATCAAGGATCCGGCATTGTTAGAATCACAATCGCTATCTTAGTGAGGTTTATCTAGTACCAATAGAAAGCTAGAGTGGTTGATTCCTTATCCAATAGAAAAAGGAAAAACGGTTTTACTCGGACCGATTGAAGACGAGCTTGTAACGGTAATCCCTCGACCGATCGAAGAGAGGCGCAGAGGTTTTGATCTTGAACCTATAGAAAAAGATACATCGAGAGAGGACGTAGGCACGTCTGGCCGAACCTCTATAAATCCGTGTGCCATTTTATTTCCGCACTTATTATTTACGCTTCCACAACAATAGCGTATATCGATAAAATACCAACAGACCCCACACCGGAGATCCACTAGGCTGAACACAAACATACAACCAAATGTTTGACCGACCGGGATCAAACAGCATAAAGGCATGGACCGATAAGGTCACGCAACAGAATCAAACAGTAACAATTTGTTACAACTCATCCCCCACACCGGGGTCCAAAATACTAAACGATACAACACAGCGGAAGACGGAAAAATAATATAACGACACAACAATAACAACTGCATTCCATATCCCTTGATTAGTATCGCTGCCCATCATCTTTCGGACTGATCCTGTGACTGCTCCACGCACCAGCATGAACCTGGACACAAAACAAATATCCACCCCCGATTACTCGGGGGTTAGTAAAACTCCACTATTTTACTAGTGTAAGTATTAAACTATACAAAATGTGACAAGCAATTACCAATCATAAATCAGACAACCACACTCTACCAACCACAATAAACAACCATTCATGTATTTCCTAGAAGTTTTATGAATACAGAAACCAACACAAATGGAGTCTTTGTAAAATGAAATGCCATCTAGGGAATCTTAGAAAACGCAAATCTTTTAGGAACTCATGTCCTAAGTTTGTCAAAAGCCTCTAGGAACTCATGTCCTAGGTTTGTCAAAAGCCTCTAGGAATTCACGTCCTAGGTTTGTCAAAAGCCTCTAGGAACTCACGTCCTAGGTTTGTCAAAAGTCACTGCATTAAAACATGCCCAACGGTCAATCAAAACATTTGTGAACTCTTGTCACATATACCGCATACAACAATCATAACGCTCGTAATCCCTTGTCAGGTGGCTCCGTAGGTTCATCAACCCGCACGGACTATGCCAAGTACAATAACCATAACATCGTGAACTCATGTCACGTGTCAAACACAAGAAACAAAACACTCGTGATCCCTTGTCACGTGGCTCTGTAGGTTCATAAACCCACACGGACTATGCCAAACACAAATATACCACAACATCCAGTCCCGAATCCCTAATCTCTTGCCAAAGTCACCGTAGGCCCCGTCTAACCCACACGGTTTGACGTACTAAGTCCTGACCCCATGATCGACTGCCATGTGTCATCGTAGGCCTCGCCAGACCCGCACGACTGGACCTCAGCACCACATACTAAGTTTCGATTCCATGGACCCTTGCCATGAATCCTCGTAGGCCCCGTCGAACCCGCACGAGTGAACTTAGCATCACAACACATATCTTCACATTTACATTCACATTTCACCAAGTCCATACACGACAATCAATCACATTGATCACCACAAGATCACGTATCACGCGCACGGAACACAATCTCAACACGCAAATCATCATCATCAACGACACACGACTAACATAGCTCATAATCAATACACAATATATTGCACAACCATGTGTGCAACCAAGCCAACACGATTATCACAATCCTGCACACAAAACACGATACACAATACATATAACCAAGTAACATAGTCATCACCAATCCCATATAACGGGTAACACATAACCAATTCACACGAACCACATTTTCAAAGGTAAACCAACCATCAAAACACAACACATGATTTCTAATAACAAGACACAAGTTGTATAACAAGAAACTTGCCTTAATAACTGCTACCGAACACTCCGAAGAACATAGTTCAACTGGGAAACCTCAGACCCCGAATAAGACAATGAACGAGAGGGTTCCAACTCGAGCTCTTCACAAGGATTTCGTTCCTAAGACATATCATCAATAAATCAATGATCGTACAAGGAATAACAATCGTATAACGCCCGAATCCCCCTCTAAGACCTTTTATCGGACACCTACAATGCGTCAATTAGGAATTCAACAAAACGATGAATCCTTGATAATCCAACCATGGAACAACAAGAAAAATGATAGAATATAGCTCAATAATCATCGATCCATCACAAATCTAAGTTACTACAGTTAAATCGGACAAAACCAAGTCAAACCCCCAATTTCCCAAAACTAGGATTTTTAGGAAATCTAACCTTGATTCGCTTGATCAAAGGAGGTTATAGAAGGATTAATCAATGATATGAACTCCAGGACTTCATTTACTAATTGACTGACAACATATCTCCACACTCAACAAGACTCCAGTCGCGGAAGGGAAAGGAACGAAATGAAAAACAGGTGAGCATAGGACTGCCCAGTCATATTTATACTGGTGCGCCTTAGCGCGCGCTAGGCCTTCCGGGTTAGCATGCGCTATCGGCCAGTCTTGGCCTAGAAACTTCATCTTGGGCCCATACGGCCCGGTCCTATTGACTTATTCTGCCATCCAGAACTATTCTGTCGGACCGTGATAGCACGCGTTGCGCGGGCACTTGCGTGCCCTAGCAAGTCCGTCCAGAACTCTCTGGACTAAACTGCTCGGCCAGGTAACGTGCGCTGGTCGGCCGATAGCATGCGCTACACCTGCCGATTACAGTGCGCAACGACTGACAATAGTGTGCACTACCTGCCGATCTTTCCCGAGTCTAGAACCTTAGAAACCTCTCTGCCCAGCCAGGTAACGTGCGCTGAGCAACCGATAGCGTGCCCAGCCGCCCTGCCGGTTCCTGCCGCAACTGTCCGGCCGGTGTCCAAACGCTATGACCCGGCAACTTGATTTCCGAAAACATACGGAACGAACTCGACAAAACGCTCACGGACAACACCAATGATCCGAAATGAAAACATCATGAAACAATTAATCACACGAGACCATTTAAACACAAAATCAATGATAGAGAAAATAATACGGGCACTCGGCAACCGAGAAATATCCGGATAAATCTAAAATAACCGGAACAAAAATCTCGGGTATTACATTCTCCCCCAACTAATTATAAGTTTCGTCCTGAAATTTAAAACAAAAGCATCACAGTGTTGCAAAACTAAATCAAATGTTCAATCATCAAGTGACCCCGTGATCTCCTGTCACGTGTCTCCGTAGGTTCAACAACCCACACGGATTGAGCTAAGCAACAATCACAGTAAACATGCTCGTGACCCCGTGATCTCCTATCACATGTCTCTGTAGGTTCAACAACCCACACGTATTGAGCTAAAACAACAATCACAATAAACATGCTCGTGACCCCGTGATCTCCTATCACGTGTCTCTGTAGGTTCAACAACCCACATGGATTGAGCTAAAACAACCACCACAACAATCTATACAGAAATATTCAAACCAAAATATCATATATCAAGTACCATTCATCAAACATCACATATCAAGTCTACACACACGGTAAAATCCACAAGACCAACATAAAATACTATCACTGGGCACCGTTGGGCCCTCCAGAAGTAGGAACGAAATCTCACTTCCTGAAAATTTTAGCAACAGTCTCACAATGCACCTCTTGGTGCCCCGCTTGACCACACTTGAAACAATTCACTTGTGACGAATGACAATTCTTACTAGTGTGGCCCACACGACTGTAGTTGAAACACGTTTTCACACTAATACCCTTACTAACCACCAGAATAGGATTGTTGGACTGACCAACAGGCTCATGAAACTCACTCATCTGAACCTTAGAGAAACTATCAGTAATCTTATGCTTCTTACTTTCTGGACTAGTTTATGTCATAAAAATGGCCATCTCAATCGCTGAAGCTCGATCCTGGTATTATTTTAGAGAAGTACATCTAAGAGGAGCCTTGCTCTGACGTATGCAAGGTTTCATACGCATATCAAAATAATGGATTTTGTGTACTTAACTCCTCTCTTGCTCACGAACATAACCCAACTTTTGATTATAATCGACTATTGCCCGGGATATCGACACATCCTGGGGCATGGCCGAGAAAAACTCAACAATCCTGCGCTCTCGAATAGGCGGCATGCAATACTCGGCCTCCATGGCAGCCTTGAACTCAGCCCAAGTATCTATACGATCTCTAGGTGATATGGCCTCCCACCATTCTGCAGCTCCCTTGTCAAGAAGGTATTGGGCAATAGGTACCCTCCTCTCATCCGGACAAGACACAGCATCAAATGTTCTTCCCAACTGGAAGAGCCAGTTCTCCTAACCTAACAGATCAGAAGTACCCGTAAAACAAGGTGGATGCATTCTCATCACATCTTGCAACCACTTACTAGCTCCGTCATCCCCCTCGGGAGGTTCATTCTGGTTCGCCAAATGATTTACCAACTGCTGGAGGATGGTGGCGGCGCCAACATTAACATTATCCCCAGCTGACTGCTATTGCTCACGCGACTGGTCATCCCGACTATCTGTACTGAGCTGGTTGGCACTCGACAACGAGCGAGTCACCGAATCACGATCCTGATTACATCCACGGCCGCGACAACGACCTCGACCTCGTCCTCTCGGCATTCTAATCATACAATCGTTCAATACAATGAAACATAGCATCATATCATTATGACATCACGTATTCTTATCACAATATCAACACAAAAGGTAATCACATATTACCACTCAACATCATCACAATCAACAGCATATAGGGTAATCACGTGTTATCCCAATCATCACAATCAACAATACATAGGGTAATCACGTGTTACCGCAATTATCATCACAATCAATAGCACATAGGGTATCCCACGGTCACACTCTCTTGGCATCAACACCCAGAGGTTCCACCGAACCATCCCCTGGTGGATAATACATGCAACAGATATTTCCACATATCAACAATCACATCCAAGTCATACAACATAATGCATCTTAACACGTGCTATGCATGCTATTTAGCGTGCGTTATGCGCTATTGACACAATTCAGAAAGATTTTTCCTCCACCCTTTTTGAAATTAAAATCATTTTTGAGTCATCAATACAAAAATATTTAGGGTGTGAAGGTTTTAAAATCATTTACTCGATCATTTGAAAATAGAACCAATACACGAAAATCATTTTCTTAAAATCTTTTCAAACACGACAAAATGTCGTCAATGGTAATATTTTACCAAGCACCCAAAATACTTCAAAACACCTCCTTCAGAAATGTTGTCATAGGGTTCCATTTAAATACAAGGTTAGTTCGTCGAAATTCAAAAATTTCCAAAATCAACATCAACCCACTGTTTGACCGTATCGGCAAAACCGTTTCCAAAATTTGTTTTTCCACCAGCGTACTCAAGCCATGGTATCTTCAAGAAAATCATATTCAAGCATACACGCAGCGATACGATTACAATAACTATCTAGAATTAACCAATCTTAACATGTATGCCCACTCGGCATACGGACTCATAAATTCCATAAACAACTCATAAATACCAGCTTCAAACACATGTCAAACCATCCATCCAAGTTTAACAACATAACTAACGAACACCGTTTTCGAACACATGTCGAACCATAAATGCTTCCCCTGAGCATCTCTTATCAGTACACACGTAATGCATCACAAGCACCAAATACAACTTCATTTCACAACAACTTGTGAAAAAGTGAGTAAACACAAAATACAACGGAGGAGACTTACATCACAGATCACCCGAAGATGACAGTCGCCCATGATACTAATCTTCTCTCATCATCCGACAACTCAAGTGACGGAACAAAACACAACTCAACTCAACGCAACTCAACTTGTCAATCGACACCTCGAATTACAGAACAACACATCACTTGACTCGACCCGATAGCCTAGGTTTCCACAACCTAAGCTCCGATACCATAATTGTAACACTCCCAGAATGCAACTGGGAATATTACATGTCGTGGACCCCACACTAGAGATCCACCGGACTGAACAGAAACATACGACCAAAGTTTTGACCGACCGGGATCAAATAGCACAAAGGCACGGACCAATAAGGTCACACAACATAATCAAACAGCAACAATTTGTTACAACTCATCCCCCACATCGGGGTCCAAAATACAAAACGATACAACACATCGGAAGACTGAAAAATAATACAACGACACAATAATAATCACTGCATTCCATATCCCTTGATTAGTATCGTTGTCCATCATCTTTCGGACTGATCCTGTAATTGCTCCACGCACCAGCATGAACCTGGACACAAAACAGATATCCACCCCCGATTACTCGGAGGTTAGTAAAACTCCACTATTTTACTAGTGTAAGTATCAAACTATACAAAATGTGACAAGCAATTACCAATCATAAATCAGACAACCACACTATACCAATCACAAAAAACAACCATTCATGTATTTCCTAGAAGCTTTATGTATATAGAAACCAACACAATCTTTGTAAAATGAAATGCCATCTAGGGAATAATAGAAAACGCAAATCTTTTAGGAACTCAATGTCCTAAGTTTGTAAAAAGCCTCTAGGAACTCATGTCCTAGGTTTGTCAAAACTCTCTAGGAACTCACGTCCTAGGTTTCTCAAAAGCCTCTAGGAACTCACGTCCTAGGTTTGTCAAAAGCCTCCACATTAAAACATGCCCAACGGTCAATCAAAACGTTTGTGAACTCTTGTCACATATACCGCATACAACAATCATAACGCTCGTGATCCCTTGTCACGCGGCTCCGTAGGTTCATCAACCCGCATGGGTTATTCCAAGTACAATAACCATAATACCGTGAACTCATGTCACGTGTCAAACACAACAAACATAACACTCGTGATTCCTTGTCACGTGGCTCCGTAGGTTCATCAACCCGCACGGACTATGCCAAACACAAATATACCACAACATCCAGTCCCGACTCCATGATCTCTTGCCACGAGTCGTCGTAGGCCCCGTCGAACCCACACGATTGGATGTACTGTGTCCTGATCCCATGATCGACTAACATGTGTCATCGTAAGCCTCGTCAGACCTGCACGACTGGACCTCAGCACTACATACTAAGTTCCGATTCCATGGACCCTTGCCATGAATCCTCGTAGGCCCCGTCGAACCCGCACGAGTGAACGTAGCATCACAACACATATCTTCACAGTTACATTCACATTTCACCAAGTCCATACACGGCAATCAACCACATTGATCACCAAAAGATCACGCATCACGCGCACGCAACACAATCTCAACACGCAAATCATCATCATCAACGACACACGACCAACATAGCTCATAATCAATACAACATTACATTGCACAACCATGTGTACAACCAAGCCAACACGATTATCACAATCCTGCACACAAAACACGATGCACAATACATATATCCAAGTAACATAGTCATCACCAACCCCATATAACGGGTAACACATAAGCAATTCACACGAACCACGTTTTCAAAGGTAAACCAACCATCAAAACACGACACATGATTTCTAATCAGAAGACACAAGTTGTATAACAATATACTTGCCTTAATAGCCGCTACCGAACACTCCGAAGAACACGGTTCAACCGAGAAACCTCAGACCCTGAAGAAGACAATGAACG